>JAOTAX010000198.1:18807678-18819870 GCA_025629825.1 Erythroxylum guanchezii | reverse complement strand
ACTAGAGAGATTAGAGTAATCTTTCCGAATAGTAGTGAGGGCTATTATTTCAAATAAAATAGTAGGAGTAACCAAATACATGATTAACGTCCTAATCTTTTTTGGTAGTCATGGCATATAATTGATTACTTGTTTTCTTACATTTATTAATGTTCTTAGTGGAATTTACCTTATATAGTATAGTTGATACTAAGGTAGTGAACCCAAGTTCTTGGACATAGGATATGTTTAAGAAAAGTTCTCAAAAAGTTAAATAGAAAATTGTTGGTTCATTATGCAATTTTGCTATAATCTCTATTGAGGATATGGAGACAAAGTTGTAGAGATATGTCAAAATCATATAGATGACATAATTTATTGAAATTTTAGGTTAACAATGACATGTAAGATGTAAGTCAATATCATGATAGCAAAATGCAAAGGGTTGCATAGAGTAAGGCTGAAAGGTATAGTACCTTGTTGGAATTATTCCACTTAATTTAGCCTACTAAAAGCATAAGTGTGGACTACAATTAAAGGCTTACCAACAGTATGATAATAGTTGTCATTAAAAGAAAATGATTGCCTGACTTTTCTTACCTATATGTGATATGATAGAGATCATATGTATTTCTAATTCAGGCTTATGAGTATTTAATACTGAATTTAGATTCAACATTATTGTGATGTTCAATGCATGGTTAGAAATATATTGTTAAGTTAAAATAGTTGATCCAAATTTATATAAATAGTTTGTATATGTGTTGGAATAAAAGGAGACTTATGCTTACATAAATTGCAAGAATAAAAGGTTAGATAACCGAGACAATTCTTTTACGCCATGTTAGTTAAATCAATAAAACGAGAATCGTAAAGTTACATAAAAGGATATGTGTATCCTTTTGATTATGAATCGGGCGGAGCTTGTGAAGCTTGTAAAGTTGAGGAATAACCAAATCAACCTTTGGTGAAAGGATGATGTTGGTATTGAATTGTTAAATCTTATACATGTGATGTATTGGATGGAATAACAATTCATAAATAGATAATATTATATTTTATTATATTACTAATGACTTTATGTGATACAGTCATACGTATTAAATAAAAGGATGATTTATTTTTTTTAAAAAAAGTTCAAATTGTTTAAATGTAAGTAAAAATAAAACGTTGACAATGCTAAAGCACTTCAATGAGATCGTTGTGATAAGTTTTAAATTTTCAGTTATCTATAGAGAATGAGATTCTTTAGTAAATACCTTCATAACAAAATTCCATAGGGGTATGGATTTATGTAAAGAGTAAAATACTGTTAAGTCAAAATGACGTCACAATTAATAATTTTGATGAAAATCAAATAATAATAATATTAGAAAGTTAGAAGAAGCAGCGACAGAAATAAGACGAAGCAGATGAAAAACTAAGACGAAGCGAAAGCGGAGGCAAAAATAAGACGAATCAGAAGCTGAGACAAAACTAAGACGAAGTCAAAAATAAGACGAAGCCAAGACAAAACTAGGACGAAGTGGAAACGGAGAAAAATAAGACGAAGCGGAAGCCAAGATGAGACGATAGAAACTAAGACGAAGACTTGATAACACGTCAGGAGGTTAATCAGTTTGAGTTAGTTACAGAACTCAACTGAATAACTGTTTCTTCAAAGATCAAGAATCAAGAAGAAAGAACCGGTTATTAAGAAGCAGTTGAAGACGAAGGCTATAAATACGAGTCGGAGTCGAAAACTGAAGAAGTTAGCGATTTTGAAAAAGTTAGAGATTTTAAGAAAGCTAGTGACCTTAAGAAACACTGTACTCACTGTGCTAAACTTTAGAGCCATTATTCTCTGTAACAAAGCTCGCAAACATCTCTGTAAGAGAGAAGAAAAACTGAGAGCCTGAAGGCGCTAAGTGAGAAAAGAATACTTGCTGTAAGAGACTTGAAGAGGCTCGGTGAAAAGAATGCTTGTATTTTTTAGAAGTATAGTGAAATCTCAGAAAGGATTCTGAGGACTGGACGTAGCTCACGGTTTAGGGTGAACCAGGATAAAATTGTGGTGTCAACTTCTACTCTTAACTCTCAACTTGTATTTCTATTGTTTTATACAAATACTTAGGAGTTAATTGCAATACATTGTGATATTCTTACTCAATAGTTTTTGAGAAAACAAGTTTTCAAAAAATATATAAGGGGATCATATTCACGAAAAAGAAGACACAATTCAACCCCCCTTTCTTGTGCATTTTGTATATCAAATATAAAGTTCATACTAACGTGTGATTTACTTCAATTGGTATCAGAGCTCGGTGTCCAAGAACTACTGTCACAAAGTGTGGATAAAGATCCATGACAGAATCACACATATATATAGCTGAAGGTGCCTCCGTCACTAGACCACCTGCATTCAATGGCGAAGACTACCATTACTGGAAAGATAGGATGTGGCTCTTCATTGAATCTACTCATATTGATCTTTGGGAGATTATAGAGAATGGACCGTATACACCAGTAGACGTTGAAGGAAATGCTATTCCATGAATTAGATGGACAGTAGATCAAAAAGTGAGATTTCAGTTGAATTCTAAGGCCAAGTTCTTCCTAAGTTATGCCCTAAGAAGAAGTGAGTACGATAAAGTTCATGGATGCAACACTGCGAAGGAGATGTGGGATACTCTATCCATCACACACGAAGGCACTAGTTAAGTAAAGGAATCCAAGATAAGCATTCTTATACATCAGTACGAGTTGTTCAAGATGAAGGGCGAAGAGTCTATCGATCAGATGTTTGGACAATTTCAAACTATTGGCAATGGACTTAAAGCCCTCAGAAGAGTCTATGACAATCAAGATCACGTTCGAAAGATCCTCAGGAGCTTACCGAAAAGATGGAGACCAAAAGTCACCGCGGTATAAGAAGCCAAGGACTTGAGCGTGTTAAAGCTTAATGAATTGTTTGGATCCTTGAAAATACATAAAGTAGAACAATATGCAGAAGATAAATCCAGAAGGGATAAATCTATAGCATTGAAGGCTGGACAAAAGAACTACAAGATCCTGAGCAAGAAGGAGTTCATCAATTAAAGCATTGAAGATCAAGGAACTCAAGGATGACGACTCTAGTGAATCAGATCAAGATTTGAGTGAAGAAGACAATGAATTATCCTTTATCTCAAGGAAGATTAGACGCATGTGGAAGAAAAAGGAAAAAGGAAAAAGGAAACAAAGAGATTTCTTTGAAGAAGAATTTCAAAGATGAAGGAAAGAACGAGAAAACATCCGTCATCTGCTATAAATACAATAAACCTGGACACTAAAAGTTCGAATGTCCATTGCTAAAAAGAAAAACAAAGAAGAGTAGAGAAAACACGAAAAGTATAATGGCAACCTGGGAAAATCTGGATTCATCTAAATTAGATATTGATTCAGAGGCATCGGTGCAAGCCAACATTTGCCTAGTAGCCGAAAAAGAAAGTGACGAGGAGGTAACCTTAAACTTTAGCAAATTACAAGATGCATATTCAGAATTATTAGAAGATTCTCATGCAATACTTAAGCTGTATAAGCTGTTAAAGAAAAAGTATGTAGAAAACTTGAATAACACACAAGTGTTAGAGAAGGAAAACGTTGCCTAAAAAAGCAAGTAGACAAGATGAAGAAAAAGAAAGTTGTAGATAGATTTGAGGAGATCAATCAGCTGAAACACAGGATCAATAGTCTTTCAGCTGATCTATCAACATTTACGGATAGTACTAGAAAAATGAATGACATGTTAGGGAGATACAGACACCCTAATGATAAGACTGGATTAGGGTTTGCTAAAAATAATAATCAGCATAAAAAGAACTTTGTTCCTTACAGGAAGAAATTTCATCAGCCTCATTATCATCATTCTATGAAGCATGTTAAAACTAACCCCAAAGGACCCAAGAAAATCTGGGTACCTAAGAGATGCATAATATCTCCTGCAGATATCCTTCCTTGGAAGAAGCAGCCAGCACCAATGATATTTGGACAGTGGATGCTCGCAACATATGACGGGAAGAAGGTCTATGTTCCTAGATCTTCAGTATAAGAAGGGAGGATTGGTAACTTTTGGAGACAACCAGCAGGGCAAAATAATTGAAATCGGTAAAATTGGTAAAGATTATTTTGCTACTATTGATAATGTTCTGCTAGTTGATGGTTTAAAACACAATTTAATTAGTGTCAGTCAATTATGTGACTCTGGTTTTAAAGTGCCATTCAATCAAAATTCTTTTGTAGTCAAAAACAAGGATGGGTCCATATTCTTTTCTGCCAAAAGACAAAACAATCTTTACAAAATCAATTTAGAAGATTTACAAAGTCAAAATATTTCTTGTTTTATATCAACTAATGAAGAACACTGATTTGGCATAAAAAGCTAGGTCACGTTAGTTTTAAACATTTTTCCAAGTTGATTAAACATGATTTGGCAAGAGGATTACCAAAAATAAGTTTTAACAAGGATTTCTTTTATGAAAGTTGCCATAAAGGAAAACAGGTTAAAACAATCTGTTCTTCTAAAAATATTGTAACTTCATCTAGACCTCTAGAGTTGTTACATATGGATTTATTTGGTCCAACTAGGACTTTAAGTCTTGGCGGAAAGAAGTATGGTCTTGTAGTTGTTGATGATTTCACTAGATTTTGTTAGATACTATTCTTATCACATAAGGACGAGTCTTTTAAGTGTTTTGAAGTGCTTTCCAAAAAGTTACAAAATGAAAAAGGAGTTTCTATTGCTAGTATTAGAAGTGATCATGGTGGAGAGTTTGAGAATGAGAAATTCAGAATATTTTTTGAAGAGAATGGAATTTTCCATAATTTCTCTGCTCTTAGAACTCCACAGCAAAATGGGGTTGTAGAAAGGAAGAACAGGACGATTCAGGAAATGGCAAGGACCATGCTATATGAAATGAATCTTCCTAAGTATGTCTGGGCAGAAGCTGTGAATACAACTTGTTATATTCAAAATAGAATACTTATGTGACCGTTGTTGAAGAAAACTTCAAATGAGTTATAGAAAAGAAGGAAGCCTAACATATCTAACTTTCATCCATTTGGTTTCAAGTGTTCTATATTAAATACAAAGGAAATTCTGGATAAATTCGATTCTAAGACTAATTTGGGAATTTTTCTAGGCTATTCATTATCTTCGATAGCTTATAGGGTTTACAATCTTTCTTCTAAGACTGTTGAGGAGACTATTCATGTCAAGTTTGATGATAGTTCTCAACCAAGAAAGAGAGATGATACTGATAATGAAACCCTATCAGTACCTTTGGTTGATAGTGAAGATGCGTCACCATCAGATACTCCTTTAGCCAAAGTAGAAGATATTCCTGAAACACTTGATCTGAAAAGAGATTGGAGATATAAGAGTTTTCATCCATAAGAATTGATTATAAGAGAGACCTCAGAAGGTGTGAGAACTAGGTCCAAATTTAGAAGAGAAGCCAATGTTGCTTTTATCTCTGAAATAGAGCCTAAGAAGATTGATGAAGCTCTTCAAGACGAAGCTTGGATTTTAGCTAGGCAAGAAGAGCTGAACTAGTTTACTAGGAATAAAGTTTGGTCCTTAGTTCCTAGACCCTCTAAAAATTCCATCATTGGAACTAGATGGGTTTTTAAGAATAAACTAGATGAATCAGATAGAGTGAGTCATAACAAGGTGAGATTAGTAGCACAAGGCTATAATCAGTAAGAAGGAATAGACTACAATGATACTTATGCTCCTGTAGCGAGACTAGAAGCTATTAGGATTTTGCTTGCATATGCTATCTGTCATGATATAAAGCTATTTCAAATGGATGTGAAAAGTGCATTCCTATATGGTTTTATAGATGAAGAAGTCTATGTAAAGCAACCTCCTGGTTTCGAGGATGTTAAGAAACCAGACCATGTCTATAGACTCCATAAAGCTTTGTATGAATTGAAACAAGCTCCTCAAGCCTGGTATGATTGTCTGAGTTCTTTTCTTATTGAGAATGGTTTCAGTAGAGGTCATATAGATAAGACATTATTTAGAAAGTGCATTAAGAATGATTTCATAATAGTTCAAATTTATGTTGATGATATTATCTTTGGTGCAACGTCTAAAAAGCTATGTACTAGTTTTGAGAACCTGATGAAGAATATTTTTGAGATGAGCATGATGGGTGCGTTAAAATTCTTTCTTGGGTTGCAAGTTAAGCAAATTGAAGAAAAGATTTTTATTCATCAACAGAAGTATATTATGGAACTGTTGACTAAATATGAGATCGAAAAAAGTAAAACCAATGTCAAATCCTATGCATCCTTCAATCCTTTTGTCTAAGGATGAATCTAGCAAGAAGGTTGATCAAACCATCTATAGAGGAATTATTGGTTCTTTACTTTACCTTACAACAAGCAGACCTGATATTTGTTTAGTGTCTATTTGTGCGCAAGATTTCAGGCTGATCCTAGAGAGTCTCATTATATTGCTGTTAAAAGAATTTTGAGATATCTATCAGGTACTACTGATATTTGCTTAATGTATGAGAAAAGTAAAGATTTCAGGTTAATTGGTTGCTGTGATGCTGATTATGCCAGAGATTGGATTGATAGAAAGAGTACGAGTGGAGGATGTCACTTCCTTGGACACAACCTGGTTTCCTGGTCAATTAAGAGGCAAAGCTCAATTGCTCTATCAATACAGAAGCTGAGTATATGTCAGCCGCAAGTTGCTGTTCACAGACGTTGTGGATTAGTACCAGCTAGAAGATTATCCAATACATGAAGATCAGATCCCAATCTTCTGTGACAACACAAGTGCTATCAACCTGTCGAAGAACCCAATACAACACTTGAGGGTAAAGCATATTGAAGTTAGACATCATTTTCTATGAGACTACGTTCAGAGAAAGATCGTGAGTCTACAGTTTGTTGAGACGAACTATCAGTGGGCAGACATCTTCACTAAGCCATTAAGTGAAGAAAGATTCAAAGAAATCAGATGAAACCTGAACATGGTTATGTTAAGTGATCAACCGTCTGACACATCATGACCTAGGTAGTCCTTCTATTCAAGAATATAAAAAGTCATAAGAGTTAATGGCAACAGTAACAATAAGTTATAAACGGTAACTTCTGTCACAAAAAAGTTTTGGAGGGAAAGCTTCTCAGAGCCTTGAGCATACCACCAACTCTAGAACACTCTTGACATACCCTGACATCGACTTTTGAAAAACTCTTAACAACACTTTTCATTACTCTGTTTTGATAACAAACCCTCTTTGCTCACACTCTCAACCTCAGAAACCAACTTCACCTCTTTGAGAAATGCATCTGTGCATTCAGTTCTTTATTGAACTTAGACGCAAATGGAGCAATCAATGACTAGTGGAAGACATGTTGATTTCGAGTCCTTGAAGCAGGACCATATGGATATCGAACCGAAGATTTTAGCAGTTGGATGGAGGAACTTCTTTTAGATTCATGAAATAGTTTACATGAATGAAGTATATGACTTCTAGAAGAATGTGGAGATAGTTGAAGATACTCTAGTATCAGTAGTGGATAGATTGTCAGTGATAATAACACTAAAATCGATCAAGAAGGCTACTGAGTGTCCAAGTGTTGGAGTAAAGCTTGTTCATAAGGCTAAATGGATAACTCAAGCTAGCATGAAGGAGACTCAGATTAATCGACAACTATACAGAAGTAATAACCCAAAGGAGAAGAAGGCCTCAAGTCTTGTGCCGAAGGCTAGGGTTTTACATTCACTACTCTTTCATTGTGTTCTACAAAGAACAGGATCGAGGAATCTAGTGACAATGTTAGATGAGCAATGTCTATTTCATCTACTCAATCGCCAACCCATAGATCTTCCATATCTTATCCTCTATTATATGGTAAAATCAAAGAAAGACTCAACCGCCCTACCGTATGGAGTGATGTTGACAAGAATCTTTACAGATTCTGGAATTCTCCTGGAGAGAGGAAATAGGGTGAAGTTGAATATCAAAAGCGTCATTAATGCTACAACTATTAGTAGAATGGGTTTAAAGAATCTGGAAAGAGAAGAAACAGATTCTAAGACGATAGCAAGGAATGAGGGGAAGCGCACTGTTAAGCAAAGCTTGAATGAAAAAGGAACTCCCACAAGAAAATCAAAATCCCAATCCATTGGCAGAATGTCCACAGAAGAACTGAAGAAATCGTCAATTGAAGCAATGAAAGATAAGGCGATTTCTCAAAAAGAAGAAAGTCGGGTGCGACAGACAAAGACACAATCGACCTTGAAGAGAAAGGGGGAAACACTCTTGTCGGAAAAACCCAAGCAAACAAAAAGGTCGCCTAGAGTACGAACCCTGCGTCAACAAAAAGAAAAGAAAGAAAAAGAGTTGACTCACGGTAAAGACTCTAAGAAGAAAGCACCGTAGGCAACCAGGCCTTTAGTCTCAATTTTGAAGGAAGATTTAACAAGATTGGCTAAAGAGACTGAGATTAGGAGGAAGTTAGAATTTGAGAAGAAAAAGTCTCAACCTCAACTTCAACAACAGACTCTTAGACTGGTTGAAGAACATAAGAAGCAAAAAATCAGTCAGAAGAAGAGCACTCCAACTACTATTCAACAAAAGAAAAGGATAGTTGAACACAGTCCTGCGCAGGTTAATCCTTCTCAACCAATGAGGAAGTAGGATTTGAAGATGAAGATCATTGAAGAAGTTGAACCTGTGAGGAGAAGCAACTCTATAATCATTAGAGAACACCTAAAAAGGTTAGTCAAGGTACAATTTGAACCAATCTTAGTAAATAGTCGTACAATGCATCTGTTGAATGATGGAGAGATAAGGTTGTATAGTGTTTTACGGGATGAGAGATCCAAACCATAACCAACACAGATGACCAAACAGAGGTACACTATTTTCCCAGTTACAAAAAGAACCTTGATAAAGATTGTACCTGACATTCAGCCAAGACCTTACATTGTTCGCAATAAGGAAAAGGGGAAGAAGAAATGTATCCTGAAGAGATCACGAGTGATCTGACAGAAGATTAGAATGAAGCTGAACTAAGAAACATAGATAAGGCATGCTTTGTAGCCCATCACAAAGGATCTTATGTTTCCCAATATATCTCGAAGGCATCAGGAAGTAATTGTGGTCTTCGAACCATTAATGAAACGTCTCAGGTAGTTGGCAGAATCACAAAGGAGCAGTACAGAACCATTAGAGTTGGAGATATCAGTTACAATATAAAGACTCTTATGCACCTCATTATGCACATTAGACCCTTGAGTTCTATGTCCTCAATTGGAGATGTACTACACCTATTTAGAAAACTAATTCCAAGACTACCCAGACCTAATGACTTTGATCTCCCTGAAAGAAATTTATCCTTCAAACCTCCTGTGTGTAACAATCATGGAACAGACTGTTATACCTTCATATGCATATAGTACTACTATTGATTTTGAAGTGGTACAGTAGAAGTATGATGATCCCTTAGTCGAAGAGATTGGAAAAGTTAATAACAAGGTTGATGATCTGCGTGCTTCAGTGAGTGACTTGCATATGGAAGTAGAGTACATACGACAAGACCTCAAGTCACTCCGCATTGAAATGAAGGACATGTTTTCTGAAATAATGAAGAATCTTTGATCATGATTTTTTGATCAATAACAAATAGGGGGAGAAAGGAGAAAATGAGAAAGATAGGGGGAGAAGAAAAAGAGAAAGAGAAGCAAAAGAAGAAGAGAAGAGAAGAAGGACAGAAGAGAAATGTATAGAAGATAAAGTTTACAAATTTTTCAATTGTATATCGTCTTATAAATAATACTATCTTTCTAAAAACTATGATTATTTGTTATCATCAAAAAAGGGGAGATTGTTAAGTCAAAATAACTTCACAATTAATAATTTTGATGAAAATCAAATAATAATAATATTAGAAAGTGAGACGAAGCAGTGACAGAAATAAGACGAAGCGGATGCAAAACTAAGACAAAGCGAAACCAGAGATGAAAATAAGACGAAGCGAAAGCGGAGACAAAAATAAGACGAAGAGGAGATGCAAAACTAAGACGAAGCAGAAGATGAGACAAAACTAAGACGAAGTCGAAAATAAGATGAAGCGGAGACAAAACTAAGATGAAATGGAAGCGGAGGCAAAACTAAGATGAAGTGGAAGCAGAGAAAAATAAGACGAAGCGGAAGCGAAGATGAGACGATAGAAACTAAGACGAAGACTCGATAACACGTCGGAAGGTTAATCAGTTTGAGTTAGTTACAAAACTCAACTGAATAATTGTTTCTTCAAAGATCAAGCATCAAGAAGAAAGAAGCGGTTATCAAGAAGCAGTTGAAGACGAAGGCTATAAATATGAGTCGGAGTCGAAAACTGAAGAAGTTAGCGATTTTGAAAAAGTTAGAGATTTTAAGAAAGCTAGTGACCTTAAGAAACACTGTACTCATTGTGCTAAACTTTAGAGCCATTATTCTCTGTAACAAAGCTCGCAAACATCTCTGTAAGAGAGAAGAAGAACTAAGAGCCTGAAGAGGCTAAGTAAGAAAAGAATACTTGCTGTAAGAGACTTAAAGAGGCTTAGTGAAAAGAATACTTGTATTTTTGAGAAGTATAGTGAAATCTCATAAAGGATTATGAGGACTAGACGTAGCCCACGGTTTGGGGTAAACCAGGATAAAATTGTGGTGTCAACTTCTACTCTCAACTCTCAACTTGTTATTTCTATTGTTTTATACAAGTACTTAGGAGTTAATTCCAATACATTGTGATATTCTCACTCAATAGTTTTTGAGAAAACAAGTTTTCAAAAACTATATAAGGGGATTATATTCACGAAAAAGAAGACACAATTAAACCCACCTGTGCATTTTGTATATCAAATATAAAGTTCATACTAACGTGTGATTTACTTCAAATACAATATGAAATATTGTATGATGCAATAGTATTTCTTTTATAGCAATGCCTGGTACAATGACTTAGCTTTTACAGTTCCAGTTAAATCAATTAGCAAGTTTTCATATTAGATATGAGACACTAAGTCTTTGAAATACCCAAAGTTAATGATTTAAGGATATGATGCTTAGCTGAAGCATATATTTTCCATTTAGTTTAGAACTAAAATGGGGAATAAAGGGTTATGAGATATCCAAAAGGTTGGATATAAGCTTATAGAACTATTGATCAAATTGTTTGTTTCAATGTATGCTTATATGAGAATGGTTCTCAAGATAAGTAGTGGGAGTAAGAAGGAATTTAAAAGGTTTGAATCTTATGACTATACATCTAATTTGAACTAATGCCTTTAAAGATACATTCGATGTATAGTTTAAAGACTACGAGATATTGAAAGATTCATTTTCACGATGAATTCAAAGAGTTTTTTTTCGAGATAATTATGAATTTATCTCGTCTACAAGAAGGTAAGTGGTAGTATAGTTGTCCTCTTCAGTGGGAGTATGTGGAGACATCTTGCACACAAATAACAAAAGTTCTAACTTTCAGTTGTCGAACATATATTTTTCAAGAACAACTCTTGTTGGATATGAAAAGGTAACATCTTAATTCTGGGAGTTAGATCTATAGAGATAGATTGGACGTTGTTAACTTTTTCTAAGTCTAAGTGCATAGATAATGTACTAAAGATGTTTAGTATTTAAGATATCAAATACTTGTGAAATATTAAAGAAATTCATTACTCTATGTGTGAGTTGATATTTGAGTTCAAGATGATAAGGATATAACTTAAGAAGTAAATCCTAATTAAGATTTATTTACTTAGAGCTTTATCATTTAGGATTGGAAAAGTTCCAATGCAGCAATTGGTTACTAATTAAGCCATAATACAGTTTTTGTCTAGTGGAAATGATTAATTGGATCAACAAGTTCTTTAGAGAACTTGATATAGTTTCTTTGCATTGTTCAAGATAGTAATGTATTACAGAACATTATAGACATTGGGCATGCATAAGGAGCTAATGTCTCATCAAAGATCCAAGAATGTGTTTAAGAAAATTTTCTTAATTATGATAATAATTAAGATGGGAGTTGTAAGATTTAGTTAAGTGCTCACTATAGAGAATCATGTAGAATTCTCTCATTAAGCCAGCTCTCGCAAAGCTCGGCATGGGCGAGCGGCCAGCGCTCGCCCGTGCGCGAGCTCCCATAGCTCGGCATGGGCGAGCGGCCAGCTCTCGCCCGTGC
>JAOTAX010000198.1:18792196-18804585 GCA_025629825.1 Erythroxylum guanchezii | reverse complement strand
TGATAAAAGGTCTATGCATGATAATATAAATGAATTATTACATAAAACCTTTAAAGATATAAATAAAGGTATAAACAGTTATGCAGGAGTTATTTATGGTCCAAATTTTGATTAAAAAAAAAGTTCTTTAGGTTGGTAGAGGAACAAAAACAAGAGTTTTATCATGGTTTTCAAAGTTTTTCTAAACTTTATTTCATTATTTGACTATATTTCTTAAATGTACCCATGAAATTAGTAATGGAGATGTCTGAAATTGGAAAATTTAATATAGAATTCAATTATACGTAGCCCAACTTCTCCTAGAAAGGTTATTGAATTTTTTTGTAGCCATTAATTAAAGAGCTGACAAAGTTGTGGAATTTTGGATGGAGATATATGATGCTTTAAATAACCATTCATTTAAGATGTGCACAGTCTTGTTATATACAACTAGTAATTTTTAGGGTATGAATTGTTATATAGATGGAGTACAAAGGAAAAATTAGCATACATTAATTATCATCATGAAACTTGCTCTCAATATTTAAAACATAGTGAAAAAACTTATTTCCTCAGTCATTAGGTTTTTTGGACAAAAATAATCCTTGGAGGCGTGATAAAAGTTGGGAGAATCACTAATTTTTTTGTCAAGATCTGATGTGTTAGAGCATATTGATAGGTATCATAATGTGTTAGGGAAGGAAAAAAATACAAAAGAAACTAAGTGGTAATCCTTAGAGGAAAGGTCTCCACTTTTCAAATTATCTTATTAAAATCATAATGCGCATTGAAATAATATTTATGTGATGCACACTAAGAAAAATGTATGTGATAATGTTCTTAAAACTTTGTTGGAGATTTTGAGCAATTAAAAGGATCGTCTTAATTCATTGTTTTATTTGAGTGAAATGAGGATTAGAAAAGATCTGCAATATATCAAAATAGATGACTCTCAAGTGCCACTAGCATGGGCTTGCTTTGATATGACCTCGAAAGAGTAACAAAACTTATATTTAGTCTTTAAGAATGTGAAACTAGCTCAAGCTTGCATAATGTGTTGACATTAGTAAGAGAAAAACATCATGATGCAAAAGTCATGAAACTCACATTGTTATATAACAATTACACTGATTTTCTATTAAGAAAATACTACCCAAAAGAGTTACAATTGTTTTGAGTAAGTGATCGCAGTTTTCCGATATGTGTATTTTTAATATTTTAACCTTGATATTTTGCAATAATATGGGTCGTTCGCGTAGCATCTAAGGTGTCAATCCCACGAGGAGGGTTAATCTAATCCTAAAATCTAAGGCCAAAATTAATCGCAGAAATTTAAATTTAATAAACTAAAACAATGATGTAATTCAATCAATCGATTCAATCAAACAACTCAATTCAAGAATTAATCACAAAATATTAACAAATCACCAAATTGCAAGACACACATCAAGAATCAACCTAAGAAACTACCAATTGAGAGAAAGGGAAATTTTTACTTATCTCCAACACTAATCTAATTAATTATGAATTGTCGGACTATTAGTCCTGGATGATTCTAGGGTAAATTACTCTCTATCGAGTTATAACCAATAGCCCTAAATTATAAACCCTAACCAGATTATGGAAAATTGCGATTTCTCAATTCACAATTTTTCCAACCCCTAATTAGATCTAAAGTTTTTCAATAGACTCCTAGGAACTTATGTGAGATCTCTCTTCACACAATTACCGATTTGATTGATTTCTCATTCTTATTAAATTACCTAACTTTCGTTAACCCAATTTAATTATTTTTAATTCGATTCACTCTCTCAGTCTATCATCGAATTATGTAAGTGCAGAAATCAATCCAATGAATCTAAATAACATAAACAATCAGATTTTTATTGAATCAGAGATAAAAATAACCTGAAGGTGAGTTTAGATATTCCTCAACATTTATAAAATCTTATCTCAATAGCTATCCTAATTCTATACATAAATAAAATTGAAATACACCAAAAACCAGATTTGAATAAATGACGAAGGCAACAACGTCAGGAAACCTCCTGTTCTGAGAAGTACTTCGCATCGGCTTCATCTCCACGTCTCTCTTCCTTCATCTCTTTCTCAATCTCTCGATGAACTCTCTTTAGGGTTTCTTGATGGTGGCTGATGGAAGAAGCTCCTTAATCTCTTTTGTCTCATTCTTTATATACTTGACGTGTTCTAGGCAGCCCTAGGGTTTTTTTGGGATCTAAAGGTCTGAAAAATCCCTCAAAATTTGACTTTTCTGCACGTCTGCCTGATGCAAGCCACAATCATGAGCCATTTGTAAGCTCTTTGTCATGATCGTAGCAAGCGTGGGTCAAGTCTTATGCTTCTGTTACGATCGTGGCAATTTAGCCACAATTGTGGGTTGTCTCCTTTGCTTATGTCACGATCATGGCAGATAGGCCACGATCGTGGGCTATTGTTGACCCAAAAATACTAACAAACACATCAAGGTATCTCAAAGACATAATAATTAAGCTCAAATGCTTGTACTAACCCATAAAAACACTTAAACACAAATAATTCACAAACTAACACAATTATACCGAAAGCACATAATAAACAATCGAATAAACATATAAACACATATCAAACTATATCCTAAAAACACGATGCATTTCACACTTATCAGTAAGCTGGATGCTTTTTTCAAATGGGGGAACATTTTTTCTTCCAATTATTACATATCAACATAAAGAACATTAGGTGACAAAGCTCCTTAATTCACTCATTTTGTATATCATCTTGTGTTTTTTTTTCCCATTGACACTAATTGAAAATTATTTTTCCATTTACAGGTATAGCGCATCCAATGTGGATAGAAAATTTTATGGCTTCTGATTTTGTTCATAAAAAGAATTGTATCATTGTGTTGTTAGTTTCTTAACTACATTAATTTTCTTAAATGGAGATTACAATAAAGTGGTTGATATTTCATTATTTAGATTTATCAACCTGTTTATACATATAGTTGTTTTAGAATATTTCTAATATACTTTTTTTTTGTAGGAAGGTGATGATTAAGAGTGGATAAAGAGGTATTTTGTGAAGGATTTGAGACAACCTATACATATTGGTTAATGCACCTATATTCCATATGGATTAGAGGAAGATAATATGTGTGCACATGTTAGCTAAAGATTTTTTTTACTATTTTATTTTGGATATGTTAAATGTAAAGGAAAGGTTGCGCACAATTGATGACCCTCTCCCAATGCTTGCAAAGTCAGGAGCCTTATGCACTAGGGTTTGCCTTTTGCCCTAAAGGTTAACTTCCACAATTCCATATAGACTATATGATAGCATATATAACTGTAATTTTTTGGCCATTGACATTTAGTAGTATATATTTTAGAGTACATATTAATTTATGTATGGATACTTTTAATATTATATATATTTGTCTTAATGAAAATTATTGTATACATGTGTTTTTACAGTAACATAACGTGGCTAATGAAAGGATAAACTGTTGCTTTTTATTATTAGATATTGTTGCCTTAGTGAAAACTTGAAGTAATATTATTTATTTTGTTATCTAATTAAGAAATTTTGTTGCATTATACCTATAACAATGCCACTTCATTTAACAACATAAATTTTGTTGCTTCAATGAAAAGGCAACAATAATTGTACTTCTAGCTACGCCTTTTTTTGTTACCTAATGCCTTTTTTATTATAGTGATTTATGTTACTCTAAAAGAATAAGTTGAGATTCATTAATGGTAGTATCCCTGCTCTTAAAAATTTTGATCATCTGTAACTAGCTCAGGAGTGTTGTAGTATTATCTTTGCTTATTTATTCAATGTCTTATATGTTTCTAATGTTGATTTTGGTACTTTTGCTAATATAGAGTCTAGTTCTTTAAGTGTCAATGTACTTAAAATTCTATTGGAGACAATAATTTTTGTATAAAAAAAATCAGAAGTGGAAACTTTTATGCTAATAACTTTGTGTATATCCCTAAAAAAAAAAAACTTTGTGTATAGTTTATAAAAAAGAGGGATACATAGTTGAACGGTGTTTTAAAAAGCATGACTTTCCTCTAGTTATAAATCATAGAGAAGGTCTTATTCTAGGATAATTAATCAAGTTCATGGAATAGATCTTGGAGAAATTAAATGCCTTAAGAATTCTCAAGCTACTGGTGATAGTATTGATTCTTAATTTCCTTTTACTAGATAGAAATATGCAAAGTTGCTAAGCATGATTCAATAGTCTCATATAGATACTGCTTATGTTTAATCACTTTCTCCAAGAATGTAGTAGACTCAAATAGCTTATGTGAATAATTTTTCCACTGTATCCTCACACTATTGATATGGTAAGTAGGCATATTTCTCTTAATTCTTTTACTAAGAAAGTTGTTGATTAGGATAACTAATACTAGAGCTACTAATTATATAGTATGCTCACTTGCATTCTTAAATTCATATAAGTATATTTAGAATGTCCATGTGAAATTATTGAATCAATCCAAAGTTCTAATTCCATATATAAGAACTATAAATCTTTATGCCATGCTAATATTGTTAGACGTTTTGTTTATTCCTACTTTCAACTTTTCCTACTTTCAACTTGAATCTGATCTTTGTAAGCAAATTGATTGGTGATTTAGCTGCTTGTTTGATTTTTCAATATAATTTATGTTTCATCTAGGACCTTCAGAGGTAGAGGATGATCATTTTTCTTGATTGTCCAATATAGCATGCTAACTCTTATTTCTTATTTGTAGTCTTTTCTAATGATTATTTGTCTTTTAATCATTTTTTTTTTTTACTTCAAGCATTGATTCTCAATAGGAACCTAGAACATATGAAAAGGTCGTTCAATAATCTTGACGGAAAAAAATAATGGTTGCAGAGAGTGAAGCTTTTGAGATAACCAAACATGGGAAATACCAACCTTCCTTCGAGTAAATAACTCATTAGATGTAAATGAGTTTAGAGAATCAAGCATGAGATAGATGACTCTATAAAATGGTATAAAGCCAATCTTGTCATTAAGGGCTATACTTAGCAAGAGGGTATAGACTATCTTGATACATTTAGTCTAATTGCCAAGATAACTACTATAAGATTATTCTTAACTCTTATTTCTGCATATAACTGATTTTTGCATCAACTTGATATTAATAATGCATTTTTGCATGGAATTTACATGAGAAAGTTTATATGAAGTTACTTGATTTTGCTTATAATTCCTTTAACGTTTACAACTTCCTTGAAGGATTAAAGCAAACTAATCATCAATTGTGTGCCAAATTGTCAATTGCTTTAATTGATTATGGTATTCACCAATTAGCAAATGTTGATCATATTTGTTTTTAAGTTTTTTGGCTCTATCTTTTTTACATTATCGGTATATGTTGATAATATGATTGCGGCTAGTGATAATCTTGATCAAATTTTTGCCTTTAAAATCTACTTGCATAATGTATTTTCTATCAAAGATATTGGTAAACTAAAATAATTTCTTAACGTTGAAGATTGGTAGATCCTCTAGTTGTACTAATTTTTATCAAAAGAAATATAACTTAAACTTATTGAAGGACCCGAATTTTACTGATTCTAAATATGTTGTTGCGCCTATATTATCTTCGTGCAAATTGACTAAAAATGATGATTTTTCATTAGTAGACATTTCTTTTCATATTTCTCTCCGTTGACAAACTTACAACTCGTCCTCATCTTAGTTTGGCTTTGCAGCAATTCGTTGAGGCTACTACTGATGTTCACAAGTTCAAACTCCATGATTGAGAAAATGTTAAGAGGTAAGAGAAAGATTAAGGTATCGTTGTGGGACCAAAAACAAATGTTCGGAAACCAGTTCTTGTCATTATTTTCCTTACCCCATATCTTTGAATTTATGTGATCAGAATCACTAGGAGCCTCGGTCTTCAATATGAATAATGGTCTAGAGTTTCTAGACAACGTTTTTCGTGCGTCTTTTGATGCCGTTAGATAAGTTGAAATCTTAAAAGACAAAATTGCAAAGTAGGGAAATTATTTTCATTTCTAAAATGTTCTGTGAAACAAGCTTTTCACATGGTTAGAATAAGTGGGGCCGTAAAGCTTCAACGCGCGTTATCCTCGTTCTCTCTATATCCTCGTCCAAAGAAAATGTTTAACTTGATTCTTCAGGCTTATTAAACAGAGCGTCATTAGCTTGCTTTTGTTCCGTTTCCAGCATCCTAGTTCCAACACTTATTCTTTCTTCTAGCCAGCTTATAATATCAGCAAACACGATGTCTATATTTTCTTGCGGTTCTCCGTACAATAGACCGTGCCACATTTTAGGATACATCTTGATTGTCTTGTCCGAGCTTGAAGCCACCGTATATAGTTGCTTGCTGACTGATTTATCTGTCACTTTGTCATCCTCACCGTGGAGGACTAGAAATGGCAAAGAGACCTGAAAAGGGTTTATTAGTAGACCAATCAGTACTCAAGCATAACGAAATAGTACAGGATGGGAATTAACAAACCTCGTTAAGCCTCTGTTCAAGATCAATGCTCACTCTTAGAAGTTCATATCCTGTTTTCAGGCGAGGACGTCCTTTATAGCAGTACTTGTTTAGTCTAACCTGTGATTTTAGAAATAACCTTAACTTATATAAAAAATTATCTTTACAATTTCATTCTAGCTCCCAAGTGTAAAAGAAACTATTTTTTACCTTTTTTCTAACTTCAGGTACTTTAAAGGCAATATCAATGATATCCTTAGTTGGAATTATTTTCCACGATGGAATGACATCGCAGAGCTTTGAGAGTACACTGATTACCATCTGAGGCGGTCTCATATCATCCGCAATCTGCGTAGAAATGGCAAGATTCATATCATATATTAACTCAGTAGAATAGCAATGGAAGAACATAGATTATAAAGTTAATAAAAAAGTTCAGGTATCAAGCGATAATTTAAACCTCCTACGGTTCCGGGTAAATTCAGTTTTTTCTTCACTTGTCAAGCATACGTGAATAGTCAAAGATTCATTAGTGATAGAAAGAGAAAGAACAGAGCAGACAGTGAATCAAATTCTATAGGAAGGCAAATCGACTACAAATTTTTAAATGAAGAGAGACGTAAGTTTCACTTGAGATATACAATTAGCAAGGGATAAGTCTAAAGACTAAACAAACCTTGCACATCGGGGCAACCAGAATAGCACCATCCCAAAACTTTGGCTGCTTTCTGTGAACCAGAAGAGCTACTGCTCCTCCTAAGGACTCTCCCAGCAAATATCTCATCTTCCCGTTATTCTCTTTCCTCTCTGAAAAAATGAAAGAAAATTACATAATCGATACAAAAAGAGAAGCTTGATTCACCAATCAACATGTTGAATAAAGGGTAGTGATTAAAAGGGGAAGAATTATTACCACATATGTGAGTGAAATGTCTAGAGCAATCATCAATGACATGATCAAGGTTTTGAATGTAGCCTTGAGTACCGGCTGATTTTCCATGCCCTTCATAATCTATGCCATGAACTGCGTAGCCTGCTTTCGCAAGCGTCATCGCTGTACCTGATGAATCAACATAAACATCCCCATTATAATTTACTAGACAAAGTAAACGTTAAACAGCTTTCCAAGAAGCTTACTGTTCATTGTGATGCTACATTCCATGGCGTAACCGTGGCAGATAAAGATTAAACCTTTTGGCTCTTTGTGTATGGGAATCCATGCGCACGTGAAAAGTTTCAATCCTCTTTCGTTCACTATAAACTCCTGTGCGATCATTTGGTTTCGCTATAAATTCATATGAGGAAAGAATCCAACTTTCTCAAATCAAAGTGGTAGATTTCCGGTGGTAAAGAACTAACCTCATCGTATCTCACGTCTTCAGTTATTCGTGCCTGTAAATATCATACCAGAAAACACACATGAATGTAAAAGACATGAACGAAACAGAATCCCCAAAAAAAAAAAAAATCAGTACCATGAAGAAAGGTTTTCTAGGATGATCAAACTTCAGACACGGCTTTATATCAATTTATAAAAGTACAAAGGGACAGAGGAAGTGGAACCAGAGAATCCTGAGAAAGGATTGTTTCTATAAAAATGTGGGTTTATGAATGCCCAACTTGGATTTATATAGAGAGGAGGGTTTAAAGCTTTATGCCAATAAGGTGCAATAGTAGGTTATTAACTGGATAATAACAATAGATCAGACTCCATGTCCCGCCCACAGTGTATAATAGAAACTTGTTAGTTCTTAGAAACTGCGAAAATTAAGCAACTGTAAAAGAAATAACAGGGGAGAAAAAGTTTAAAGTAAGATAAAAACAGATATGTACTTTTTATACGCTGTTGTTTGACTAAGATAAAAACAGATATGTACTTTTTATACGCTGTTGTTTGCCAATTACATATATCTACATAAACATATTAGTGTTTGCAATTTTTCGACACCATCCACCTTAGAATACCGGAACAATTAGAAAGTCGATGCTCTTGGGTAACGTAAATCCTACCTGCTTCACTAAGATTAGTTGAACTTTTAACTTTTAAAAGAGAATGGGCTGGCATCCCTGCATGTTTAAAATGTTGCAGGACAAGAGGTGTGTTTTTAAGTGATCAGCACTTGCCAACCAGACCATTTTAGCTATGGATATATACTAAAGAGATCCTAAATGCACATCAAAATTTCCACCTTTTCTACTTATACGCTGAGTTCATTCCATTTGGTTGCGTGTCCTAGTGGATGCTTACAATTAATTGGTTTTGGGTGTATGACTTACCGATCACCATAAGCTTGGAGCGCAAAAGAGTTTCTTAACTGGAAATCTAAGCTATAATGCTTGAAACTGACAGGATCTTTCAAGATACGATAATCTTCTTTTCCGGAAAAGTAGGCTTATCTTATTCGGACTCGGATTGAGTATTTGATTTGTTTAAATTTGTCAAAGAAAATCAGATATCAGTATCAATTATTAAAAAACAAAAAACAACTCAAGCTCCCAACAAGTTTGCTTGAAGATCTCTCAGAATATAAACGTGCATTTATTAATTTACTTTTAGATGAGTTTAGTAGATATAGAATTCGACGATAATTAGAAAATGTTGTGACCATGAAATGTGGCTTTAAGTATAACAATCAGAACGTATAGAAATTGAATGATCAAAAATAATTTGACGCCTTTTGTTTCTAATTTGAACCTAATGAAAATGTGGCAACTTGTGGTTGTCACACATAATTAGGAAGCATGCTATTCCAAATCGTCAAATAACTGCATCTTTGACCAGATAAGAGTAACTTGGTCGCAAACAGTGACGGAGTCAGAAATTTAAAATAAGAGAGTTCAAATATTTAATTTTTTAAATTTTGAAGAACCCAATACAATACTAACCCTTAAATAATTTCGTTTTTATGTATATATATATAATAAAAGAACTTTTAAATTTTTAAAAATTTTAAAAGTCCTAGTGCACCATTAGACTTCACGTGTCTCCGTCATTGATGTGTAAGACAGGGTTGTGTGACTAGAACAACTGCTGTGCCACCCGCCCACTCGGCGCGTGGTGATCACGTGCCACCTTAAGCAGCCATTCAGGTCCTGTTCGACATGGTTTTGGATCTAATTAACCTAAGGAGAGCTTTTTTTCTATTACTATTCTACACATATAGTCAACTCAACTAAGAGGACTTCGTTCATGATATGAAGAGATAGGATTCCCAAACCTCTGAAAAATAATAAAATTAAAAGAAATCTAATAATTGATAAACTAGGAAATAAATAATCCTTAATAATGTCTCCAAAAACTTGACCTACTAAAAAGTTATTGTTGAATTTTTAATATGGGCAGAGTGTAGAGTTCACTAACAAGAATTGAGTTTGGGTCAACCATTGTCCAAATAACTAGAACTAGTTGTTTGGATGATTGACCCTTACCACTTATAAGCTCTTTAATATTTTCATGTTTAGGCAATATGAGACACTCTAATACTCCCCCTCAAGTGCAACTGGAGCTGGACATCCAGTTGTCACTTGAAATATACGCAGTGAAAATCGGACCGAGCTGTTGGGAATGAACATCCAGACGGACAATCGAAAAATTAATAATCTGGGTCAAACCTGCTCTGATACCATATTAAGTGATCATTTCATCACAATAATTTAAACTATTATGTGGGATCAACTTAATTGATTTTATATATTCACTGACGTTTTCAAAAAAATGCAGTTGCACTATTTATCCTTTAGCTAAACAAACTCGCATGCCTTTTAATTCTAGTCAGATTTCTTCTAGTCGTTGTTTTGAGTTATTACATGTTGATGGATTGGGACCTTATGCTACACCTTCACTTAATGATTTCTCTCGCAGTACTTGAGTTTATTTGATGCAAAACAAAACTGAAACTTTTTCGCACGTTCAAAGCTTCTTTGCCATGATTCGCACTCTAACAGTTATTAATAAGCGGATCTGAACCCGGTTTTGTGTTTGGACTTTGGGGATTAGGAAATGATCCAAATGAGTAGCAGCACGTGGTAAGTACGTACCACGTTCGTACTTATAAAGTATAAAGTCGGTCTTCTTATATAATGTCAAACACCTAACTTAACTGTACGCCACCTTCCTTATCGGCCAACTCATCACAAAACTCAGCCCCACCAAGCACAAAGTCGGCTGCTTTCTCTCAAATTCTTTATTGCCCGAAACCACCGTGCAGCTTCCATTTACGCTTTGATAGATATCAATACCACCGCCATGTCCACCTCCTCATGTTGATTAGCAATTAGCTGGTCAACTCACGTTACGCGGCACTTACACGGATAGGATACACTTGTCATGTCATGGCATGTCATACACCGACCTCTCCTCTGTCTCTCGATATATATATATACACCCGCCACAGCTCATGATTCAGTTTCCATACTTCCTTGTTTTAACTTCTTTCGTTTCTTCATAACTCGACATATTGGTGCACGTATCTGTGATCTTGTGTCTTGTGCGGTACTCTAGTGTGTAACAGAATGATGGAAAAGTTTCAGCAGTACGAGCAAGTGTTCAAACACTTCGATGAGAATGGTGACGGAAAGATATCCCCTTTGGAGCTTCAACGATGCGTAGGTACCATCGGCGGAGAGCTGTCGTTGACGGAGGCTGAGGCAGCGGTGAAGTCGTCGGATTCTGACGGAGATGGGTTTCTGGGGTTGGAGGATTTTGTAAGGTTCGTGGAAGAAGGTGAACAGGATGACAGGGTGAAGGACTTGCAGGACGCTTTTAAGATGTATGAAATGAAGGGAAGTGGGTGCATAACGCCCAAGAGCTTAAAAAAGATGTTGAGTAGATTGGGCGAGTCCACGAGTATTGGTAAATGCAAGCAAATGATAGCTCAGTTTGATCTCGATGGAGATGGAGTGCTCAGTTTTGATGAGTTCAAGGCCATGATGATTTAAGTTAACTAATCAGAGTGAATCCATTCATTTTCTTGTACATATAGGTGTATTCATTCTTTGGTTCATGATCATTTGGCTGGTAACAATTATCATATGAATGCACCTCTCCATTCATGGGAGAGGTTTTCACCTTCTTCTATTCCTCAAAGGAAATAAAGCTGAGAAATTCAACTAGAGAATAATTAATGTATTAATTTTATGATATATATTGTTTTACAAGTTTCCATGTATTTATACATGGTTTGAGATAAGATGAACTAATTTGACCATGAGGTAATCTAAATTACATGATCAGGTTGTGCATGATTTAATTTAAACTAAGATGATCAGATAATGTATCTAAACTAAGATGATATTACAACCTAAAAGATTAGGAGGATGAGTTGATGTCGGCTTCCCCTTCCCGGCGAGTTAATGTTTGAAAGAACATTGAGCTTATGACCTAACAATAAAAAAGAATATGAGATATGACAAATGAAGAAAGATTTTTGTGCACCAAATAATAGAGAAAGTGTATATCAATTTTAATATGTTTGATACGAGCATAAGAGACAAAATCTGCTAAAATAATGATAGTGTCAATGTTGTCACAGTACAAAAATGTTTGAATATCGAAGAAGTCAAGTTCACCAAGTAGAGAATTAAGCCAACATAGTTCAGCGACAACTAACTAAAGCAATGCTCCTATATTCTGCTTCTACTATGGTCATAGTAGGTTATTTCTTAGAACTTCAAGAAATTAATGAGGAGCCAAAGATGTAGATTGGGGATCCTCAAGACACTCAACTCAATTAGCATTGAAATAAGAAGAAATGGTTAAATTAAAAGGTGTGGTTAAATTACAAACCATAAGATGGCATAAAGTGAAGATACAAAAGGATGCCTTTTTTTTTTTGATACAATGGACAAGAAAAATCAAAACATCCTAACTAGCACAGCGGTCTGCGATACAAAATCCCGTGCTGGTCTCGG
>JAOTAX010000198.1:18746872-18760307 GCA_025629825.1 Erythroxylum guanchezii | reverse complement strand
CTAGTTAGGACTGATGTATTGTATTGTCCTTGTTATGTAGCAAATTGTACTAAGCTTTTGGAGTGATGTACAGACAGTAAACAATGACAGTTGTATAAATTTTGGATTTTTATGAAATGAAATGAGAAAAATTTTAGTTTCAAAAAGTTCGTGATTTTATATTGATGTTTATTATTATGATGCCATGTGAAGCACAGTAGTGATCGTTCGTAGCTCACCCTTATCGTAGGATAAATATTTTCCCCTGACTAAGACCACTAAGATCATCAAGAAAATCACTAACTTCTAACAAGGTGATGGGGAATCGATATACGAAGTGTGGGAACGATACAAGGATTTACAACATAAATGCCCACATCACAACTTACCCAAGTAATTTTTGTTGCAAATGGTCTATAATGGAGTTGTCCCATATATGAGAGACATGATCGATGCAGCTTCAGGAGGATCATTGATGAGGAAGACAGTCGATGAAGCTAAAGAATTAATAAAGGAGATGGCGAGTAACAGTTGTTTATGGACGAATGAGCAGAGTAGACAAACTTCTACATTCCGTGAACAAAAAGGAATTGTGTCTGTTGATCAAATGACGGAAACGCAAGTGAGGATTGATAACTTGACTCGATAGCTTAATAATATAAAGGCTTGGTCCTCAACTCCCGTGAAGGTCGTACAACTTAAATGTGATCTATATGCACAATTGGACCATGACACAGTGGATTGTTTCTTAATAAAGGAAGGTGATCCAAAGCAAGTGAATAACATGAGAGCCCAGTATGGATGAAGAGAGGGAAACAACCCCTACTCTAACACTTACAACCCTGGGTGGAAGAATCACCCAACTTCTCTTGGATGAACAATGCGGGAGGACAGTTCAGACCTCAAGGAAACTTAGGAATCTAACAAGATAAACCAAGCTCAATGGAATCTAAGTTGGATAAGATTTTAGATAAGATTAGAGACATGGAGGATGCACATAGGAGGCTTAAGAGCAAATTCTAGTAATTTACCAAAAACCCTACCTTTTTAATACATAATTTAGAGGTCCAAGTAGGTTAACTAGCTGAAGCAATATCTACTCGAAATGCAAGAACCCTTCCAAGCAATACCAAGTTTAACCCAAAGGAAAGGATCATGGCCATCACTCAGTCCCAAGAAAAGGAACTTGATCATATAAAAGGAGAATAGAGATAAAAGAAAAGGACAAGTAATTGCGGAACTCCTTCTAAGTGAGCTCGGAATTGAGCCAATCAAGGAATCTAGACCCAAATTACCATACCTTATTTTAGCACAACGAAAATCATTGTCAAGTAGGGTAACAAGGAATTCTGAGGAGGTTGACTTAAACAAGGTTGAGAACATAACGAAACATCTACAAATGAGGCTCACATTAACATAATCGATAAAGAAGAAGGTTAAGGAGCGCGAAGCAGAAGAAAACCCCAACATAACACAAAAGAAAGATGATCCAGGGGATTTTTACATTCCTTTCAATATAAATGGAGTCAATATAGACAGGGTATTCGCGGATTAGGGAGCGCGTATCGATGTGATGCCCTACACCTTTAGTCAAAAGTTAGGGTTAGGAGAGTTAGTACCCACAAAGATGTTAGTAAAGATGGCCAACAGAACAGTCCATCAACTGAAGGGGATGATTAAGGATATGCAAGTACAAGTTGATAATTTTACTTTTCCCACAGACTTCTATATATTGGATATTGAAGAAGATGTAGAAACCCATATGGTCCTTGGAAGACCATTCCTAGCCACTGCTCGCTTAAGCATTGATGTTGATGGGGGGGGGGGGGGGGAGGGAACTAACTCTGAGGGGAGGTAAGCAGCAAGTAACCTTCAAAGTGTCAAAGAAAGACAACAATCCTCCTTTACCTCCAACTAATGGAAAGGAACTCGAACCTCGAGGGCAATGGGAAGATACTACGAATCATGGGAGTGCCTTCATAAAGAAGCTATCGCATAGAAGAAGGTGAAAGAAAGAAAGCCACAAGGAAGATGGAATCAAGGGCGTGGTAGCTCATATGCAAATTGTTAGATTAATGATTACACTGCTATTGCACTACTCATTTAAACCACCATGAGCAGAAGAAAAGCGTCGAGCTACCTGTGTTAAAAGAAGTCCTGCATGGGAGGTAACCCATGGAATTTTAATTTCCTTAAATTGTCTTCAGTTTTATAGTTAGGTTATTTTGTTTTTAAATAAAATCTGAAGGCATATAATGTCGACGTGAATTCAGTGATCGATGAAGTAAGAAAAGAGAGGTAAAAGAGCTACAAGGAGTTAAGAAGGGATTTCAAAAAGTGGAGGAGGACAGAAGAAGAAAAAAATTTAAAATTGGTGAAAAAATTGTAGGCTACAATTGTCGCCTACGGTAAGGTAAAAATGACGGATACACATATTTTACTTAAAATTTTACCATTTTACCATCCAATCACCTATAAATACATTTCTAACTTCATTTTTTCACTCACTTTCGTTTTCACTTTATCTTTCTAAACTTTATCTCTCCAATCACTCTCACTTCTCTCTACAAAATTTCAAACCTCCAAATTTTTTTGAACTTTCGCCGACTCGCAAGCCAATATGCCACGCATCAAGCAAACAGTAAAGCGTGATCAATCAGTGGGGTAAACACAAGTCTCGGGACGAGGGAAGAGGAACAGAACAGCTGATTGCAAAACACCTTTCCCGATCTTCTTGGATGAGGAAGGTACTCGTTTCCATTCCCTTTGTAGTAAACAAATTATGGTTCCAAAATATTTTCACTTTGAAACTTTAGATAGATTAGAACTGCGAGACAAGGTCTAGAGCTTAGCTGAGAAAATTCAATGGCCTTAGTTCATTCAAATTCAATTCCTAGTTTACGAAGAACTGACCTTATAATTTTTTACTTCTCTTCAATATGAATCCAACAAACCTAAGGAATTGTGGTTTAGATTATAGGGACAACTTTATGGGTTTGATTATGACACCATGTATGAAATTTTTTGTTTCTCCGAGTCTTCCGTAATGGATCAACACAATGATTTCTGTGTCAGTCCCTATTGAACAGAACTAACTGGATTAGAGCATTTCAACACTAAGAATGCAGACAACAACATTATTAGGAGTCATGAACACTTGTTGATGCACAAGTTCATGTGCAAACCTTTTTTAACAAAACAAAAACCAACAAGTGTTCGACGAAAGAATTGTTTATGTTGTAATGTATGGATCATAGCATCCCAGTTTGCACAACCACCTATATTTTTAATGCCATTATTGTTTCTTAAAAGAAGAGGAGCAATAATTTAAGAATGGGTTACTTGGTTTTGTCCATAGCTAACTACTATGGAGTTTAGTGCAACAAACTTACAGTCTACCGTCCTGAGTTCATAAACCACCATCATCTATGGCGAGCTGAAATCCTAAAGTCCCATAATATGGAACTTCAGGATATTAGTGCCAAGACACAAGTTAAGAGCAGGACTAATCAAGCAAGTTCAAGTGCCCAATAACTACAAAAAGGGGATTCAACTAGTGAGGAGTTCGAAGAGAAAGAAGATGCAAAAAAATCGAGCTGGAAGAAGGTACTGGACACAATCTTCACAAACACCAAGCTAATTATGGATACACTTGCGAAGAACTCCAGAAAGATGAAGGAGATGGTCCAAACCCAACGACGCCAGAGTCGGGACATACGTCGTAATCATTACTATTTCGAGACTCAGAGCGTTCAACTACCACCTCCAACCCAATCACCACCTCCGTCACCATATACCTTGTTCTAAACCATTTCTTTCTTTTTAAATTTAATCTTTATTTTTATTTACGTCTTTATGTGTGTTTGTTATCACCTTCTCACATTGAGGACAATGTGTTGTTCAAGTGTGGGGAGGGTTATGTGTTTATTTGAATGTGAATTTTGCATATTATAGTTGTTAGGTTGCATTATGTGAATCGTGTGAATGTGTCAATGCTTAGATAAATTGAAATTGATTTAATTTTGAACTTGGTCTATTAGGTTGTAGAGAATTATTAACTGCCAGAATTAGTAAACTGGGGTTCTTTGATTAAATATGCAACTTAATTAGGATTTAGTATTTAAGTGTAGCCCTCTAAATTGTCACATTCATTCATAACTTGAGGCCTTTTAACCTAAGTAGATTTGCTAGTATTTTTCATGAAAACGAGTAGCTAAAGCAATAAGGTAGGCAATAAAAAAAAGGTTGTTATTTTTAAAATAAATAACTATTCCACTAGCCTTCAGGTTATGAATAGAGCTAGTAGCCAATTGAGAACGTGATATAGATGAGTAACCGGATCGACACAGTCACAAATGTGTGCCTTCACGTAAAGAGGCTAGAATGAAGTTCCAACCAAGTAGTTTAATAAAAAACACGGCTTAGTTGAGTAACCAGATCAACATTCATTACCAATGTTTGCCTCCGCGTAAAAAGACTAAGTTCATGTTCATAAAAATTTCATAAAAATATAAATGTGTTTTTGAACAAAACCTACCGAACTTGTAATTTTTTGACTTTTTCATGAAAATGTACTTAGGATTAGTTACAGAGTTGAACGACCAAAGAATTATTAATAAGTGCGTGCAATTGAGAAGGGTAAACAATTTAATACTTGAGTCTGGATTAATATGTATATTTAGTTCAGAGCCTTAAGACACGGATTTTACATGTTAATGATTTGAGATGACTTTAATGATTGTGTTTTAAATTAAATTATTTCATGAAATTGAAGCCATTGTCTCATTACTGCATTGTGTGTTGTGTGAATTAGTAAGTGTTTGCTGTTTTATTTCCTTGAGGACAATTAAACATTTTAGCGTGGGGATGTTGATAAGTGTGAAATGCATCGTGTTTTAAGGTATAGTTTAATGTGTGTTTATTTGTTTATTTGATTTTTTAGTATGTGTTTTCGATAGAATTGTGTTAGTTTGGGAATTATTTGTGTTTAAGTGTTTTATGGGTTAGTACAAGCATTTGAGCTTAATTATTATGTCTTTGGGGTACCTTGATGTGTTTGTTAGTGTTTCAGGGTCAACTGCGAAGAACGAAGAAGTTTCAAAGAGACTTGGACTGAAACAACAGCCCGCAATCGTGACCTATTTACCACAATCGTGATAGAAGCGTAAGATTTAGCCCACGATCGTGACAGAAAGCATACAAGTGGCCCATGATCGTGGCCTACATCAGGCAGACACCCAAACACACAGAAAAGTCGAGTTTTAAAGGAACTTTTAATCTTTTCAACCCCAAAAAACCTAAGGCTACCCAGAACACATTAAGTATATAAATAATGAGATAAAAGAGAGGAGAAGCTTCTTACATCAGCCATCATCATAAAACCCTAGAGAAAGTTCATCGAGAGATTGAGAAAGGGACGAGGGAAGTGAGACATGGAGAAGAAGCCAACACGAAGTACTTCCCAGAACAAGAGGTTTCTCATCGTTGCTGCCTCCATCATCCATTCGAATCTATTTCCAGTGTATTTCTATTTTTATCTATGTATAGAATTGGAATAGCTGTTAAGATAGGATTTATGAATGTTGAGGATTGTCTAAACTCACCTTCGAGTTATTTTTATCTTTGATTAAATAAAAATTTGATTGTTTATGTGAATTGGCAATTGATTTCTGCATTTTCATAAATCGATAATAGACTAAGAGGGTGAACTAATGAAAAATAATTAAGTTGGGCTAACGAGAGTTAGGTAATTTAATAATAATGAGAAATCAATCAAATTGGTAATTATGTGACGAGAGATCTCACATAGGTTCCAGTAGTCTACTGGAAAACTTTAGATCTAATTAGGGTTTGGATAAATTGTGAATTGAGATATTTAAATTTTCTATAATATGATTAGGTTTATAATTTAGGGCTTTTGGTTATAACTCGAGAGAGAGTAATCAACCCTAGGATAGTCCAGGACCAATAATTTGACATTTCATAATTAATTAGATTAGTGTTGAAGATAGGTAAAAATTTCCCCTTTATCTCAATTGGTAGTTCCTTAGGTTAGTTCTTGGTGTATGCGTTGCAACTTGCTGATTTGTTAATATTTTATGATTTATTCTTAAGTTGAATTGGTTGATTGATTGAATTGCGTTATTGTTTACCTTAGTTATAGTTGAATTTCGGCAATTTGTTTAGACCTTAGAGTTTAGGATTAGGTTAACCCTCCTCGTGGGATCTACACCTTAGATACTACACAAACGACTCGTACATTTGCGGAATATCGAGGTTAAAATATTAAAACTACACATATCAAAAAACTGTGATCACTTCACAAACCTAATTATTCTTAAAGTTAAAATTGTGTAGACCTCATACTAATCCATTCTTAGATAGTTTTGATAAAATGCTTATGCAAGCATGTCCAAATATTTTATGCTAGATTAATCAGTCCTTTTTTAGTGAGACTAAACACTCATACTTTTTTAGTAGACATGTCTTCTAATTGAGCACAGTATATATTCTGATTTATAGGACCAACAAACATAATGTTATCATTATTATTATCAATTATTTTACAATGAGTTGCATAGAATGTGACTCCATATCCCTTATCACATAATTGACTTACACTCAATATATTATGTTTCAAACCATCAACATAGAGAACATTATTTATTGAAGTAGAGTCAGAGGCATCAATTTTACCAATTTTAGTGACCTTTTCCTTTTTTTTAATAGCAAACTTTGCTTTCAATATACTTGAAATGTGATATTTCACCTATTATGTGTCTTGAATAGCCACTTTCCACTATCCATTGATTTTCTTTTGTTACTTTTCTGAAGCATATCTGCATAATATATTATCTCAATTTCGGTACCCAAACTTTTCTGGGCCCTTTCGGTTTAGTAGTATGACTTTTCGGTCTCCAAGCATATATTTAGATAATTTCTTCATTCTACGAATTTTACAAGAATGACTAATATATCCATGTTTGCCACAGTAGAAGTACAAAATAGATGAATGAAAGTTATCATCATTTTTTCCATGCATCAAGTTCTTGTTGTTTTTTACTATAGCTACTGTTGTTTTCAACAAAGAAGTTCTTGTACAACTTGATATTGTTATTTTCATTATATCCTATTCCTAACTCATCAAAAACACCTTTACCATTACCAATTAATGCATTAAGATTATTCTTTCCATTAACAAAGTTAGCTAAATCCTTTTTTAGAGATATGATTTTCCAACAAATTGTTCTTTTTAAAGTTTTAATAAAACAACCTTTTTCTAATTGTTTTACTTTTTCAAAATTATTCTCAAGCAATGCATTTTCTAATTGAGTCACTTTTTCTTCCAAAAATTCTTTTTCGGATACCTTTTGCGTATAATCATTTTCAAGAGATATATTTTTAGACAACATGTTCTTATTAACTGATTCTAATGATTTAATTTTATTTTTCGAATATGCATCATTATTTTTAGACTTCTCAACCTTTTGAAATACTGTATAGTTAACTTCTTATGCTGAGCATATAGTTTATGATATGCATCTTGTAATTCATCAAATTCAATATCAGAGTCAGAACAATATGCCTTATCTTCTCTTAAATAAGCCATAAGACAAACAATGCTTACTTCTTCAAACTCTACTTCATCAAAATTTTCAAAATCTTCATTAGACCAGGTTGCAGACATAGCTTGCTTTTTGGGTCTTTTATTTTCAGTTTTCCTTTTAAAGAAGAAGGGACATTCTAATATGGTGTGTCTAGGTTTTTTGTAGTGATAACATATCATTTAAGTATTCTATGTATTGCTACTGTTGTTGCTGCCTTTGATAGGAGCCTATTGTTTCCAATTTTCTTATTTCCTTCTCTTTTCTTTATCAGCTTCCTTTTATAAAAGCGGGCATATTTTCTGACCATAAAATTGAATTCATCATCTCCATCTATCTCCAACTTAATGTCACTTTCATCACTGTTGGATGGAGCTAATTCATCAGTAGCTTTCAGAGCCATTCCTCTTTTGTAGGAGAATCCTTCATCTTGTCTAAGCCCTATCTCATGGATCATCAAGTTTCCTCTTAGCCAATTAAGTGAAATAGTATCTAGATCCTTTGCAGTTTCTAGAGCTATTACTTGGGGTCTCCATCCCTTTGTAGGGACCTTAGGATTTTTATTACAAACTCATTATTGGGATATATCTTTCCCAAAGAATTCGTCTATGGTTTCTCCCTATTTCATGCTATTAGTTTCATATTGATACATTAAAAGACTTATCCTATGTTTCTTTACCTCATTTGTTCCTTCGAAGGTAACCTGAAGTTTGTCCCACATTTTCTTTGTTATAGAACATTACGATATCTTTTCATATTCTTTTGGAGAGAGAGCACATATCAAATGATGTCTTGCTTTAGCTTTCAGTTGTGCATTTCTTATATCAGCATTAGTAGTTAATTCTACATCATTAATAGCAGGAGATGTAACTCCCATTTTGATAGCTTGTCAGTCTTCAATATCTATAGATTGGAGATAAATTGTCATTCTTTCCTTCCAATAGGAATAATTGTTTCCATTAAAATAAGAGGGCTTTGTGATAGATTGTCCTTCAAGACTTCTTACTTTGTTTTTCATCATCTATCACATGTTGCAAAACACAATAAATGTAAAACCTCACTCTGATACCAAATGATAAAGCAAACACACGTAATAAGGGTGAATTTTGTATGACTTAAAAAATTTTGCAAGTTACTATCAATTCGTAGAAACTATAGGAGCCTTTTAAAATTTAAAACGAAAAGAGCATCTTGTAAATCAAAAACAACAATAACTAAAATGTGAAAATTTAAAAGTTAGAGAAAGAACAACACATCCAATTTATACTGGTTCGACTTATAACCAAGCCTACGTCCAGTCCCCAAGTGTCCAACTTGAGTGTTTCACTAATAAATCTCCAAGTAGTAATTTGACGAGCCTTTCCAAGCTCACAAGTACATTATTTTCAGGGTTCTTCAACCTTCCAACTAATAGTATTCAACAAGCCTTTACAAGCTTTCATCAAATGAAAGTAATGTTTGCTCAATATGAACTTTAATGAATATTGATCTCTCTCTCGTTAGAGTGTTTTCACTTTTTAAAGCTCAGAGGGTATAAGTGTAACTTTTCAAGAATAATTATTGATGCTACTAATGTACTTCTAAAATCTAATATGTTATCGAATGCAATAGCTGTCTCTTAAATAGAAATTCCTTTCAACTAGCCATTGCTTCAATTTTATCATCGACTAACTGACTGAATCGTCTTTGATTATGTTAAAACGTTTTTCTTACTATCTCTGATAGAATCTTCAAGTATCTAATTGTTTGAATAATCCTTTAACCGTGTCTTCGAAGCCGAATATTGAATTGGTTGAAGCAGGATCTTTTGTCCGTAAGAACTTATCTATTCTAGATTTTTCGAAACTGTTTCTTACTATTAAAGTGAGTTTGTTAGATTGATCCCTGTAAAATAGGAAAAAATTTTCTTTTTAATTTATTTGAACAGATAACTAGGTTATATAACCTCTTGTATATTGTTATCTTTCAGGATAAATAAGATAATCCAATAAATTTTAATTTTAAAACATAACTAGATATTATTGATTGTTATCATCAAAATCATTAATTTAAAAAGCATTGAGCTAACAAAGATGATAATGACAAGAAAAAAAAATAGAAGATATCCCAAAATGTTAAGAGATATCAATGACAAAGAAAGAACAAAGGCTCCAAAATGTCATTGAAGTGATAATAAGGCTTAAAGGAACTACTAGAAACTTGTAATTGTCCGTTATATGCTTTGAAAACCTTTATGTGCATATCATCTACATGTATCCTTATCTAGTGATACCTGACCCTCAAGTCTAATTTGGAGAAATACGTTACTCATTTTAACTCATTAAACAACTCCTCAACTAATACAATGAAAAACCTGTCTTCAATGGTATACTAATTAAGAGACTCTTAATCTATATAGAAACTTCATAATCCATCTTTCTTTGTAGTCAAGAGCATTAGTCCAAAGAATGGACTCACACTTTGCCTTATTATTCCTTGATTCAACATTTCTTCCACAAGTTTTTTTTTTGGAATACTCATATATATATAAAGCTTAAGGTTAATAGCTTGTATTCCTTTCTTAAGAGGATTCTTATAGTCATGGAATCTATTCGAAAGTATCCTTTTTTATTGATCAAATACATTTTCGTACTCTTAAATATTAGGGATATGAGAGGGGAAGAGAAGGATTTGTAGAAAAAATAGATTTATTGCTTTGGTTTGTAATATGCTTACAAGGTTCTTCTTCTTACTTCAGTGGCTTACATTTTAGACCTATTTATAGCCTTAAAGTTGGTGATGACTTGTAAAATATTCTAGATATTTTGTTTAGTATTTATTTTAATTCCTAGTTTCTATCATTTTGGACTTAAAATTTATATAAGATATTTCTTTATAATTAATTGCACACATTTTCATAGACTTTTTAGATTAATTTTGTACACATTTTTCTAGACTTTCTATATCAATTTTCTTCATAACTTTTTAGAATTTTAGATTAATTTTCAATACTCCCCCTTAATATAGAAAAGTCTAGTACCTTGAGCATATCTCTGAATTTAATTAACTTTTATGTTGAAACTGGCTTAGTAAAGATTTATGCTAATTAGTTATCAGTCTTTCCTTGATCAACGAGCTTTCTGATGAAGTGGTGCCTTATCTCAATGTGTTTTGTTAACCTATGAAATATTGAATTTTTTGTCATCATAATGCTTGACATATTGTCACAATGAATCATTGTTGGATCCTCCATATCTTATTGTAGGCTTTCTAAAACTCTGTTAAACCAAACAGCTCCACATGCAACACTTGTTACAGCCATATATTTTGCTTTAACAGAATATAATACAACAGTCCTTTATTTCTTTGATGCCTATGATATTGCTTTAGTGCTAAGTAAAAACATTTATTTTCTTATGTTTTTCTATTGTTGGATCCCGTATCTGGAACCCAACTCTTGAACCATAAATATGAATCATGATCATCTTACCTTGAAGGGTTATTCCATTAAACCCTAATTAGCCATTTTTTTCATTGAACCCTTATAAGACATTCTCACTTCAGCTCCATGCTCATAATATCCCAAAAATTTACTTACAAATTGTTCCATGGTGTGTTCGTACAAACCGCCATTATGCTTGAACTCAATTCTCCTATTGGGGAACAGAATTTGAAAACCTTCAAATTGAATTTTCAATTTGGCTTTTTCATATAAATCATAGCTCTAAATCTCTTGTTTAATTTGGAGCAAGAATCACCTCAAACGGAGTTATACAACTCAAGATATGCTTGAAAAGCCTAAAAGGGATCATACCCTAAACATGCTCTTCTAACCGACCTCTTACTTACTCTAATGTAAACTCTCTCAAATCAACTCCAAATGATACAAATTTTTATGGAGAGAAAGATACATATCTTAGGAATCTATTGGTTTAAGAATCAGCTCAATCGGAGGTCATATGAGGGAGTTATGCCCGAAAGAGTAAACCATGTTAAAACCCTAGATCGATTTGTACTTCCCTTGGCGCGAATGCCATAACTTTTTCTAGAAATGTCCAAATGCTTTCATTCTTGAACCATTGGAAAGAAGACATCGAGATCTACAACTCGTATTAGGGGCCCCAAAGCGAGATTCGGCCTCTAAACTGGTCAAAATCGCAAAATACTGAAGCTGACCCGAGGATGTCCGTTCAACGGACATAGACTGACCAAACACCCCATTTTCACCCGAGAAGGTCCGTTAAATTGACTTCCATGTCCGTTTAACGGACATAGACTGGGCAAGGGATCCTTTTTGACCCGAGAAGGTCCGTTAAATGGACTTCCATGTCCGTTTAATGGACATGGGCTTCTCCAAAGCCCTCCAAACCTCCTTTCATGCTTCCTAACTCTCTCTTAACAACATAAACACTTCTAATCTTGCAAGATTCACTTGTTCTTGTGCCAAATCACTTCATAACTAACTTAAACATCAAACTTATTTCATTAACTATCAATTCTTGATCCATTTGATCCATCAAAACCATGCATTCTTATCAATTACCAATTGGAATTCATTAAATCATCAACTCCCATTCATCTTTACTCTTCATGTTTAACCACCACTTATCATTCACAACACGTCTATCTTTCTTTTTCATAATGCCTCCCTTATGCATATATGCCAATAACTCATGTTTATTCCAATTTAAGCTCATCCTCAGTTAATCCATAATTCAACTCCACCTCATTCATACTTACTCAAATTCACATTCCAATCAACTCACAATCCACATACATTCTAACCATCACCAAGCCATCACTTTTAAACCTCCCATTCAACATCACTACTAGTAATACTCAAAACTCACAACTTCAATATCCAAATACACATCATACACAAACTTCCCAACTCCATCATGCTATTCTAAACTCAAGTAACAATAGGCAATCTCCACAAATAAATTGTACACATCCATCGATTCAAACTTTGAAAAAAATAACACAATGTACAAAAGGGAACTTTTCAAGTTCTCAATTCATTTCCAAATCATAAGTTTCAACATTTAAAGGATATATTCAAATACAACAGGAAATTCCCAAATTTTTCAATCTCATAACTAAGCAATGTAACATTAGAACAACTTTCTTTACAATTGAAAAACACATCAAAGTGCTTAAAAAGAATACAAAGAAATGCTATACAAAGGTTCAACTAGCTTAATACAAAAGCTATTTATCCCGAAGTCGTCCAACTTCCTTACAAGGATCGTTAAATCTTCTCGCACTGCACCTAAGGAGTGGGGAAAAATGGGTTGAGCTTCACAGCTCAGTGGCTAAACCATTTATTATTGGGCGCCGTTTCCGGAACCCAACTCTTAACCAATTACCATTAAATCATATCAAAACGATCATACATATTTTTTTTTGCTCTGATACCATAAATGTTGGATCCCGTATTTGAAATCCAACCTCTTAACGAAACACCAAAACGAACATCAATTCAATACTTGCTTTGATACCATCTATGTTGGGATCGAAGCCCAACCACGTAACCTAAATCGGAACACTTCGGAAAAACAGAAAACGGAAAATGAAAAAAACGAACCAAATCAGAGAATCGGATACTACAAATGTGGAAACAAACGAAATCGAATTCGGATCTATTCAAATCAAAGGCGTACGGATCGAATCAAAGCAAATTCCGACATTCATAGCTTAACGAAAGCAAACGAACTAAACGTTTTTGAACACCCCTAAGACAACCTAAGCTAAAGATCGTGCAAATTCTTTTCCTTTTTCCATCATACATAACCGAAGCACTTCATAATTCTCAAACATCAGTATCATCGGACCTCCCGTCCGGAATCCATATCATAACCAAACTCATTCAT
>JAOTAX010000198.1:18689586-18702628 GCA_025629825.1 Erythroxylum guanchezii | reverse complement strand
ATTTTTCCTATTTTCCTCATCCATGTAGTTCTTTGGACTAGATTTTGTAGCTATAAATGTATTAAGGATTGAAAAGCACTGTAAACCTTTGATTTTGAAAATGGAATTGAGGAAAAAGTTGGTTTCAAAATATTGTGAATTTTCTATTGATTCTTTAAAAGCAAATTTTAATGCGATGCCATGTTAAGTGAATAAAACGATAGAATGTAGCTCGCCTTTATCGTAGGATATATACCGGAATGACCTCCGGGCATCTTGGTGTGTATTCTGCGGTAAGGGAGCACTACAATAATCTTGCAATTTAGCCTTTTTATCTCCACAACATGATTTATAAGTTCCTTAACAACTAAGATACCTACCCCTTTTTATCGTCTCGAACCCCCTGAGCACCACAATTTGAACCTATTAATCTCTTTGGCTTTAGCCCCCATCTACTTTGCCTTTTGGATGCACATTATCTGAATCTTATATTTGTTTAAAATCTCCACTAGTTCTGAAGACTTCCCTATAAGGGTCCTAATGTTCCAAGAATCTATCCTTATTTTGTCACCATCTTTTTTACTCTTACATACCAAACTCACCGAAGGACTAGCCTTTACTCCATCATCGATATTCAAAGCCACCACTCCTAACTCAATGCCTCCCACAAGCCCAAGAAGACGATTCATAAAAGTCACTAACGACTCCAATAAACTCTAGAGATTAGATAACGCTAAGTAAAGGAATATTAGAGTAGAAAAATTATTAATCCAATAAGCTCTGCTAACAGAACACTAGAAAAAAGAAACTAACAAAAAATAAAAAGGAAGAAGGGAAGTATTCTATAATTTTATAGGAATTTGAAACACGTCAATGATAAAAGTAAATCCTAGATCACCCAAAGAAAGGTATCCAAAACTATCCTGTTAGAAAAAAAAACCTTTGTATCATAGTTTCTACAACACTCTCCACTGAATATCGAAAACCCCTAAAGATGGAGAAACAACTTCCTGGTGGTAGAAAAAAAAATTGTAATAGCACAAAAACAGTTTATAAAAAAGGTGCACACTTTAAGGGACTCATATATAAATCAAACCTTAAGTACGATAACAATTCAGATAAACTCAAAATTTAAAAGCAGTAGTCAGAATGTACTACATCGTCACTAAAGCCTTTATTAACGCAAAACTTGATACGAGCATCGAGATTACAGACAGAGATCTCCTTGAACCTGGAATGTAGGACCCCGTTTCTAGAGCCCAACTATCCGGAGTCATAAAGCGTGAGCGGGTTTCCTTATAGGGTTATTTCAATGATCCCTCACTTTCTTTCCATCAAACTTTTTAAAATCAACACCAGAGGCTATCAATTTTTGTGGAGAGGTAGAAAAGTGCGTTAGGAATATATTGGTTCAAGAATCACTTCATTCGAAGGTCGGGTTATGAAGTTATGGTCAAAAGAATCAAACATGATTTTGTCCTCAATCATATTGTACCTATTTTTGGGACAATTAGCTTAACTTTTACTAAAGATGTCAGATTAGGGTCGTTTTAGGACTGTTTCAAAGAGGACTTCTAGATCTACAACTTTTGTGCAGAACTTGAAGCAAGATTTTGCCTCTCATCCAAATCGCAATTTATTGTAGCTGTCCTGTGTATGTCCGTTAAACGGACATATGTGTCTGTCTATCGGACATAGATGGGCTTGGAGGTGCTTTCTAGACCCAAGAATGTCCGTTTAACGGACCTAATGCCAGTTTAACAAAAATAGACTAGGCCAGGGCCCTTTTTAGACTCAAGAAGGTTAGTTTAACGGACCTAATGTTTGTCTAACGGACATTTATGACACCCAAACCCCTCCAAAGCTTCTCCAATGCTTCCAACATCTATTTTAACATCACCTTCACTCATAATCTCCTCAATTAACCCCTTTTAGTGCAATATCACTTCATATCAATTCAACTACTAAGTATATCTCATTAACTCTTGAATCTCAACTCAAATGATTCATCACATATATTCTTTCCAACTCTAACATGCTATTTTAATACTAGCAACAATTTGCAATCTCAACAAAGAAGAATATGCACATACACATTCTGCTTCCACATCCATCATGCTCAACCTTTAAAATAACATAGTCATACTGTAACATCCCATTACCTGTGGGGAGGTTAGGATAGTAAATATGAAAGAATACTGACAGATTAGAAATGCACTTTCTTGCTCATGCACAATATGTCATACACATACACATGAATAGTGAAATCTTGCACATGAAAATAATTGTACATGCATTCATGGATAATTCCAAGTATAATTGATATATAAATGTGATTATATTTGGAACTATAGATTATATGTGTGAAAAAAATTAATTATAGTGTTCAAGGGTATTTTTAGAAGAACAATTAAGGTGAAAGAGCATAAGCCTTTGAGGAAGGGTAAAATGGGCTTTTTAGACTCATTAAGGGTAGAAATGGAGGAAGAACTGTTGTCTTGTTACTTTAAGAAGGGAAAAACATGATTTGAAGGAGAGAGGAGTGAAAAATGAAAATAGAAGAGAGAAAGAAGAGAGTTTCAGTGGATAGGAGAGAGAAGAAGGAAAGACATTTAGGGATTCATCATTTCTTGGTTTTAAGAGAGATTTTGAAGTGGTTAAAAAAAAGAAGAAAGAGGAAGAGAAGAGCTTCTAATTGAGCTAAAGATATCTTCATTTGGTAAAGAATCAAGGTAAGATCATTTTGAATCTTTTGGATTTTTGGAAGGGTTTTGGTCCATGAAGTTAGAAAATACATTGGGTTTAAGTATTCTAGAATCAAATTTTAGTGATTGTGCTTCGTGGAATTTCCAATTGAAAACCCTATTGAGTTGAGATTTGAGAGTTAAATGAAGTCAATTTGGTAGCTGAGTGGTTATGTTTAGGACATTACAAGTTTTGCACAATGTAAAGTTTCAAGTCTTCCTTAGGGGTAAATTTCTTGTTCTGACTTTAGTAGAAAAACATCTTCTATGCACTGTTCATAAACTTCTTTTGGTCATTGTTCATCCTGTATCGTCTGGTCCAATTTTGGCCCTTTAGATGATAGAATTTGTCTTCAAGTTCTGCTTAAAAGTTGTAGACCTTGAAGTCCTCTTTCAAACCCTTTAAGAATGACCTTGATCTGATATCTCTAGAGAAAGTTATGCCAATTGTAAAACATCTTCTGTGCACTGTTTATAAACTTCTTTTGGTCATTGTTCATCTTGTATTGTCAGGTCCAATTTTCTAGATGACTGAATTTGTCTTCAAGGTCTTCATGAAAGTTATAGATCTTGAAGTCCTCTTTAAAACCCTTAAAGAATGAACTTGATCTGATATCTGTAGAGAAAGCTATGACAATTGTAAAACATCTTTTGTGCATTGTTTATAAACTTCTTATTGTCACTATTCATTTTGTATGGTTTTGTCTAATTTTGACCCACTAGATGGCAGAATTTGTCTTCAAGATCTTCATAAAAGTTTTAGATTTTGAAGTTCTCTTTCAAACCCTTTGAGAATGACCTTTCTCTGATATCTCTAGAGAAAGGTATGCAAATTGTAAAACGTTTTCTATGCACTATTCATAAACTTCTTCTGGTCACTGTTCATCTTGTATCGTCTGGTCTAATTTTAACCCTCTACATGATAGAATTTGTCTTCAAGGTCTTTATAAAAGTTGTATATCATGCATTATTCTTTCACACCCTTCAAAAATGACCTTGATCTGATATCTATAGAGAAATTTATGCCAATTGCAAAACATCTTCTATGCACTGTTCATAAACTTCTTCTGTTATTGTTCATTTTATATCGTCTGGTCCAATTTGTACCCACTAGATGACAGAATTTGTCTTCAAGGTCTTCATAAAAGTTGTAGATGTTGAAGTCCTCTTTCAAAAACTTTAAGAATGACCTTGATCCTATATCTCTAGAGAATGTTATACGAATATGCCCGAAGGAGGGTCAATATGATTGAGGACAGAACCTTGTTTGTTTCTTTCAATCATAACCTTATTATCTAACCTCCAAATGAATTGATTCTTGATCCAATAGATTTCTAACACATTATTATATCTCTCTAAAAAAATTGGTAGCATTCTGAATTGATTGGAAAATTTTGATTGAAGGAAAGTGAGGGAATCTGTTGGAATAGTATGAACTGGTGTTATTTTACTGAACTTACTTCAATATTTTGAATATATCTTGACTTATAAGGTTCCAATTGAGATGATTTTTAATTTGGAGTAAACTAGAGAAATAGGGCTACAAATCATATGAAAAATTCAAATTTTTAATCGGTCTCTAAGATGTTTAATTGTTTAGATGAAAGTTATACATAGTATACTGTTTTAGAATAAGAATAATCTGAAAATGTTTGGAGTGCAACTTTCGGATTTCTAAACCAAATTGAATGATTTTGGTGTCATTAGAAACTTAAAAGATGAGAGAGCAATTTTCTGGAAGAGAGTATGACCAAATTACATCATTTTCACCTTCTGATTTAATGTGAACAGTAGACCCGAAAGTGTGACTTGGAAAAAAAATCTGAAAGTATGCCAAAGAGAAATGAATTATGATTTTAACGGTTTTAGTGAGGTATAAATCTAAGTATAAATTATACTTAGATAAGATTTGATATGGGATTGATTTGGGATGATACTAATGGATAAATACTAGGGATTGTCACGAACAAGCATTGTAAATATTTCATTACATACATGTGCATTGTTAAACATCTATACTTATGTAAATTGTGATATTTGTGTATGTTATTTGATATAGAGGAGTAACTGGAATGTCAACCTCCAAACATTGCCGGAACTTCCAGGCATTAACTTCGGGAGAAACTAGTGAGTAACCTAGACGGTTTTTCTCAATTATTATTTGCATAAAGTATGTTTTGAATGAAAAATGAATGTGGATTGAATTGTGTTGATTTCCGGACAGAAGGTCCAATGATTGTGAAATGTGAAATGCATATTGAAGTGCTGCTTGAATGTGAATGTGAAGAACTATGTGTTTCATAATAAGATTGATTGTGATAGATGCATTCCATACATGAATGCACAATCAGATATTAGCAGTTATGACTAAAGTAGCTACCGATTAGAGCTTAAAACTCAAAGTGTAAAAAGAGCCTCGGGCTCAAAAAGTGATTAAGAGCCTAAGGCTCACTATGTAAAATGAGCCCTGTATCCTCATCGGATAAGGGACAGTTATTAATGAGCCTGATATCTAAAATGGATACAAAACAATTTAGGCACTCGGTCACAATAACGTAATAATTGGAAAAGGGTCTCATTAGCATTTCATATGCATTTTGTTGATTATGCTTGATTTATTGAAATGCAAAATTGCCTATGCTTAAGTGAAAAATGTAATACATGATCACTTATGTGAAAATGTGATGATATGTTATGTGAATTGTTGTGTTGCATGAATTGAGTGTACCATTGATGATGGTTATCTCATTGAGTTCGTAAAACTCACCAAAATTGCAACGTTGTCTTTTCAGGCCCGAGAGACTACTCTAGCTACTGAGAGGCTCTACCAGCCATGTAGATTGTGATTTGGCAAAAGAAGTCATGGCTCAAAGGTTGGTCAGTTGGGATTTTTTTGGACGACCTAGACAGATTTTATATACTTTCGTCTTTCATGTAGTACTTTTGTACTAGGTTTTGATGATGTACATGTAGTTAAGATTGAAGGACATAATGTAGGCTTTTGGTTTTATGCAATGAAATTAGGAAAAAATTGATTTTTAAAATTTTGTGATTTTCTATTGATGCTTTATAAGTGAATAATGGTATGACGCCATGTGGAGTGAATGTAGTAATCGATCGTAGCGCGCCCTTATCCTAGGTTATGTACCGGAATGACCTTCGGGCATCCATGTGTGCACCCTACGGTAAGGGGGCTCTACATTTAGGTGGTATCAAAGCATGATTTGGCATCTATTGGGACATATTGAATTATGACATATGGATAATGAATAAAGTTTTCGTTTATTATAGGTCATCTGCCGTAGGCAAGCAAGTGGGGGAACCAGCTGATCTAAGATCTGGAGGAGCCAATAGGAAGTCCTCAGTACCTCGATCAGAGGAAATGCCTCCAAGAGTTCCCGAGAGAAGGGAAAGGAGGTATGATAGGCTGCAGAAGCAGGGAGCTGTGGACTTCTATGGCAGCACAGACCCTATTGAGGCCGAGAGATGGTTAGAGAGAACATAAAAGGGTATTTGATTAGATAGGCTCCGAGCCAGACGAGAGGTTTGACTACGCAGTGTCATTACTATATGACCCAACTTACCAGTGGTGGAAGACTGTCCCAAACAGTACCACCAGGCCTTGCCAATTAAAGTGGGAAGACTTTCTAAGGGTCTTCAGAGATGATCACTTGCCCAAGATCTACTTGGACAAGAAGATGAAGAAGTTCCTAGAATTGAAGCAAGGTAGGATGTTAGTGGCTGAGTAAGAGATCCGATTCAATGAATTGAGGAGCTATGCTACTACTCTAATTCCTATAGAAGAAGACAAGTGCAGGAGGTTTGAGGATGGGCTTAATATGGAGGTCAGAACAAGGTTGGCCATCTCAAACCTAAGTAGTTTCACTGAGTTGAGAGCTGTTTCATAAGGAATGAGCGACTACTGAGAGAGAGACAAGCAGAGACTGGGCAAGGATCTAGTATAAAGAGGTCTAATGAGAGCCATGGCTGTTTTGGCAGAAGATTCAGTAAGCGCCAAAACAAAGCCTTCAGACCACTAGGTGGATCCAGACAATCTGGATCTAGGCAGAGGGGTAGATCTTCACAGGCTGGCAATGGAAGGGGTGTAGTACAGAGTCAGTTTCTAGTATGTGAGGACTGTGAGAGGGGGCATGGTGGTGAGTGTTGGAGGCTAATTGGAACTTACCTCAAATGCAGCTCTTTTGACCACCGAATCAGGGATTGTCCTGCTACTTTGGGAGTTCAGTCTGCTATGAATGGGTAATTTAGGAGTGATGCTATGGTCCAGCAGAGCATAGGTAGTGGATTTCGACAGAGAGGCTGAGGTAGAGGCAGAGTGAGCTCTGAGCATTCTTCTAGAAGGATTGAGGGACGGGGCAATCGACCACAGTCCCAAGCCTAGGTCTATGCTATGACCAGGCAGGAGGCTCAAGACTTATTAGATGTTATTGCAGGTGCACTTCTTGTTTATGACTGTGAGGCATTTGCATTGTTAGATCCAGGATATACACACTCCTTTAACGCACCACATTTGACATGTAGGCCGCATTGTGATAGGGAGTTGCTACAGTATGGACTAGAGGTGAATACGCCTCTAGGTAATACTATCGTCATAGGAGAGGTCTGCAAGGGGTGCTTGATTTGGATTGATCAAGCAGAGTTGGAGGCAGACCTGATTATACTATAGTTGAGAAAGATAGATGTTATCCTAGGCATTGATTGGCTCACTGCTCGTAATGATATCATAAACTGCTACAACAAGGAGGTAGTACTGGAATCTCCTGGCCAACCGAGAGTAGTATTCAGAGGAGTTAGTCAAGTTATACCAGCCAGGATGATATCCTTCATGAGTGCACTAAGGTTGATGCAGGGAGGATGTGAGGCTTATCTGGCTCACATCATTGATACTAGAGCTGAGCAGAGTATACAGGACATTCTCGTGGTTAGGAAATTCCTAGATGTGTTTCCCGACGAGCTACCTGGTTTACCACCATATCGGGAAACGGAGTTCACAATCGATGTAGTTCTAGGTGCTGCTCTTATAGCTATTCCTCCATATAGGATGACACCTGTGGAACTGAAGGAGTTGAAGGCTCAGCTTCAGGATTACTGGAAAAGGATTTTATTAGAACCAGTGTTTTACCTTGAGGAGCTCCAGTGCTGTTTGTGAAGAAGAAAGATGGGACTTTGAGGTTATACATCGATTATAGACAGCTAAATCGGGTGACAGTTAAGAACACGTACCCATTGCCTATAATTGATGATTTGCTTGATTAGCTACAAAGAGCTCAGGTATTTACTAAGTTGGATCTAAAATCAGGGTACTATCAGTTGAAGATAGCTGAGGCTGATGTACCTAAGAGTGCATTCAGGAGCAGGTATGCGCTCTTTGAGTTTTTAGTGATGCCGTTTGGTTTAACTAATGCCCCGGTAGCTTTTATGGCCTTGTTGAATAAGGTGCTTTAGCCCTACCTAGACCAATTTGTAATTATGTTCATTGATGATATCTTAGTGTATTCAAAGAGTAGAAAGGAGCACGTTGAGCATCTAAGAGTCATTTTACAGCTAATGAGAGAGAAATAGTTGTATGCCAAGTTCAGTAACTGTAAATTTTAGCTAGATCAAGTAGTATTTTTGGGGCATATAATGACTGGACATGGCATATAGGTAGATCCAAAGAAGATTGAGGCAGTGATGAATTGGGAAGCTTTGAGAAGTGTGTCTGAGCTTCGAAGCTTCCTGGGATTGGCCGGATATTACCGAAAGTTTATCGAGGCGTTTTTTCTGATCTCAACCCCTTTGACAAAACTTTTGAGGAAGAATGTAGTGTTCAGATGGAATGAGGAGTGTCAGAACAGCTTTGAGGAGTTGAAACATCGGTTGACTACTACACTGATGTTGACTATTCCATCAGGGATTAGAGGATATGTAGTTGACGCATTGCATCAAGGATTGGGATGTGTATTGATGCAGCATGGCAAGGTGATCGCTTATGCATCGAGACAATTAAGGTCTCATGAGATTAGTTATCAGATATATGATTTAGAGCTAGCTGTAGTTGTCTTTGCTCTAAAATTTAGAGACACTACTTGTATGGGGAAACATTCCAGATTTATACAGATCATAAGAGTTTGAGGTATCTGCTAAGTCAGAAGGAGTTAAATTTGAGATAGAGGAGATGGATTGATTTACTGAAGGACTATGACTGCACGATTGAGTACCACCCGGGGAAAGCTAATGTGGTGGCTGATGCTTTGAGTAGAAAGTCTAATACTAGTGTAGCTCAGATTCAATTATCGAGGTTACCCAACTTGATTCATTTGAGAGCTCTGAATGTGGAGTTCAATGTAAAGGAAGATGAGGCACTGATTGCTACTTTGAAGTTGAGACCAATGCTATATGATAAGGTCAGAAAAGTTTAGGGGAAAGATCCTAATATGGTTAAGCTTATGGAGAAAGTGAAGGCAAATTCAGATTCTGAGTTTGAATTAAGGGATGAGACATTGTGGTTAAAGCAGAGGCTATGTGTTCCTAATGTGGAGAATCTGAGGAAGGAAATTCTTGAGGAAGCTCATATGATCGCCTATGCTATGCATCCTGGTAGTACCAAGATGTATATAACACACTGAAGCAACATTTCTGGTGGCCTGGAATGAAGAAGCAAATGGCAGAGTATGTATCCAAGTGTATGACTTGCCAATAAGTTAAGGCCGAGCACCAGGCTCCAGTAGGGAAGTTACATTCGTTACCTATTCTAAAGTGGAAATGGGACCAAATTACTATGGAATTCATCATAGGATTGCCTAGAACTCTAAGGCAGCATGATGTGATATGGGTCATAGTGGACCGGTTGACTAAGTTAGCCCACTTCTTACTAGTGAGAGGGAAACTCACGTAATCAGTTGGCTCGAAGGTATATGAATGAGGTGGTGAGACTGCATGGGATTCCAGTGTCCATAGTATCGGTTAGGGATCCCAGATTTACTTCAAGGTTTTGGAGGAGCTTGCAGGCTGCTATGGGTACTAAGTTGAACTTTAGTACAACATTTCATCCTCAGACAGATGGATAGAGTGAGAGGACAATCAAGACTGTTGATGATATGCTCAGAGCTTGTGTATTGGAGTTTAGAGGAGCTTGGGATCAATATATGACATTAATAGAGTTTGCCTACAACAGCCATTACAACAGTAGTATTGGAATGGTACCGTATGAAGCACTGTATGGTAAAAAATGCTGGTTGCCATTATATTGGGATGAAGAGTGCTTGAGAATGGTTGAAAGCCTAGAGTTGATACAAGATACAGTGGATAAAGTGATCCGAGGCCGAATCAAAGTGGCTCAGGATAGACAGAAGAGTTATGTGGATCAACACTGACGAGATATGGAGTATAGTGTGGGAGACAGAGTATTCCTAAGAGTGTCACCTTGGAAAGGAGTTTTGAGATTCGGTAAAAAGGGCAAGTTGAGCCCTAGGTACATCGGTCCTTATGAGATTATTGAGAGGATAGGACCTTTGGCCTATAAGTTGGCTTTACCGAATGAGATGTCTCAATTGTATAATGTGTTTCATGTGAATATGCTCCGAAGATACTGATCGGATCCGACACATGTGATACCGACTTAGGAGATTGAGGTTGCTAGTAACTAAAGCTATGTTGAGGAGCCGATCAAGATTGTGGGATCTCAGATCAAGCAATTTAGGCATCAAGTCATTCCATTGGTGAAAGTCCTTTGGAGGAACCACTCAATTGAGGAGGCAACTTGGGAAACAGAGAAGCATATGAAGAGACAATATCCCCACCTGTTCAAGCAAGCAGGTAAGAATTTTGAGGATGAAATTTCTTTTAAGGAGGGGAGAGTTGTAACATCCCATTACCTGCGGGGAGCTTAGGATAGTAAATATGAAAAAATACTGAGAGATTAGAAATGCATTTTCATGCTCATGCACAATATGTCATACACATACACATAAATAGTGAAATCTTGCATATGAAAATAATTGTACATACATTCATGTGTAATTTCGGGTATAATTGATATATAAATGTGATTATATTTGGAACTGTGGATTATATGTGTGAAAAAAATTAATTATAGTGTTCAAGGGTATTTTTAGAAGAACACTTAAGGTTAAAAGAGCATAAGCCTTTGCATAAGCCTTTGAGGAAGGGTAAAATGAACTTTTTGGAATCATTAAGGGTGGAAATGGAAGAAGAAGTGTTGTCTTGTTACTTTAAGAAGGGAAAAACGTGATATGAAGGAGAGAAGGGTGAAAAACGAAAATAAAAGAGAGAAAGAAGAGAGTTTCAGTGGACAGGAGAGAGAAGAAGGAAAGATAGTTAAGGTTTCATCATTTCTTGGTTTTAAGAGAGATTTTGAAGTGTTTCCAAAAAAAAAAAAAAAGAAAGAGGAAGAGAAGAGCTTCTAATTGAGCCAAAGATCTCTTCATTTGGCGAAGAATCAAGGTAAAATCATTTTGAATCTTTTAGACTTTTGGAGGGGTTTTAGTCCATGGAGTTAGGAAATACACTGAGTTTAAGTATTCTAGAATCAAATTTTAGTGATTGTGCTTTGTGGGATTTCCAATTGAAAACCCTATTAAGTTAAGATTTGAGAGTCAAATGAAGTCAATTTGGTAGCTGAGTGGTTATGCTCAGGACATTCCAAGTTTTCCACAATGTAAATTTTCAAGTCTTCCTTAGGGGTAAATTTCGTGTTCTGACTTCAGGAGAAAAACATCTTGTGTGCACTATTCATAAACTTCTTCTAGTCAGTATTCATCCTGTATTGTTTGGTCCAATTTTGGCCCTCTAGATGATAGAATTTGTCTTCAAGTTCGGTTTAAAAGTTGTAAACCTTGAAGTCCTGTTTCAAACCCTTTAAGAATGTCCTTGATCCGATATCTCTAGAGAAAGTTATGACAATTGTAAGACATCTTTTGTGCATTGTTCATAAACTTCTTCTGATCACTTTGGCCCAATTTTGATGCTCTAGATGACATAATTTGTCTTCAAAGTCTTCATCAAAGTTGTAGATCTTAAAGTCCTCTTTCAAACCCTTTAAGAATGACTTTGATCTGATATCTCTAAAAAAAGTTATGCTAATTGTAAAACATCTTTTGTGCACTGTTCATAAACTTCTTATTGTCACTATTCATCTTGTATGGTTTGGTCTAATTTTGAGCCTCTAGATGACAGAATTTGTCCTTAGGATCCTATAAAATTGTAGATCTTGACATCCTCTTTCAAACCTTCTAAGAATGACCTTGATCCGATATCTCTAGAGAAAGTTATGCCAATTATTCCAAATAGGTCGTAGACTAAAATTTCTTCTAGTCACTGTTCATCTTGTATTGTCTGGTCCAATTTCTAGATGACAGAATTTGTCTTCAAAGTCTTCATAAAAGTTGTAGATCTGGAAGTCCTTTTTCAAAACCTTTATGAATGACCTTGATCCAATAACTCTAGAGAAAGTCATGCCAATTGTAAAACATCTTCTGTGCACTGTTCATAAACTTCTTCTGGTCACTGTTCATCTTATATCGTCAGGTCCAATTTTGACCCTCTAGATGATAGAATTTGTCTTCAAAGCTTGCATGAAAGTTGTCGATCATGAAGTCCTCTTTCAAATCCTTTAAGAATAACCTTGATCCAATATCTCTAGAGAAAGTTATGTCAATTGTAAAACATCTTCTGTGCACTCTTTATAAACTTCTTCTAAGTACTGTTCATCTTGTATGGTCTGGTCCAATTTGGACCCTCTAGATGATAGAATATTTCTTCAGGGCCTTCAAAAAGTTGTAGATCTATACGTCCTCTCTGACATCATCTAAGAATGAACTGGATTCGATACCTATAGAGAAAAGTATGCCAATAGCCCCGAAGTAGGTTCAACATAATTGAGGTTAGAAACTTGTTTGATTGTTTCGGCCATAACCTTGTTATCCAACCTCCAAATGACTTGATTCTTCAGCCAATAGATTAATAACAAATTATTCGATCTCTCCACAAAAATTGGAAGCATTCTGAATTGATTGGAAAAAGTTTGATTAAAGGAAAGTGAGGGAATTTGTTGGAATAGTATGAACTGGTGTTATTTTAATGAACTTACTTCGACATTTTGAATATATCTGGATATGTAGGGTTCCAATTGATATAATTTTTAATGTGGAGTAAACTAGAGAAATAGGGCTACAAGTCATATGCAAATGTCAAATTTTGAATGTTGGATCCCGTTTCCAAAACCCAACTACTTAATCCGAAAAACTCAAACATAAACATGATTCCTTACAAACTCTTCTTGCTCTGATACCATAAAT
>JAOTAX010000198.1:18671793-18683179 GCA_025629825.1 Erythroxylum guanchezii | reverse complement strand
AAAGTTAGAGATGAGCTCCAACTAGACTTAAATTTTAAGAAAAAACAAACAACACTATAATCATATTTCACTAAATTATTTTAGTTATATTTATATAAATTTATATAATTATTAATTTATGATATTAATGGGACTCTATATTTATATAGGGATATTCTAAAAATATATTATCTTATTATCTTATCGAAATTTGTTAAATTTTCAACTGACCAAAGTTGGAACTGGAGAAAAATATTATCTTAGAGAGTTTATTAATTTACTGAGTATCAATTTAAAAAGATTATACTGTATTATGTAAACGTTTTTGGAACATTTATTTTACTACTACTAGTTATATTCTTGAGGAGGATCCTCCTTATATCCATTGCGAGTGGACCTTAGTTTCCAAACTCAAAATGTTACTCCGTGGAAGGACTAAAATGTCTACGCATTTATTGTGAAGGAAACTCCGCCACCAATTTGATGGTCAATTTTACTTTAAGCCTTTTTTTAGGGCACTATAAATTCCCTAATCTTCCTACCGACATTAGTGTTATCCTTACACAGGATCGCTGTGCCACCACCTTTCCCAGGCGACGTCCTTTGTAATTAGCGTATTTTGCCCCTTGTTCAAATATAATATATATATATATATATATATATTCGTAGAAATGCGTCATGTTTACAATTTTACACTTTTATAAACCCCTACGATCATACCTTTTAAGATGAAAAAGTAGCATCACTCATCAATTGGCTTGCGGGGCAGCAGATTCACAGGATTTTTGTCAGATGAAAGGTACAACAGGATTTGGACACGTGGAATTACTCCACCAAACTGCATCGAAGGATTTAAGCATAGGAATGGTGGAAAATGATCCACCCAAGTCGGTGTTAGGCAACTCCATCATGTCCAACACCTCGGATCCAATCACATTGATGGCGTATTTTGTGCTCTACTTCACAGAACAGGCCGGTGGACCCGCTTTAAACGACTCCAGAATTGTTGACATCTACATCGACGGTGATATGATGTACACGGTGGGTACCGAAGTTAATCGCTGCAAAGCGGTGACTCTGAATCCCGTGGGAGTTAAGGGTGCCACGACTAATATCACGCTTGCCCAATCAAAACTGTCTACACTGCCACCCATGATTGCGGCAATGGAAGTGTGTTTACAAGGAGTGTTTCGGGTACGAATTATAAAACAAACTCCGCATCGGTACTCAATATTGTTTTCTACATTATTTTCGTTCAGCTTCTTTGTTCAATTGTTTTGTTCTACTATTCTATTTGGTCCATAATAAATTTAACTTAGGCCTACTCTATGGGGCCCGATTTATACTCAAATGCTATCATTGTCCATCATCATTGGGTTTGGGTCACATTGTTTTTAGTTTCCTCTTTAAGTTAGAGCCTACTCGACTCAAGCATGATAGTGACCTGTCTTTCTTATATATGTTCCAAAATAATAAGTATAATAAAAAAAGTGTTGTCCGTATCATAGGCGATAATATATGGCTTTCTTTCTGTCTACTCTCTTCAAAAACTAGATGGAAGGAAATGAAGCACCATTCCTTGGACTGTTGTAATATGTTTTGTTGTTTTCTCTTCTCGCTTTTCTATTCAGGAATCAGCAAAATTCAATATCAACCTGATCCAACTGTTCCACACAATTTGGTCAATATCTGGCTACGGCGACGCCCATTTAAAATTTATTAAATGAGTATGCCACCAAACTCTTGATTCACAACTTAACACATTGCAATTTGTACAACATTAAGTCAGGATTTTGGGCAAATTTTAATAAGTAACAAACAATATTTATGTGATCATGTAAAAGAAATTTAAACATAAATAATGCAATAAATAAATAAATTTTATTAGTCACAATACTAAAATAAGATTATTTTTCAATATTAGTCAAAACTTATACTAATATTTATCAATCTTTATTTTTTTTCTGGAAAACTTGTAACAATGTATGTCATATACAAGTTTACCTATATTTGCACTTTCTATACTAACTTAGCACAGCCTATAAAGAAGGCTTCTCAACTTTCTTAGGGCCTCAGTAAAGCCTAATTACGCACGTAGGATTAATAGAATAGCTCGCTTTTTTGAGACAGGGATTTATACTGTTGGTTGGAGTTATTGTGAAATACTTTTAGTTATTAAACTGCACTTCTTCTGGTTGTACGTTATTTCAATAGCTATTGGCGGAAGTGAAGGGAAGGCTCCAGTGGATGCAGATACTAATTGTTTATTGTGGAGGCAGCTGGCTCCGACCACGCATTAGGCTCAGTTCAAGAGTATTGTTCATTTATCACTAAATTCCTTGTGCTCTACCGATTCCAATCGCCAACTCAATCCTAATGCTCTCTTTCGGACATATCAGTTTCAAATGGCTGCCTTCATTACTTGCCTTAAGTTGAGACAGAATAGGTTAAACGCTATCATAGGCAAACCTTTCTTTCTTTTTTAAATGTTTTGGCTCTTCTTTTCACCCTAACCCTTTATTTTTTAAGGCTTTTAGGTGATTGGTTGTTACGTTTAGGACCTTACTGGCTCCGTTGCACCGACTCCTCAGCCTATCTATTTTGACTAGGAGAGGCAAAGTGGAGGATACGGACATGTACCCACCGGACCAAGAGCTAAGTCACAGCCTGTCAAAGCCAATTCTGAATAGGTGTTGGGCTGACCGTTATTATCATCCCATCTTATCCGCTGAATGCGGCAGGTGCAACGGTTCTTCAAAACGCGTTTACACTTGTCCCACATGAACGTTTTTAATTTATCATGCAAAAAGTATTTGTTGCCCCTTTAATTATGTTATTGGCATTGGTAAAAGCACCAAGCTTTTCATAGTAGCTGGCAAAGTTGTTGGTTTCCTCTCCCGTACTAACTACTGAGCCAATGGAGAGAGAAACTAGAATGACCTGTCTATTTGTTGAAAACGTATTTTGGGTTTAAGTACAAAAGCAGGTACAATAGTGACGAACTTTGCATTGAAAGCAGATATCGGAAACAGGTCAATGTGTCACTATGCTTCGTCAGATAAAGAATGCTAACCCTTCACAATCCGACGCTGGACAACGACAACCCCTTTGGTTTTTATCCCTTCACTACTAAAATTACCTAAAAATTATTACGGTATCTTTAATTTAATATTAAAATATTTTATTTTTTTCTATAAATTTTAACTATTTATTTATATAAATTTTGTGTTTATTTACAATAAATTTATATGAGACTCAGTATAAATAAATAGTTGAAATTTATAAAATAAAATAAAATACCCTAATATTAACGAGAAATCCAAACTTATATAATTGTCGTTTCAATTATGTGCGTTTCATGTTCAAGCCAACTTCTGTGCCTTTACAAGTTACAACCACCTCTACGTTGTTTGTGGGCACTCATCGTTTCGTTCTCCGTTCTCTGTACTTGTCAAAACAAGACGCTGGGCAGGAAAATTTTAAACCCGAAAAGAAATATCATGTGTTGCTGATTCAAATATATGATAGTCTTGCAACGTTCTGCTGCCTTTTTGTTCCACTTTTTGTTTGTTCTCTTCCTGTGATTATAAGAAGCTTCATCATCTGACCAAGTTTTCTAAAGATCCCAGGTTGTTGTCTATTTATACTTGTTTGGAAGGTGACCCTTTTATTTTGGTGACTGATATTCTTTTGGATGGTGAGATTGATTGATGAAGACATTGCACACTGATTTTTGGTCTTCCCTGATTGTGTTAGTCCAAGTTTTCCATTTCTTTTCCAACTTCAAAGCAAAATCTTAAGCCCTGAACTTTACCAGGTCCTTTCTCATCTTCTTCCAATAGTCTCGCCTACAGTTTTGTGCCATGATAAGCATTTGGTGTTCCAAATCGCTTGTGTTGTTTTCCTCTGTTTTAGGTTTGATTGTTGTCTCCTTAGGATATACTTCAGTAGACGACTATTTCATTGATTGTGGATCCTCCAAAAATAGTTCTGTGGGTAATCGTGTGTTTGTGGCTGATCAATTCTATTCCAGCATCCTTTCAACTCCCCAAAATGTCCTGGCCAATACAGCAGACTCAAATTCTTTATCATCTTTATACGGTTCTGTTCTTTCTCAAACTGCAAGAATCTTCACCGAAACCTCCCATTACACATTTCCTATAAAGAAATCAGGGAGACACTGGATTCGTCTCTATTTCTTCCCTTTTAAGTATGCATTCTATAACTTGAGCACCGCAAAATTCTCTGTGACTGCTCAAAATTTTACCCTTTTTAAGGATTATGATTCTAAGGTAGGTTCTGGAGTTAGAGAATACTCTGTCAATGTAACTTCCGATAGACTCGTTATCATTTTTACTCCTTCAGCCAATTCTTTTGCCTTCATAAATGCTCTGGAAGTTTTGGCACCTCCTGATGGGCTCATTCCTGGGAGTGCCAGGAGCATTGATCCACAGGGCAAGAACATTACCATGTGGAAACAAGCACTGGAGACAGTTGAGAGGGTGAACATGGGCAATCAAACTGTGCCTCCTCAGAATGATAACCTCTGGCGACTTTGGGTTTCTGACTATCCCTATCTCAAGCACAACAACTTGGTTAACCCCGTGTCCAATATAGAAGCTGTCAATGTCACCAAAGGAGGTACATCAGAGTATATTGCACCTGCCATTGTCTATGGAACTGCAACTAGATTGAACTCAACATCTGATGCATCATTTAACGCCAACGCCACTTGGCTTTTTGATGTTGATCCTGGTTTTGAGTATCTAGTTCGGTTCCACTTTTGTGACATATTGACGGATCAGCGTACAAAGTTCTACTTCAATGTTTATCTAGGTTCCTCGATAGTTTATCAGAATCTTGATCTCCGCAATGTCACAACGGGCACTTTCGGCACTCCATACTTCTTTGATATCACCACAAAAGTGAGTGACGTTCGTACATTAACTGTAAGTGTTGGTCCCTCTGGCATAGACACCACTGATCGAAGTGCCATTCTTAATGGGTTGGAGATTATGAAAATCAGCAACTCTAAGGACAGCCTTGTTGCCTCGGACTCTGTATCCCCAAAAGGTTCGAAGATCAAAGTCCTATTAGTTGTGGGATTAGCTGTTGGATTGACTCTTGTTATTCTTTTTACCTTAGTCCTCTTAGTAATTTGTAGAAGGCAGAGAAAGAAAGCAAATTTGGGTCTCTTTCCTAATACTATTAGTGGAGCAGGCACTTTGAAGTTAGCAGATGGTAAATATGCCAATGACAATGCAATGTTGCCAACTTCCAAGTTTGGGTACCGTTTCGCTTTTGTCGACATTCAAGATGCCACAGATAACTTCAGCGAAAGTTTGGTTCTTGGCGTTGGTGGGTTTGGGAAGGTATACAAGGGAGTTCTCAGAGATGGAACAACAGTGGCGGTGAAGCGGGGAAATTCTTCTCTTTCACAAGGAGTTGCAGAATTTAGGACTGAGATTGAAATGTTGTCTCAGTTTCGGCACCGCCATTTGGTCTCTTTGATCGGATACTGTGATGAGAGAGATGAGATGATCATCATATATGAGTACATGGAGAAAGGCACCGTCAAGGAACATCTTTATGGCTCGAACCAGCCGAGCCTAAGTTGGAGACAAAGGCTTGACATTTGCATTGGAGCAGCAAAAGGATTACACTATCTCCACACTGGTTCCGCCAAAGCAATCATTCACCGAGATGTTAAATCTGCAAACATACTATTAGATGAGAATCTGATGGCCAAAGTTGCTGATTTTGGGCTCTCAAAGACTGGTCCCGAGATAGATCAGACTCATGTTAGTACTGCAGTTAAAGGAAGCTTTGGGTATCTTGATCCTGAGTACTTGATAAGGCAACAGTTGACGGAAAAGTCTGATGTCTACTCCTTTGGGGTGGTGATGTTTGAAGTTCTTTGTGGCAGGGCTGTTATTGATCCATCACTTCCGAGGGAGAAGGTAAACTTAGTTGAATGGGCAACAAAATGTGAGAGGAGAGGGCAATTGGTGGAAGTAATTGATCCTCTTTTAGAAGACCAAGTAAAGGAAGAATCTTTGAAAAAGTACAGGGATATTGCTGAGAAATGCTTGGCAGAACGCGGAGTAGACAGGCCTTCGATGGGAGATGTCTTGTGGAATCTAGAGTATGCCCTACAACTCCAGGGAAACGAACAAAGACTTAGGAGTGTTAATCGTGGGAATAATTTTGAGAGCAGTGGCAGTGTATGTGCATCTGATGGACAGTTGAGCATAGGAAGCATGACTGACCTGACTGGTGTTTCAATGAGTGAAGTGTTTGCCCGGATGGTGCGCGAGGACACGAAGTAGATTGCCTGATGACGTGAAAATACATTCTTCACAGAAGGACTGGACTGGGCTCTAATTTTTGTTGCGAATTCCGATATCAGATGTAGGGGTGAGCATTATTCGGCTTGATCCGATTATCCGCCCCAGCTCGAATTAATTCGGGTAAGAAAATGTTAAATTTCAGATAATTCGGGCCGGCTCGAGTATTACCCGAATTATTTTCGGGCCGGGACGGATAACTCCAAAAAAATTCGGACCGGCCCGATTATTCGAATTATGTTTCAAAAAATTATGAAAATACATTTCGTTATTTTTTTGTAGAATTAACAGATTAATTATGCTAGTTAATTGAAATATTTGGTTATATTATTAGTGAATTCAACTATTTGTTGAGATATGAGAATGTAATTCAAGTATTTAATTATTTTGTGTAATTTTTGAAAGAGAACCAAACAAAATTTTGGGTAATTCGGGCCGGGTAAGTTTAGGTAATAAAATTTCGGGTTCGAGCCGGATAAGGTGGAAAAAATTTCGGGTAATTCGGGCCGAGCCCGAACATTGAAAATTGGGCCCGAATTACCCGAATGCTCACCCCTAATCAGATGCCAATTATGTAGTTTTTCTTTACCGGTTATTGATTTATTTCACTTTGTTAAGATATATAGTATATATCTTTTTATTTAGTTTTAGCATCTTATTCATTAATTGAATATATAGGATATTAATTAGACTTGGATTCAAAGAGATGTGGTTACTACACTTATAGCTGTGACAGAATTCTACACAAAATTGAAGTCTATTATTATCACATTGGTGATTGATATGCACACTTCTGAATTTTTGGGATAGGAATTAAGTGAATTGTTTTTACGGGTTGGAGTGTGGCTCTTTAGGGTGTGTATCGTGTATGTCTCCATGAGAGCTGACGTTGGTGTGTGTCAGCTGCGTAAAGTACGTTAATTGTATTTTAGAAAAACACAGTTGTAGGTACGCTTTTTTTTTTGGTTGGATGTATATAGTGCTTTAATTGTTTTGTTGAATGAAGACTTGCCCTCCTTGGCTGTGTGTGAAAGACACATGAGCGTCTTTTGATTTTTGAGTAGATGGTGTACGTCGTGTCTCACATGATTTAATTGGAATTATTGAAATCGGATGATTTACGTGAGGGAAAAACCTTGGGACTCTTGTGTTTTGATATTGGATTGTTGGAGTAGCACACGGTTAGGAGTGTCTCTCTCTTTATGCGTTGGTTTTCGGCTAGAAGTTAATTGAGGACTGCGTGTATGTTATGTCAGTTGTAAATTGATCAGGCATAGTCTGATTTTGGAATTTTCATGGGTCAGTCCAGCTGGTGAATAATTTCCAGATCTATTTCGGATGAGACGAACCGATTGGGAAGATGTCTTCTTTTCTGTCTTAATTGTATTCTATTTTTATTTTTAGTTGATTCATCACTTAAGTTATTTTTTATTGATTATCTTTTAATTAAAAGTTGTTTAGAAAAATTCTCTGACGAGGTTAACATGAGTCGATCGTGTTATTGAGTGTGAAAAACTTTCACAGAAAGTGAGGTTGAGAGATAGTATGAAGGGTTGAGTGGTGTCGGCTCAGTAAAGTCTTGGGTAAATCTATTGTACTTCGGTGAAAGTATTAAGCTGAGTCAGGGCCCCGCTAACGTAGACAAGGTGTGCCGAACTGCGTTACCAAAATTTTAGTATTATTTGTTATTTTGCTTTTGATTGTTTTTGTTTTTGTTTATGCTAGAGACGAATATGGTAAAATTGGAAAGTTTGCGAAACTACTACTCTTTACGATTTTTGTATTAGAGCAAGGTCACCGATTCAGAACTTGGTAGCAAGTTGGTGCAGATCATAGTTTTGCGAGCATGGCTACAAGAGAGGATGTATCGATCACCAAACCACCACTATTGGATGGATCTAACTATCCTGCATGAAAATCACGGATGAAAGTCTTCATCCAAACTTAAGGCACAAAAGCTTAGCATTCGGTAGTACATGGGTGGACACATCCGATAATTAGTAATGATAAAGGAAAGGCAATTCAAAAAGATTCATTTGAATGGACAAAAACTGAAGAAGAAAATGCATTTGGAAACTCACAAGCATTGTATGCGATTTTTAGTGATGTTGATAAAGGACGCTTTTTAATGATATCAGCCTGTGAATCGGCTAAAAAAGAGTGGTATGCTTTGCAAACTATTCACGAAGGGTCCAAATCTGTGATAGCGTCAAAACTACAAATGTTACTGTGAAGTTTGAAGAACTAAACATAGATAAAAATGAGACTATTGGAGACTTTCATGAAAGACTGCGAGATATAGCAAATAAGACACATTAACTCGGGAAGAAATATTCCAATCTGAAACTAGTTAAAAAGACGTTTTGATCATTAACTTCGAGATTTATTCCAAATATTGCAGCAATAGAGGAGGCCCGCGACATTAATGATCTGTCATTAGAGAAGGTAATTAGAATTCTTACAAATTTCGAAATGAATCTTTTAAGAGATAAACAAGAAAGAAGCAAAGGATTGACACCACAGGTTGAAACTGGAAAAGGTGTGAATGATGCAGAAGATGAATCCGATGAGAATGAAGATTTGGTACTACTCACACGAAATTTTGGTAAATGACTGAAAAGAATGAAAAAAGACAGACCCAAGTTTAGACAATATGGTGGGAGTGCATCGAATAACAACTTAAAACGACAAGCTACAACTTAAAAGGGTGAAAGGAAGGTGAAGAGAATCCAATGTCATGAGTGTCAAAGCTTCGGCCACGTTCAAGCCGAATGTGTTAATACTTTGAAGAAGAGAAAAGGAAAATCTTTTACTAGCATTTGGAGTGAGAATGAATCCGAGAGGGAATATAATAGTGAAGAGGAAATCACAAATCGTGCTGCGTTAGTTGCTTTATATAGCAAAAGTTCAGTTACTTGCTTAACAGTAACTGAGAAGGAAGTAACTGAAGACAAAAAAGGGGGAAAATCAGACAATTTTAAGAAAAATGCAAACAACTTAGCTTAAGACCTAATATCAAATTATGACAGTGATGAAAGTGATTTAGATGATAAAAAGGAGAATATTTACAAAGCTTACAAAGCTATGTATAAAACATGGGTAAAAACGTGTAGAAAGAATGAAAGATTGAAGGAAGAGAATTTCTCCATTAAGAACACCATCCAAGAGTTAAAAAAGAAATTGATGTTGACATTAGATGTGCTTGGTGAATCTAGAATGAAATTAGTAAGTACCGACAAGGGATTAAGAATGTTGAATGGAGGCACAGAAAAACTAGAAAAGTTAATGGAAATCGGGAAGGTTAAAGGGGATCTTCAAGGAATTGGCTATAAGGGCCAGTGCTCTAAGGTGAATGAGGAGAAAAATAATATGTCTAGATCTGTCCAAGAAGAAGAAACATCGAGAAAGAATCGAAGATTTATACTCACGTGTCATTTTTGCGGAGTTATTGGACATATAAGGCTAAGATGTTACCAGTTACTGCAGATGCTGTTTTAAAGAAGCCAAAGCCAAAGAATTCTATATCCCTCACAAAAATCTCAATATAAGCTCTCAGTACTAAAATATACTTGGGTGACAAAGAGTGAATTGCAAGCTCTCGTGGTTCTTAAATCGATGAAGGTAACTTTGCAAAATTGTTGGTATTTTGGTAATGGATGTTCGTGCCGCATAACAGGGGAAAAGAATTATTTAACCGATTATCAGAGTTATATAGATGGTCATGTGACCTATGGGGATGGAAAGAAGGCTTCAGTGATTGGTATAGGAACATTATGCATGGATGGATTACCTCCCCTCAAGAATGTGCTCCATGTCAATGGACTAAAAACCAATCTGGTGAGTACAAGCCAACTTTGTGATGATGGTTTGTTAGTTAAATATACAAGTGATGAATGTAGGGTACTAACTGAACAAGGAGAATGTCTTGTGAGTGGCAAGTGATTAGCCGACAATTGCTACATGTTGCAGGTCATAACCCCCTGTAAATCAGCCACACACGACCATAACATTGATTATGGCATCAAAAGCATGGATACGTAAATTTTGATCTCATTAGCAAGTTGACGAAATTGGAAGCTGTGAAGGGTCTAGCCACAATGAACAAAGAGGGGAAATCAATTTGTAGTGCATTCCAAATGGGTAAACAGATAAGAGTGTCACACAAAAGGGTTAGACACGTTACCTCATTGCCCATAGTTGAATTAATTCACATGGATTTGATTGGTCCAACACTGCATGATAGCATTGGTGGAATGAGATATTTTTTAACTTGTGTTGATGATTATTCGAGATATACTTAGGTATCATTTTTGAAAGAAAAATCAAATGCTTTCAAGGCTTTTATAAGCCTATATATGCAGGTCATGAATATGAAAAATATGACTATATTGAGAATTTGATAGGATCACGAAAGGGAATTTGAGAATACAAGCTTTAATGACTTTTGTGATGAGTATGACATCATACAAGAATTTTCAGCACCCAAAACTCCACAACAAAATGGAGTTACCGAAAGGAAAAAATAGAACACTTCAAGAAATGGACAGATTTATGTTGAACAGAAGTAAATTGTCTATACGATTTTGGGCTGAAGCAGTTAATACAACATGCTACATATGTAACAGAGTTTATCTTTGAAGCATCTTGAACAAGACATCCTATGAACTCTAAAAGGGAAAGAAACTAGATGTGAGTTACTTTCATGTTTTTGGCAGTAAGTGTTACATTCTTAGGGGTCAGGAACAACTTGAAAAATTCGGGAGCAAAAGTGACGAAGAAATCTTCATTAGTTATTCAACTCACAGTAAAGCTTACCGAGTGTATAATCAAAGAACTAAGAAAGTGCTAAAGTCCATAAATGTTGTGATAGATGATGTATCTTTGTTGAATGGTTAAGTGGTAGACGAAAATCTACATAATTGACCATCTGAACTAGCTCAAATAAGCAATGAGACAAAATTAAAAAATTTCCCAAATTTGCAGATTGTTGGACCCCAAACCTGTTTCTTTATTTTGTTGAGTTTATTTATTAAGCATGATTAAATTGTTTTGAGGTCTTG
>JAOTAX010000198.1:18658826-18671693 GCA_025629825.1 Erythroxylum guanchezii | reverse complement strand
TTGGAAGTCGGGACTAGGGCCCAACGGTCTCCGATTGTGTTTCCGATCCGAATAGTTGGGCTCCGGGAACGGGGTCCAGCACCGGTGTCCGGGCTTCGGGAACGGGACCCAACACAGATAATTACTGTTAAGAAAGTAACTGTGCGAATTAAAGAACTGTCAGTTACTTCAGATGATGAATCAACCAAAACACTGGATGTAAAAATTATTCCTTTAAATATTCAAAACTCGAGAGAAGCTGATTTGAACTGAGATTTTCCCTCTCAAATCAGAAGAAATCATCTAATAGAGAACGTCATTAGAGATGTTAGTGAAAGAAGAAAAACAAGGGAAAGAAAAAGAGTTGATTATCGAGAACTTGTAGGATACTTGTGCTACACATCTTCATTTGAGTCAAAGAACGTTAAAGAAGCTCTACAAGATGAGTTTTGGGCATCAGCTATGCAAGATGAATTGGTTCAATTTGCACGGAATGATGTATGGGAATTAGTGCCAAGACCATTGGATACTAATTTGATTGGAACAAAATGGGTGTTTCGAAATAAAACAGATGAAAAGGGTAATGTAATTAGAAATAAATCAAGGTTAGTAACTCAGGGATATTCTCAGGTTGATGGAATAGACTTTGATGAAACTTTTACACCGGTAGTACAACTTAAGTCTATAAGACTATTATTGCACATAGCATGCGTGAAGGGATTTAATCTTTATCAATTGGATGTAAAGAGTGCTTTTTTAAATGGGTTTATACAGGAAGAAGTGTATGTCGAGCAACTGAAAGGATTTATTGATTCAGCCCATGCAAATCACATTTTGAAGCTAAAGAAAGTTCTTTATGGTCTCAAACAAGCACTAAAGACTTGGTATGAAAGGCTCACACAATATATTATCAGGCAAGGATGTAAACAAGGTAGTGTTGACAAAAATTTATTTACTAAAAAGTTTAAATATAGTTTTGTGTTTGCTCATATCTATGTTGATGACATTGTGTTTGGTGCCACACATCCGAAGATGGTAGCTGAATTTGTTGAATTAATGACATCCGAATTTGAAATGAGTATAGTAGGTTAGTTGAATTTCTTTTTGGGTTTGCAAGTTAAACAAGTGAAGGATGAAATTTTTATATCACAAACCAAATATGCCCATAGTTTAATAAAGAAGTTCGGTCTTGAGAATTTTAGACATAAGAGAGCACTTATGAGTGTCTCAACGAAACTAAACAGAGATGAGAATGGTAAAAGCATTGATGTCAGTCTATATCGGAGCATGATCGGAAGTTTATTATATTTTACTGCAAGTAGGTCAGATATCTGTTACAGCGTTGGCGTATGTGCTCGCTATCAAGCTAACCCAAAAGAAACACATCTGACAGTGGTCAAAAGGATTATCAAGTATGTAAGTAGAACATCTGATTTTAGGATATGATATACATTTGACTCGACATCTTATCTAGCTAGATATAGTGATGCGGATTGGGCTGAAAACTCAGATGATCGGAAAAGCACTTCAGGCGGTTGTTTCTTCTTAGGAAACAATTTGATCTCTTAGTATAGTAAGAAGTATAATTCAATTTCACTGTCGACTGCTAAGGCATAATATATCACTACAGGTAGTTGTTGTTCACAACTTCTTTGGATGAAACAGATGTTAGAAGATTATGGGATTGATCAGAATGTGTTGACTATTTTATGCGATAACAAGAGTACCATAGACATCTCTAAGAATCCAGTTCAGCATTCAAGAATGAAACATATTTATTCGAGAGCTTGTGGAAAGCAAAATAGTCACGTTGTCACATGTATCTACAGATAAGCAGCTGGCAGATATCTTTGTGAAACCTCTTGATGCAGTAAGGTTTGAACTTCTTCGAGGGGCTTTGGGACTTTGTGCTTTACATTATTGATGTATTATTTTTTATTTTAAAAATATAAAAAATTCCTAGGTTTGTTTTTCATTGAAGGGATTAAAAAATCCCTAGATGTCTTTTTCTACTCACCAACGCCTTTTTTACATCTCTCTATCCGTCCACTCCTAAGCTTCAAATCACTCTTGTAGCTGCATTGAAGACATCTTCATCGTGGGCATTGGATTTATGTTGGATTTAAAGTGACATCACCACTAAAGCTTCATCTATTTCTCATCTGTGTTGGCTCTCAAGCTTTTAAGGCACACACGACATTGGGTTAAAGTTTTCTCCACCGTGAACTCAGTGTATATGTGAAATTTGTGAACCTCCATTGAAGACCCATATCTTCTCTTTATGGTATTGCCTCTTTTCACTTCAAGGTTGATTCAAATTGTTGATTTTGGTTGAGATTTTGCTGCTTTTTGGAAAACATGGGCAAGAACAAAGAGAAAATGTTCCCTTCGGTGTCAGAAAAGAAGATAACAACTTCAACACGTCGTTGCAGTCAATTAATGCTCAATCCGAAAACTAGTAGGAGATTCACTAGGGCTGGGTCATCTTTTGTTGTTCCTATTGATATTCCTGACACTATCTCTGTTCGAGATAAAGTACCATATCTAGATGATGATGTTACTCAGGTCACATTATCCATGGTTGAAGACTTTGCTTCAGATTCCGATGAGACTCCCGCAACACCTACTTCACCAACTGTGCCTCTTACAACTCCTTAGAAACGTTCAAAGGTGTGGGCTCGGAAGACAATCCGACCACCTCAACGTAATTCTTCTATTCTTCTAACAGTGGATAATGCAATTCTTCAAGTTCTACTCTTCCACGGCTGAACAGAAATGAGTGACTCTTAACACTATCGGGTTTGTTCTCGATTGCCCAATCAACTTAGAGAAGTTTCAATAATATGGTCTGGACACTTTATTATCGAAGTGATTTTTACTGCAAGCCTCACTGCTTCCGCAACACTATGATTCAAATCTGGTAAAAGAATTTTACTGCAATTTATCTTGTGATATTCTGAATGCGACTGTTATGAGTTATAGAGCAATATATGAGCGGGGCCAGGTAGTCTGCTTTGATGTTTCTCATCTAACTTTGTTTCTGGGATTTGATAATTTGATTGGTGATTTGCTTTATGATGATGATTAGAATGTGTCAAATGACTTAATTGCTACGGTACTGACTGGTGAGAAATTGACTGCATGACCATCTAGCTCTATACTTCGTTCCTCAATGCTTACCTTAAAGTATTTCGTGCTCTTTAAATTAGTTGTGACCAACTAGATGCTGAGCACACACGTTTTTTTTTTTTGTCTACTTGGCAGAGGCCAAATTGATTTATGCGATTGGTATTAACGTGCGATTCAATTTTGGACGCCTCATTATTGAAGCTATGTTGGCCATTGAGAGTAAGCCACATTATTTACTATACTTTCCATGCTTAATCTCTCAATTTTTATATGCCAATGAAGTTCCCAGGATAGAGTCAAGTATACTTGAGTTGGTGGCCTTGATGAACGTTTTTCCAAGGATTTTTTGTCAACCACGAGTAATGGATTTGTCGTACACCACATCTGGCCCCTCGTATGTCTGGGGACAACTTCTGTCAATCTTCATGCAGCTCTCTTTACTGAAATTAAGAGGATTGAAGGTATCATTCAAGTAGCTACTGATGCTCTTCGCCACTTAAAGCAGCGAGCTCTACATTTTCCCGGTGCTCCTTAAATTAGTCTTTTTGGCTTATGTTGTCTCAAAGAGGGAGAAGATAAGACTTGACTAAAGTTGTATTTGATCTTCTGTGATTTGTTGTTTATGCTTGACTTGTGCTTGTGTTGCCTATCCAATCTTAAATTGAGGGGGAGCATTGTGGATTCAATATTTATATATCCAATTACGTTATTTAGGGGGAGTTTATGAGTTGTGACAAAATACCAAAAAGGGGGAGATTGTTAAGATATATAGTATATGACTTTTTATTTAGTTTTTGCATCTTATTTATTAATTGAACATATAAGATATTAATTAGACTTGGATTCAAAGAAATGTGGTTGCTACACTTATAGCTGTGAAAGAATCCTACACAAAATTAAAGTATATTATTATCACATTGATGATCGATATGTGCACTGCTAGATTTTTGGGATAGGAATTAAGTGAATTGTTTTTATGTGTTGGAGTGTGGTTCTTTAGCGTATGTATCGTGTATGTCTCCATGAGGGCTGACGTGAATCTGGTGGGTGTGTGTCAGTTGCATAAAGTGTGTGAATTGTATTTTGGAAAAACAAAGGTGCTTTTTTTTTTTTGGGTTGGATATACACGGTGGTTTAATTGTTTTGCTGAATGAAGACGTGTCCTCCTTGGCTGTGCGTGAAAAACACATGAATGTCTTTTGATTTTTGAGTGGATGATGTATGTCGTATCCCACATGATTTAATTGGAATTGTTGAAGCTGTATGATTTATGTGAGGGAAGAACCTTGGGACTCTTGTGTTTTGATATTGGATTGTTGGAGTAGCACACAGTTGGATTGTCTCTCTCTTTATATGTTGGTTTTCGGCTAGAAGTTAATTGAGGAATGCGTGTATGTTCTGTCAGTTGTAAACTGATCAACCATAGTTTGATTATGGAATTGTCGTGGGTCAGTCCAGCTGGTGAACAATTTCTAGATCTATTTCGAAGAAGCTGAACTGATTGGGAAGTTGTATTCTTTTCTGTCTCAAGTGTATTTTGCTTTTATTCTTAGTTGATTCATCATTTAAGTTATTTTTTTATTAATTATCTTTTAATTAAAATTTGTTTAGAAAAATCCTCTGACGAGGTTAACATAAGTCAGTCATGTTATTGGGTGTGAAAAACTTTCACGAGAAGTAAGGTTGAGAGATAGTGTCAAGGGTTGAGTGGTGTCAGCTCAGTAAAGCCTCGAGTAAATCTATTGTACTTCAGTGAAAGTATTAAGTTGGGTAAGGGCCCCACAGACGTAGGCAAGGTGTGCCAAACTGCGTTACCAAATTTATGGTATTATTTGTTATTTCGCTTTTGATTGTTTTTGTTTTTGTTTGTGTTAGAGATGAACACGGTAAAATTGGAAAGTTTGCGAAACTATTACTCCCTACGGTTTTTGACACTTCTTGGCAAAATTTATATCTTTGACTTATTCTTTACTATATCTATACTTGGATGAGTCTTAGCTTCATTATCGTCGCATTTGCAGTGGATTCAATCAGGATGACGATCTGCTTTTATACAAATATGTTAGGAAGTGCAGGGAAAAGTAGGAAATCATTGGCTGGCTTAAAGAATTGAATAGTGGCTACTAAATACTAATAGAATATTAGATTTTACCAATCTGTTAAAAGTTGTTATAGTACAACCTATATATAGACTATAATTATATACAACATGCAATTTGAATGAAAACATAACAAATTACTCACTGTTTCCTTACAGCTCTTCTTCTTCTTCTCTCTCTTCATTCTCGCTTAACGATTTCATGCTTCCTTCTTCCTTCTCTATTCTTCCTTCTTCTTTAAGTAAAACTCTCAGATCCTTATATCTTGGTATCAGAGCACCCATTCTGCGACTACTAAACTACCTACAATGGCCGATAGTACTAGAGATTTTTTTTTCAAATTATAGCTCATGCAACTGCAGTCATAGGTGGAATAGTTCCAAACCTTTTGTCAAGAGACACACGTACTCCAGCACGAGACTCAGAGTTAACTTATAAAACTAGACATCCTCGACCCGATATTGGAGAAACTGGGTGCCCTTGATAGACTCATTGAGGGGCAAAACCATATGGAGAAAAAGAATGGAGCTAGTAGAAATCATATTAGACTTATTGTGGAAGGATAAAACTCATCGAGAGAAGGCCATCATACAGTCCAATACAACATCAATGATAACCACTCTGAGATCCCAACGACTATAGGAAAAGGAATACTACCCACTCCTGTTGCTAGAACTACTTTGAGTGACGAAGGAGGGGGAAACAATCGTAGTTGAACAATAGGGGATAAGGGGCTGCGAATAGGGACAAGGACCTGTGAGATCCATAGAGAAGGGACTCGACCTCCAGACATGGGAGGGGTATGAATGGAGAATGGAACTGGGAAGGATATCATTAGCATGTTTCGAAGCTAGAGATACCATATTTTGATGGCAAACGGTAACAACCCAAGGTATTAGGTGCGCACATGCGAGAATTATTTCGGATATTACAGGATCGATGAAGCATAAATGGTATAATTGACATTTATGGTTATAGATGATAAGATGGAAGTCAGGTTCTAGAGTTGGGCTGCTAATAGAGAACGATTGGTTTGGGGGGAGTTTGTGGAGAAATACCAAGGGAGGATTGAAGAGTTAAAGACTCTTATGTTAGCAAACTACTCAACACTCACGGAAGTGTATTTCGTGTATAGCTTCATAAGCAGACTAATGGAAGAACTCAAATCTATTATAAAGGTCAACAAACTGCACACTATAGAGAAGGATTCGAGGAGGCCTAATTGCATGAAGATGTTATGGATAAAATCTGTAAGAAACAATGGAGTAAAGTGAAGGGGATTGAGGGTACTAAGATCACGGACACCGCTCCTGCCATCAAACGAGAAGCAGAATCGGTCCGAGGGAACCCTAGCTTCCACAGAGGGAGAGAAGGCAGTCAGTAGTTCAAGAAAGGATCAAATATGTGTTACAAATGCGGGGATAAATACTTTCTAAGACATGTGTGCAAGAAGCAATTTCTTATACTAGAAGGGCACGAAGTGATTGACGGAGAGGAGATCATAGTAGAGGTAAAAGTGTCCGACCTGATGGAAGTAGAGGAAGTAGGAGATGGGAACAATGTGGACAATAAGACCATCTCCCTACATGCATTGTGTGAGAATAACTTGAACCATACTTTGAGATTCCACAGAGTGATAGGCAATAGGAAGATCATTGTACTCCTCAACAGTAGGAGTACCAACAATTTTATTGACAAGAAGCTAGCAGATGGGTTGAGATGCACACTCAAGGGAACTTATCCCTTGACAATTTTCGTGGCTAATGGATAGAACATGATAAGTAATGCGAAGTGTGAAAACCTTCGGTGGAAGATGCAAGGGCACTCTTTCTCAGCAAACCTAAGGCTTCTTCATCTAGGAGGATGCGACATAGTGCTGGGGATAGATTATGATAACCCTGTTGTATTCGTCTTTAAAAGAGGACTGGTTACACTGAACATGGAAGGGAAAGAAATACAACTCAAGAGTGGTAACGACGTTGGGCTCTAAGGATGATGACGAGAAAGTAGTTGAAAGGTTGGTTGAAGAAAGGGATCTAAAGAGTGGCATTGTAACTTTTCACTATATAGGTTGAAGACTTGGAAGGGACACGGGGTAGCAAAGAAAAGCTAGTTTATGAGAGAATTTAAGTGTTGCTACAACAGTACAGTAGCGTCTTCCAAGAGTCAATGCACCTACCAACACAAAAACCGCTGGACCACTTCATTCCCCTGAAGCCTGAACCCCAGTGACTTACAGGCCTACCAATATTCACCGGTGCAGAGGCAGGAAATAAAGAAAATGATGCAAGAGATGCTTAAAAATTAAGTTATTTAATTGAGCCATAGCCCATTCGCGTAGCCGGTACTACTAGTTAAGAAGAAGGATGACACATGAAGGTTCTGTATCGATTACTGACAGCTTAACTCCCTCACTATCAAAGACAAATTTACTGTACCGATAATAGAAGACTTATTGGATGAGCTTCACAAGGAAAAAATCTTCTCCAAGGTGGACTTAAGAGTTGGATATCACCAAATCAGCATAAAGGCGAAGGGCATCTACAAAACTGCCTTCAGAACACACCAAGGTTTATACGAATTTCGTGTTATGCCATTTGGTTTAACTAACGCTCCTGTAACCTTCTAGGCCTTGAGGAATCAGGTGTTCCGACCATACTTGAGGAGTTTTGTGACCATCGTTTTTGACAACATCGTCATTTATAGCCTAGACTTGGAGAGTCATCTGTAACATCTAGAGGCTATCTTCAAACTCTTGCACCAGACCCAGCTTCACGTCAAAAGATCTAAATGCTCCTTCGGGCAAGATCAAGTGGAGTACCTCGGGCACATCATGATAGAGGAAGGAGTGAAAACCGACCCAAAGAAGGTAGAGGCAATGCTATCATGGCCTGTGCCCATATAAATTAAGGTGTTAAAAGGCTTCTTAGGCCTAACGGGCTACTACAGGAAGTTTGTCAAAGGGTATAAATATATTAGCAAGCCCTTGACTGTAGCGCCCCCTTACCGCATGGTACACACCGGGATACCCGGAGGTCATTCCGGTACATATCCTATGTTAAGGGTGAGCTACATTCGAACACTACATTCACTTCACATGGCATCATATCATAATGTGCTTATAAAACATCAATAGAGACCACAATATTTTTGAAACTAACTTTTTCCTCATTTCATTTCATAGAAACCGAAGTCTACATTGTGTTTTTCAACGCTTTCCATAGGTACATCGTCAAACCTAATACAAAAGGACTACATGAGGGAGGAAATGTATCAAATCTATCTAAGCTATCCAAAAGTCCCAGCTAACCGACCTTTGAGCCGTGACTTCTCTTGCCAAAACACAATCTACAAGGCAGTAGTGCCCCTCAGCAGCTAGAGTCGTCTCTCGCTCCTGAAAAGACAACGTTGCAATTTTGATAAGTTTTGCAAACTTAGTGAGTGAACCATCATTGATGATTTCATCGAATCTTATACACATATCACATTTTGCATAAATACTCATTTTAAGCACACATTTATTGTTCAGACATATAGGCATCCAATATCACCTTGCAAACCATACATGATCTTCAATCACATAATATAATATGCATAAGACTCGTATTCATTCTTATGGTTATGACTGAGTGCCAGTCACTTATACAAATACTGGCCCATAGGGCTTAATCAGAACAGAGTTAACGGAGCAAGGCTCGACGTGCAGAATCAGAATTGACGGAGCAAAGCTCTACGTGGAAGCGCTTCATACTAGCCACTCAAGTCATAATGTCTTTATCTGAGCATGCATTTTATGAAATGCATCATATATTGATCAGGCCATATCTCATAAGATGTTAAATCAGAACTCACATTCATTGGACCTAAGCCCGACATTCAGAATCAGATAACAAACGCTTCAATAATATGGAAATTCAATCAAATCAAAACCATTCGGAATAAATCAATCCTAAGAAAACATCTAGGTTGACTCATAAGTCACTCCCGAAGCTAATGCCTGGAAGATCCGGCAACGTCTGGAGGTTACGTTTTAGTTGCTCCTCTATAACAAATAATAAACACAATATCACAATTTGCACAATCATAAGTAGTCGATAATGTACAGGTATGAAATGAATTGTGTACAATACATGTTCATGATAATCCTGGGTAGTATCTGTCACAAAATCGATCTCATTTGGATCAGTAGAACTCCAGAAATCATCGAAATATTGAAGTAAGTTTAGTGGTATAACACCAGTTCATATCCTTTAAGAGCACACTCACTGTACCCGACCCACTCTTCTCACTCAATCTTTCTCCATTCATTTCAGATAGCTATGATTCTTGGTGGAGATGTAGATCAATGTCTTATGAATCTAATGGCTCAAGAATCAAATCATTTGGATGTCCACAGAAGAAGTAATGGTCATAAGAATCCAACATGTTCATATCTTTACTTGTATTGTACATGTCTTGGCACAATTGCCATAACTCTCACTGCAGATGTCGGATTGACTTTGTTTTCAGATTATTGGAAAGAGGACTTCCAGATCTACAACTTTAATGAAGACCTCGAAGGCCAATTCTATCGTCTAACTTCTGTATCGTCTCACTTTTGCATCGTCTCACTTTCCTTTCCTCTTAGTTCTATCGTCTCATTTCCATCGTCTCATTTTCTTCCGTCTCATTTTCTTCCGTCTCATTTTCTCCCGTCTCACTTTCTTCCGTCTCACTTTTCTCTCTCACTTTTGCGTCTCATTTTTGTGTCTCACTTTTACGTCTCACTTTTGCGTCTCAATTTTGCGTCTTACTTTTGCGTCTCATTTTTACGTCTTACTTTTGCGTCTCACTTTCTCTCCAGAACATCTCCACTTATAAGGACTATAATTTTTGACTCCGATGTCCAAAATTTTCATACTATATACCGTTAGAAAGATAAACAAAAGATCTACAACTTTCAAGATGGCAACTTGGCTAAAATCTCTTTATATCAATCCCAAATTTGCCCCTAAATTCCGAAGACGAATTTTCCGTACACACACCAACGTACTGGACCAACTTCATAACTTCATGAAATTTTGAGACTTTTAGAGATAGAATTGAAATTCGATGTCTTCATAAGAAATATAGCTATATATCTCTAGTTTAATCCAAATCAAGAATTATCTCGTTTGGATAACTAGAGAAAAAGTTATGGCTAACAAACCGAAGAACACTCAGTGAACATTTTTTTTCAGATTTTCAACCTTTCAATATTTTACAACACCCAATCGCTCATAGTCTTTCAAAACACTAACTTAACACTATAACCATATTTTTCATCCCCAACAATACAGTATTTATAAACAAACACGTAAATGCCATTTTCATGTAGATGATAGTAACTTATTAAATTTATTTCGCAAATCCCCAACTTTAAGGGATTTCTTCACCACTTACCTGCTGAGAACTCCAAAATCGTCAAGGCCTAAACTCCACACGTTTTATGTACTCCACTGAGTACAATGACCAGCTTCTGGTTTCTTTTTTTTTAAGGTAGAGGACACAAATGGTATAGTGGGTTTGGTGGAGGAAAGGAAAAGCACAAAAGTTTCTTAGAAAGTATTTGATGGAAAACTTTGTGTTTTTTTTCAAAAGAAAGTTTGAAAAGGATGATAATAAAGAAGGGACTTAGACAAGACTTCACCTGTCAACTCTCAAAGAATAGTAACCTACTTCTAGCAAGAGTACAAGAGCCTAAGTAACACTTGTCACTCTCCCACTACCTAAGCTTTAACTTAGTTTCTTTTGAAACTAACTCCCTTAACTTTCATCTTTATAATCCAACTATCTCCAAAGCTCCTTTTTAATTTCTTTTTCCTAATTTCTACAATTCTCAAAATTTATTCCTAATTTCTCCTAAATTCACAAATACCATATTTCCACTAATCACTAACATTTCCCATGTCAAACATTCATAATTCTAAAAAATTCACAGTCAATCCAATTATACCCGAAATTATTCATGAATGCATGTACAATTATTTTCATGTGTAGATAAATTTACTAATCATGTATAACTGTATGGCATATTATGCATGAACATAGAAATGCGTCTCTAACTCTCATTAATCACTCACATTTACCATTCTCGTCTCTAACTCTCATTAATCACTCACATTTACCATTCTAACCTTCCCACAAGTAATGGGATATTACAATATGTGACCCCCAAATATGCATGTACGCTCACCCATAAACTCATTCTCTGATTTAAATCAACTCCATCTTCACAAATTAACAAAAATTTCTAACAAGAGGCATTTCATCAAACACCTCATATGCATCCACAAATCATCCTAACTTCAAAAAGAAATTTGAGAACTTAACCTTCTAATACTAACGTTTCAACCTAAAATGTTGTTACCCATTCACAAAAGACTCAAACATACCAAACAAATAACTCAAACAAACTCAAAAAAATTCACATTATTAACGGCATACGTATGGGTGGGGGTGGGAAGGAAAACAAAAGCAAATGGTGGGAGAAGACCTACCCCTTCTGATACACTCATATTTTTATATATCTTTAGGACTTAATTCAGAGTCATTTATGTTTATTTTACGTTCATCTATAGCCAGTTTATCATGTTTTAGCATTATTCAAGGTTCGTTGACGCAAAATGCATAAATGAAATAAATAGACTTAAATTGCACTACTTTTGGGTTTCTGGCAGACTTGACCTTTAGTCATTTTGAAATTTTTATCTCAAGATTGGTTTATCCAAAAAATATGAAATTTCATACTTAAATTCTAGCTCATTGACGGAGTTTTTCGGACTAATTATAGATTTTTCTAAGCTGGAATTTAGGAGAAATAAATTCCCAAAGTGCGTCAGATTTTTGGATCGCCAGAATGACCTTTTGATGATGTTTCAATCAGAACTTTTGACTCAGATGGTGGAATTCAGTGATTCAAGTCTTAGATTGAAACTAACTCAAAGACAAAGCTACTAATAAAATTTGAGCTCCTAAATCATCACCGTTTGTTTTTTATACACTGTCAAAATTGACCCTAAAAAATTGGCAGGAACGTGTTTCATTGTTTGTCTCCAAATTAGGTCAGCCACCTCATCATTGTGGAGGATATAAAACACAACTTTTTTCTCTGGGTTTAGGTCAGCCTCCTTTAGGTAGTTCTCTCATAACCTAGCTGAAGTCCTTCTCTCAAATCCCAGCCGAAATCCTTCTTCTCTTCTTTTCTATTTTTAGACGCAAATTCCTTGGAGAATTGGGTGGTAACCAAATTGTACAAGGTATGTATGGCTAAGCTTTTAATTCAATTGTAAAGGGTAATACCCTTCAAACCTATATCAATTCATGAGGATTTAATCTTAATCGATTCTTGTGTTCGTGTTGGGCCCCGAACCTATCTCGAAAGTTAGGACTACTAAATAAGAAATATTTGGAGATTGTCCATGAATAAAAAGAGGAAAATTTATGAAATTGAAAAGAAATAAAAAGAGATTGGTTGAATCAAAAGTTATAGGATTTGGTTAAGGGTCATGAGTTGGATAAATTTTTTGAACATGGTTCAGTATTTTGAGAAATTCGGGAGTTGCAGAGATCCGATTGAGTTAATTCTTGAGGCAAAATAAAATTGAGACATGGGGCTACAAATCATGTGAAGGGATCGAAA
>JAOTAX010000198.1:18648608-18658726 GCA_025629825.1 Erythroxylum guanchezii | reverse complement strand
AGGATTTGGCAAACCACTATATTGTACACTTTTTAGTTCAGTGCGAACTTTTACAACCACTTGAATTCCGGCTCAAGTAACACCTCACAATCCGATTTGATTTCCGGCACAAATCCAACCTCACCAATGATTTTCCTCTAATCACTAAGCTTACAATAAAGATAATAGATAACTGCAGTAAAGCTCGATATAGCTAGATACACTTGAATGTGCAGAGAGAATTTGAGAGCAATATTATGAGAAATATGAACTATGATCAGTATGCTTTGCTATATGACTCCAGTAATTGATCTCTTGATGTTCCTCTATTTATTTGCAGACTTCTGGATCAATATGGACGTTGTAGATCATCTATTAGCCGTTGAAGATTGCTTCATAACGTTGTAAATGATTTTCTTCCCGTTTGTAATCAATTGACTTCGTCAGAATATAAACGGATATAATGCTAGTCGATTGGTCGAGGGATGATAGTCGACTGGAACAAATGTTTTTAGCTGAAACACTCATCTTCGCTCTTCGATCAGTCGACTGGTGTGATGTTAGTCGACTCGAAGTATTGTAGTCGACTGGGATGATTATCCAACATACTGTTCTCCAGTTTTGAGTCGCCTGGAAACTTTCTAGTCGACTTGATTTAACCCCCACTTGACAAATATGATAATTCTCAGTCGACTGGTGATGTTTTGGTCGACTGGAACAAAACTCCAACGGATATATTGCAGATAAGCTTCAATCTTTGACTTTGTTTGAGATCTCTATCCAATCTTCATCAAGCTCATCTTTCACACGTTGTTCATCTTTAAATTAAAATGTCTTATCTCTTGATTGTTGGAGAATATCACAACCTTCATGAAATTTTATCTCTTGGACATTTGAAGATTAATGCTACCTTGTATTAAACCAAAAATACCTGAAATAATTTCTTAAACATTTCTATATATTTTATTATTATCAAAACACAAAAGGATTTAATTTGTCAACCATCATTAGTCCAACAATGTTAAAATTTTAGGTTTAAAAATTTTCAAAATTGCAATTAGGTCCTTAGGATTTTTAATTTTTATGGTACCGACCGGTACCGACCGAAAATCACCGGTACCGACCGATATTTCGGCCGGTACGGAACGAAATTCCATACACCGGAGATGACTGAGCCCAAAATCCAAATATAAAAATATCAACTTCGAGGGGGATGGTTGTAAAATTCTGGCTCTTTGTGGATCCGGTAAGGTAGTCCATAATATCTTTTATTAAATGTAACAATGATGATGTCATAATATAATAGTGAAATAAATAAATTTGTATTTAATAAATTTACTTGATAACCCGAAAGCACTTCTTATCATTTCTTCATCGCATCTTCGTTTCTCATTTAATTTAGATAAAACAAAGAACTCAAATTTTCTTGGTTCTTCTAACCCATTATTTTTCAGACATTTATACGATTAACTAGTTGGTCTATGGTGTCCTCTCTTTGTCTCTCTTTATAGTATCAATCATGATAACACCAAAAGTCTGAATTGTTGATAATGGAGGAAGATAAATTTCATTTTGCTATCAACAGCTAGTCCTAATACCTTAACCATATTAGTCCACTTAAGCTTCATTTGCCCACCAATGAACAATTTATTTTAGTATATGTACTTGCGACTTTTAACATAAGTTGATATGTACTGTATTATCTAGTGGTATAGTTTACACTACAACAAAAACGACACTTGGCTACAAAACATTTCATCATTAAATGTCCGGAAATCGTCGCTAATCGTAATTAACGACATTTATATTCGTCACAAAAAGGGTCACTAAATTCCCGTAGCAAAAAACTATAAGTGATGTTTTCACTAATAGTTGCCAATAGTTTTTTTCTACGCTTTATTTTTGTAGCCAAAAATTATTATTGACGTTTTAAAAAATCACCTTCAATACATATTGGCTACGTTTAGTTTTCGTAACTAAAAATTAAACGTAGCTAAAAACATTTGACTACGTTTTCATTGTATATAAAAATAAAATAAGAATATTCTTTGTATACAATAGTTTAATTACAACTTTAACAATTCTTATAGACAAAATAATAAATACGGAGACTAGTTTACAAATTATAAATGCTGATATTACCAAAGAATTACAACATAACTAGAATGACTATAGGTTTGTTCATATCGATGAGAGCAACTTTGAGTCCTTTCCAATCATCTACTTTGTCTGTTCTTGTAGGGGGATTCAATACAACACTTAGTTCTTTCTGCAAGATTTTGGAGTTAAAGATGCAATATGAAACATATGATCGCACTAACTTTACGTCAGGAACATTATTACTTGGTAAAATTCATCAACTTTTTCTGCGGGCACGACATAGATTTGTAGAGCTTTCGGACCATAGAATGTTAAAGAAGTTTCCAGGAGAACCTGAATTAGCCAGAATTATAACACACTCACAAACGAAGAACTCACAAGATACTTAAATTATTAACCTTTAAGATGTCAATTAGAACAAGGCCTCCCCAGAATATAGAAAAACCATTTAATCCATCGGAATTCCATCAATCTGCTATTCCAATTTCAGAAGCAACCCTAGCATTCTGGTTTACCGGAAGAAAACATTTTGGTTAATTTAGCATATTTAGGATGTAGCATACCACTTCCATAGAGCATATGCCTGACATACTGAAGGATATTCGAGAACATACCCTACGAGAATAGCAAGTTAAGATGGTTAAATCAATTCATTACACATTTTAAACCATCACACATATCATAAAAACATTCCAATAATCATTTTGTTCCATCTTTATTCACAAACATACAAAGTCTCAAATGTCATTAAACTTCTAAAATTCAAATGTACATTGTACAATAGTTGAGAAATGTTGTTCTTGATGCATAATGGCTAGAGACATCTGCAGGTACAATTGATTCTGACCACTAACTCATGTCCAATTGTAGTAGCTATACTCCAATTAGTCTAACTATATCTCCTCTGAATCTAAAAGTCAATGTTGCAATTTTGATGAGTTTTGCGAACTCAGTGAGTGAATCATCATTGATGTTTTCACTCAGGTCAGAAACACATAGGCAAAAATATCTCATTTCAACAAGTATTTCACATCATTCAGTATTAAATATCACATCACATTCTTCATACATTTAGACAATTCACTAATTCACCTCAATTTAATAAGGCATGTTAATTTGATCATTTACTATGTAAGGATGCATATGCAAATGGACATGTGACTCCATTTCATTTTTACTTTGTTGTAACCTAGTACCTATACTGTCTCGTACCTGTCACAAATACTGGGCTCATTTCTGTCCCATACTCGTTGTGGATACTGGGCTCATTGTATCTGAGTCTGAGTCTCTTTATCACATTTATGAGCTTAAAGCTCTTTTTTACACGGTGGCTACTGTGGTCATAACTCCTTTATTTGTTCATGCATTTCAATGTAATGAGATGCAACAAATTACATAGCATGCATTCAATAATTTTCATTTGATGTGCTCAAGTCACATGTCACATTCTTCGGATCCAAGTCCAGCATTCATCATTCAATTGGTCACACATGATATATTCACATACAATTATAAAGCACTTCTAATACATTTCCAAATATCAAACTCCTTGGACCATCAAAGTCTGGAATTATCACATTTATATCATTAACAATTCAATATCTGCCAGTTAATCAAAAACAACTCAAACATAGTGAGAAAAAATCTAGGCCAACTCACATTATGCTCCAGAATAACTATTGACTTGATGACCCAACAATGTCTGGACGTTGACGATCAATTTGTGCCTCCATATCATGAAATACACATATATTTACACATTAATAACTTGTTTAATCAAATGAGTACTCAATCATACATATGTATATATGACGTGTTCAATGCATGCTCAATTAACTTTCCTTGGTTTGTATCCTTAATCATAAGTCTTGATCATACTTTCATTATAACTTGTATATATCTAGTTTACAATTAGGTTTATACCTTAATTTAACTTGATTATTTTTAATTCATCAATCTTACATTCACCAATCCTTTTCTAGCATTATACATTCACACAATTTCCCAATTCTCATTCATTTATACCTAATTCACATTGTTCATATCCTTTGAACCACATTTGCATTCATAAGAACACCTTCATTTCTTTAATAACTTATAAATTCTAGATTTAGGTACATTGATATCAAACAATCCATTCCTTAAATTATAACATCAATTAACAACCTAAACTTATCAAATACTTAATCAATTAATCCAACATCAAACTAGGTTCATTTTAAGCCCCAATCAAGTCCAATTACACTAATGTATAGTGCCTTATCCTTATATGATTCAACAAGAACACAAAACACATATTTTCTCACTTCCAAGCATTGCCATAATCGTGGGAAGGAACTACTACAATCCCCATGATCGTGGGATACGTGAATCGAAAGTTCACCTTCATTTTCCTTCAACTTTTCTTCCAAATTTTAACACCTTCATGATAGTCCATCAATTATACCTCATTATACCTTAAAGATACGTCAATTCCTCATCAATTCATCTCTAATTCCAATTCAAAATCATTCAATTGGTAACTTATAAATAATTTATCTTTTATGCATCAAAACCCAAATAGAAGCTTTCATTCACTTTTATATATGTAACCCTAGTTCTTTCCCATTTCAAGAACCCTACTCTAGCATCTTTCTTTAGCATAAATTCACCTTTATTACACTTCAAATCTCAATTTAATTCATCCACATAACAACCTATCCATTCATTAAATTTCCAGCACACTTCATCTTTAACCCTACATGCAATTCATCTCAATTTAATCGTCATGAATGTTATGCTAACATATATCACAATAGGTTAATACATCACTTACTTGTTTAACTCTAAACCTCCTGAATCATCAAGCTAACTTAGCCCTTCAAACATGCAAGCATAAAGCATACTCTAAAAACAAGGTGGAATAAAAAGGGTTTCAATCACAAGATGAAGACAACAGGATTTTGAAGTGGCAAAGTACATAATTTTGGCAAAACTAAGGTTACGGAGATTGTGTGGATGTGCCGATGGTGAGAAGGAAGAAGAAGGTAACAAGTAATAAGAACAAGAGAAAAGGTTGTCTTTCATGTGTAAAAACCGTGGGTGTAGGTGTGTGGTGAGGGAGTGAGACATATGTCGTGGCACTTGTCATGCTAAGATCCAAGACATATGTCTCATCCTTCAACTACCAAATGTCACTTTATGTTTGTTCCATTTGTGACTTAACTACACCACCACTTATCACTCATTTATTCTAGCCATTTGTCAACCAACTAGCTAAGCCATATGTCACTATTTTATAGGCCTAACCAACCTAAATTTCCATGTATCAATTTATCTTGCCATTCAACATTTTTCCTAGATTAAATGCACATATCACTTTATCAATCACCCAATTGAAACAATAAATTCCAAGTTACCAATTATAATTTATCAATTCTTGTCATTTGTAAACCAACTTACAAGACATTGGAAATGCACATTCATTCTAGTTTCATACCTTAGAATATGTCAATTGAGTGAAATTTGTCTAAATCACAATTAATGTATGTATGCTAATATGATGCATACGAAATCAATCATAAAATCATGTCACAAATGTACTAAATTCATTCTATATGAGGCCACTCATGTGATTCAATAGTCTAACACTTTAAACCCTTCAACAATCTAAAAGAAGAAATATTACATAGGAAAAATCGTGAATGACACTTTGTAAGAGTGCATACAAGTAAAGTTGTTCCCTTTAGACGAATTTGAGGAGCAAGGATAGGCAATTCCTCGGAATGAACAACTGCAGATTGCTTGTGGTGGAGATGAACTCCAGGTGTATCGAATAATTTCTGTTCTTAAAAAAATAGCTTAAAAGGTTTTAGAAATAGAATCAATAAAGACAATCAATCATTTGAGATGAAATAACATGTGGCATACCCTTCCTCCTAGGAATGCATTAATTTGAATCGAGCCTAAAGTCGTTCCAGGGACAACAAACTGTATAGGTTTGTATTTTCGACCAGGTGTAGTAACTGGATCGCCTTATGCCATGGTTTCTAACATTGACAGTAGAAATAACAAGATGCTTTTAAAACAAAAGCATGTTCACCGAGAACTTCATCTCTGCATATTCTTTCTTAAAATTTCAGAAGAAATGATATCGACAGCTCTATTAAATTTGAATACTTACTGAGTAAATCATCAATAAAGGCAGATTTGTCAACATTAGCTGAGCCTTGTAACATTGATGAAACAAAACCATGAACATGCTTTAACTAAGAAAATTTTAGAATAGCTTATAACCGAAAAACAAAACATAAAACTCTTCAAAAAATGTACTTGAACGGAAGAGGAGAAAACAGTGGTGCATCTACTGTGTGCTATATTTGAACATTGATTTGTATATACAAATGTAGTTCTCGAGATAAGGGGTAAAATAACGTTAATGTACTATATAGTTTCAAAATTTTAATCCAATAGCGGTGTTCCACGTAAGAATTAAAACAACTTGACATTTCTTCCTAATAACAAATTCTAGAATTGATCAATTTTCTTTCTGTAAATAGTCCTTAAATCAACTTCAAATCGAGCTTAGTCATTTAGACAAGCTTGGTAAAAGTAAATAGCCATCAAGTGAGAAAGTGGGTTATACTTTTCACTTCCATAAACTCACATCGGGAGTATATAAGACAAGATCCTCCAAATATCAGATAAACTTCCAACCAAAGAGTTACTAACCATAATATAAATGTCCCTACCCTACACCATAAGCAATAAAAAATTACGAACGTCATTAAACAGATAATATAACTCGTTATATATACAGGCACTCATTAGATGATAGAAAGTTTGTCTTAGGACAAGCTTACCAACAAGAACGTAAAGAAACCATATAAAACTCAGAGTTACCTTTTGAAGAGTGTAATCTTGCATCTTTTCACAAAGCCCATCTAAGAGCTCAACAACTCTTAGTTTGTTGACTCTATTTAAAACTTACATATAAAGAATTATCAGAGAATATATTGAAGAAAAATTAATTTCATATATAATAGCCTCAATGAATTGAAAACCCTAACAATACAATTTTCTTCCATAAAAGTAGAGTGCTAAAATCCCAAGTTGTAACACTCTTTTAATATCCATCTTTTGCTTCAATCCTTAACCCTAGCTATATAATCGCGGCTAAAAGATGTGGAGAGAGAGAGGCTTTCATCAGGGATTCAATGGTAATTGCGATGGACGAGGCCGTCGTCGTGCTCGTGGTGAGAAGGAAGAACAGTGGGTTCCAGTCACCAAACTAGGACGCCTAGTGAAAGAAGGGAAAATTAGAAGCTTAGAGCAGATTTACATACACTCAATCCTTATTAAAGAGTACCAAATTATCAACTTGGTCGTAGGCTTATCACTCAAGGATGAGGTCATGAAGAGGAAAGAAAGAGCAGAGGATAAGTAATGGGTGTTTAAGCACCTTTCTCATTTTTGTTCCCTCAACAAAAATGAGAAAGGTGCTTAAACATTGGGTCAATAAGGGTCTTTTGGCACCGAATTGGGACCTTTGATGATGATTTTCTAAAATCGTCGCTAAAGGGTCTACATTTTGCGATGTTTTTCAAAATCGTCGCTAAAAGGTCCACATTTTGTGACATTTTTCAAAAGTAATCGCTAAATGCTTAGTTTTAGCTACAATTTTCAAAACGTAGCAAAAAAAAGTAGCCAAATGTCTCCGTAGTTGTAGAGTTATGTAATGTAGAGATATTTGATTAATGTAGTGGTATTTGTAGTGTAATGTAAGGAATATATTATTAATTTTATTTGAAAATTGATTTGAAGCTAATGCTGCGGTATTTATTTTTAATATAATTTTTGTTCCTCATAAATTGAGCTTCGCAACAAAATATTATAATTAACAAATTAAAAAAAAAACCTTGAGTTTAATGTTTGAGTACCATGCCTCCAAATTTCAATAACCACAAGGCCATCTTAAAAAAAGACCAATAATATGCAAAGAAAATTTTGAAGACATTAAAGAAAAAACCATGAAATTGACTCCTAAGATAAGTGATACCTTACTTTTCACATGTGAATATTCTTCTAAAAATTAGCATAAATGATTGGGTTGTTGATGTGTGTAAGTTTTAATTAATTAACCTCGATAATCTGCAAGCGTACAGGTCATTTGTATAGCATCTAAGGTGTTGATCCCACGAGGAGGGATAATATAATCCTAAAATCTAAGACTAAAATAAATCCCAAAAATTCAAAATGTAACGAAACTAAAATAAGAATTCAATTAAATCAATTCAAGAATCAATCACAAAATATTAACAATTAAGCAATTGCAACATACACTCAAGAATCAACCTAAATAACTACCAATTGAGAGGAAGAGAATTTTACCTATCTTTAACACTAACCTAATCGATTATGAATTATTGAATTATTGGTTCTAGACGATCCTAGGGTTGATTACTCTCTCTCGAGTTATAATCATTAACCCTAATTTATAAACCATAATCAGATTATGGAAGTTGCAATTTCTCAATTAAAAACCTATTCAAAACCCTAATTAGATCTGAAGCTGTCTAATAAACTATTGGAAACCTATGCAAGATCTCTCTTTGCACAATTTACTGATTTGATTTAATTCTTGTTCTATTAAATCACCTAACTGTCGTTAACCCAATTTAATTATTTTTCATTCGATTCACCCTCTCAGTTTATCACCGAATTATGCAATTGTAGAAATTAAATCACAATAATTCCAGTAAAACATAAAGAATCAATTTTCATTAAATCAAAAATGAAACCTTGAAGGTGAGTTTAGAATATTATCAACGTCCAAAAATCTTATCATTAACTATTATTCCAATTCTATACAATAACAAAATTGAAAATAATAGGAAATGCGAAATTGATGGATGATAGGAGGCAGTGACATTGGGAAACTCTTGATCTGGGAAGTACGTCGAGTTAGCTTCTTCTCCTCTTCTCTCTTCCTTCTTCTCTTTCTCTATCTCTCGATAATTTACTCTAGGGTTCCTCTTAAAAGTGGCTGATGCAAAAGCTCCTTTCTTCTATTCTTCTTGTTTTATTTATGTTCTTTTGTGTTTGGGATTGAACTAAGATTTTTTCAGGGTCCGAAAGATCTAAAATATCCCTTAAAACTCGAAGTATGGGAATGGTTGCGCATCTACCCGACGCAAGTTATTTAGATATGATGGTTAAAAAAAGGGAACAATATATAGAGGTTCCTATATCATGCGCCTAGCAAAGAACTTAAAGGTGCTTGATAGGCTTCCTTAGATCAACATTGCATTTACAATGTCCAATCTTGACATTGAAGCTATGCAACACATAAGATTAGTGAAAGTGGTTAGGAGAGAATATGTTTTAACTAGTGCCAAAGATGTTGAGGTCGATGATGATAAGGAGAGGATGGAAGATGAGGTCGATATGATAATTAATCCGAAAACACAACACTATAAAGAAGAATCAATAGCAAATAAGAATGATCATCTTCTACCTTAACTAAAAATTTTGGATGACATATAGAAGGATCATAGGAGGATGCTCCAAGAGTTAGAAAAGCGTGGTTAACACTAAAAATGATTCAAGAACTTTATGAGTATTAAGATGAGTAGTTAAACTAGATGGAAGAGGCTATAACAATAACGTCTTAGTAGGAATCTTGCTAAGATGCAAGGTCTGAGAAGGTCAAAAAATATGCAGCCTTATCTTTAGTTAGTAGAGAGACTATTTTCGACATACCCATATGAAAGAAAAATGTTTTTGAAAAAGGTTAAAACAAAGCAATAGCCAAATACATAAACAAATAATTGCATAGACGAAAATAAAAATCAAAAATCAAAAATTGAAAAGAAAAGAAAAGAAAATAAAGATAAAATAAAGATAAAAGTAAGTAAATAAATAAACATAAAAGAAAGAAAACAAATAAGTAAATAAAAGAAACAATCAATTGTAAAAAATATGTAATAAATAAAATAACCAAAGGAGCAAGTGCTATAAACAAAATTATTTAGGCTAATTAAAAGAGACAAAAATTGAAA
>JAOTAX010000198.1:18596814-18609941 GCA_025629825.1 Erythroxylum guanchezii | reverse complement strand
AGAATTTCATCCGGGATTTTCATGATGGATAATTTGATCCATCCAATAGTGGTGGTCTGGTGATTGATGCACCTTCTTTCGTAGTCATGTCTGCGAATCTCAGATCTGCACCAACTTGCTACCAAGTTCTGAATCGGTGACCTTGCTCTGATACCAATTGAAAAAATCTAAGGGGGTTAATTATTTCACAAACTTTCCTCAAACTTATTTGGCACCAACAAAATAAAATCAAGCAAAACCGAAATAGTAAAAACACCAGAAATTTGGTAACGCAGTTCAGCACACCTTGCCTATGTCTGCGGGGCCCGCACCTAGCTTAATCACTTTCACCGAAGTACAATAGTTTTACCTAAGGCTTTACTGAGCCGACACTACTCAACCCTTAGTACTATCTCTCAACCTCACTTCCTGTGAAAGAATTTCACACCCAATAGTACGACCGCCTCGTACTACCCTCAACAGAGGATTTTCTCAATAATATTTGATAATAAAGATAAGAAATAAACAACTCAAGTGATCAATAAACTAAGAACAAAATAATAATACACTTGAGAAAAAAAAAAGAAAGAAAGACTTCCCTATAAATTTTATCTTCTTGAAATAGCCCAGCTGAAACTCTCCACAATAGGTCACTCTTTCTTTACAGAAAAACAGCTCACGATATTTCTTCAATTAATAGCCAATACTCACTTCACCAAAGATGATCTTCACTGTATCATAACATCAAGACGTGTGGAACGTTTTACACATAAATCAACATCACTGAGCCTCCACGTTAATTACTGCAATCAGAAGACTACTATGCCTTCAACCAAGCGTCTCACATAGTAACTTCACCGTGAGTCACTCTATATGCTATATTTAGCTTAAAAATCTTTTTTATATGCGCAGCCAACAAATATTCTTTAAAGACACGTGATATCCACTGCTTCAATGGTGCACCACATCAACAGTTGCCGCAGCACACAAAGGGTTTCTTGCCATGACGTGTTTTTAATAGAGTTCTATTAAAATACCAATTGTAGAGATCTTTTAAAACACCATGTTCTCTATTAATTTAATGCAACACCCATGGTGGACCACACTTTATAATGCTCAAGCTTCAATTAACGCACAACATGCAATGCCACACATTCATTAGCCGTTAATGCACACGCATTACTATGCCCCACATTTATTGGCAATTAATGCACATATAATGCTCCACCCACAGAATCTATTTCATTGAACAAATTACCCACATTACTTCAGTGGCACACACTCACGTCCACACCAATTGCCACACACACTATCAAAAATAGACTCCTATTATAAATCAAAGATGTGGGCAATCTTAACTATAGAGATTCACGCACACTAGCAAAAATAGACTCCTACCATGAATCAAAGATGTCGGCAATCTTCACTGTAGAGATTCACGACTCAATTAATTAGAGAGAGTCAGAGTCCACTTGCGCCACGCAATTTGCAATTTACCAAAACTCAACGGCCAACTCAATACACATCTTATTTTCTTCATTTATATGTCCAATTTAAAATGTCAAAACTAAATAAGAAATATATTAAATATATCCTAACACTATCAGTATAATCATTTCCCAGGACTTCTAGCTCTGAAAGCAAAGCATGTATTTTTAGCAGTGAAGAGCTAGGAAATAAAAGTGCTTACACGAGGCCAATCATGCCATTGTTTTCAAATAGCCCAACATAGACTGGTTACTACAACTCCCAACCCTTTCTTGAAAATTCTTTACTTACTGTTTTATTACCAAGGTAATTACCAGTTTTACTAGTTTTGAGGAAGAATTAGTTTCCTTTATCATTTTTAGCCTTTGATTTGGTCCACGTGGTAGCTTAGAATTTCGAGTTTGGAGGCTCTGCTTCATTAGCAATCTTTCAAATTCTCACATATCAACTGTTCAAAAGAAAGAACTTTGATTAAATACAATACAACATTTTAATTTCATTATTTCTTTTCTTTTGTCGGTAGTACACTCAGTACAATCTGTAAATATTGCCAAGAAAGAATGAGCTAACCCTAAATCACATAATATCACCCTCCCCCATGATGTTATGCAAAGCGGCTGCGAGGGTAACTCTCCTGGGCATTTGGCGTCAGAAATTGGTTTATAATCTATGATCTACAGTCTCCAAGTTACAATGAAAGAGCTGCTACGTTTTTGGCTGCCTGGAATCCTGGAGCACTTGATCCCTATCTTTCTCCTTGCGGGCAAGATTCTGTCATATCCTACTAAATGTTTACCAAGCTAAGATCATATCTGCTATGATGTTGCTCGTGTAAAAAAGTCATTAACAGCTAGATTAGCATCACCATGGGCAACGGCATCTTCAGGTTCTGGAACGTAGAGACTAGAAGATGATGCCTGCACATTAAACCATTCCATTCCTTGTCATAAGTGGGGCACTTGCCATGCGAAGCACTTGAGTTCTTATAAGCAATTAACTTAAAAATCAGAAGGCACATGAACTAATTTTTCAAAACGCTTCTACCATATTTGTTCAATCTAGTATCACAGGCACTTCATAAAAAATGGGTCAAAAAGTCAAATATTTCAGGTGTATTAGTTGAACATCAAGTTAATATTTCAGGGGCATTACTTGAACATCAAGGGACTTACTTTTGCGTCAAGCTGCATATCTCCATTATCCAAAGTAAGGCACGCACCATGCGCCTTCAACCATTCCACACACTCAGCTAACCCATCTGATTCTTTCTCATCCTTACCTTCACTTGAAGCACAGAATCCCAAAACCTGTGCAATGTATGAAACAGGTAATGTTGGACGATATGATCGGGACATGCAGCTAACAGCTTTGTACCGTATCTTTTCCACACAAAGATCTACAAGAAAAGGCAAAAATCATCACTTCTTACCTGACCTTTTGAAACAATTTCAAGCTAAAAGGCTTCAAAGTAATTACATACCCATAAGACACGTGTTCAAGTTAGGCGCTGTCTTGTATAGTCTAAAGAACTTAATATAATTTCCTGATGTAACAGCTGCACGAACTGCAAGGGCATGTTTAACAGCTGGATCCTTCTTTGCTTCCTCCGTCAATCTATCATCACATCACATTCATGTAAGAACTCAAAATCCTTGTAAATGTAATAAATGGCAGGAAATAGATACACCATGGGTTAGCCAAGACTGGGCATACGAGGGTTTTATTTTAATTTCATCTTACGCAGAATGAATAGTACTCACTCACATAAAAGAACTCAGTTTCCTGATTTATGCCATTCAGCATCAACTTCCATGTTAATATACTACAGAAAAGTTCTCATAATTCTAAGTGTTAAGTTTTTATGATTTGGCCATTGTAGGATTGATAAACCATATCCAATCACAATGTAGGCCATATGGCACGGGTGCATGAGTGTGAATTCACCACTTCAGAATGAATGTCTAGCCCAAAATTTTTCTCTTACAAGTGCACAAGAGTGTGAATGAGTGTGACTGTGTGAGTGTGAGTGTGAGTTAACCACTTCAGAATGAATGCTTGATTTATTAACAAGGAGAATGAATTTAGGACCCAGAAGCTAAAAAATCAAAAAGGGCATTTTCAAAGCATATCATGAAGAAAAAATAAGAGAGTCTTTAGAAACTAATTGCTCAAACAAGCATAAATCATCCAACTAATAAAGCATACTGAATCATCAAATTATAAAATTTTATAAGTATTTGAAATAAGAAAAACTACATGAAGCATCATTTAGTTAGAAATGTTTATCAATACATATTACTAACCTTGACATTGATGACACTAGATCTCTGTTATTGCTAGAGTGCAAGATAACACAAAGCAAGTTATAAGCTGTGAACTCCATATGGCATCCATCAATTCCTTCAGCATAGAGAGTTTTCAACTGCGATTGACACTGAAATCAGAACAAAAATAAAGTCAATAATGAGTTAACATGCATTTCTGATATACAAGAACTGTTTAGCAAAAAAAAGAACAACATTATTAATGAGGGCTCCCGTTTAACGACAACTATGAGAAATATCATCGATATACTTTGGGCATCAATTTGCTATAAAATTTCAGGTCACTTTGCAACTACCTAGTATCATCTTCCTGAGACAGAATAAGTCCTTAAAAGGAGAAATTCCTAAACAGATGTTACTGTAGCTAAGAACAGGACACAATCATAAACACTCCAGTTATAGTTGTGGGACCAACCTGATTATACTCGGGCAAATCTCCTACTTCCAATGCTAATCTAGCATGAGTTTCATACACCTGAAGACAAGTTAAACATCATCGCAAAGCACTTCAAAATGCATGTTCATAAACATCAAATGTACACTAAAGAACTTTGAGGTCACAAAGCAATACATAGTACATGCCTTAACCGTTAGTTGATTTCGTATCCGTTGTACAGTTAAGTCTTGGCGAATAGACTTCAGTTGATCACATTTATATAGATAATTCTTTTGAGAATTTTGAACCATTGATAGAGCTTTCTCCAGCACTTCTTCTGGTCTCACCTGCAAAGTATTATGAATGGAAGCCAAATAATTAGTGCATAACATGTATAAAGCACCATACTGTCTATCACCAAATTGTTTGTCACTCAAGGAAGCGAAAAAGAAGGAAATAGCGAACATAATGTTGGACAATTACAGTTGAAGGTTCAGGAGCAGAAGTCAGTCGCAAATAACGCTTCTCAATTTCCTGGCAGGTTCCCTTCAAAATAAGTGCGTCCCAATCTATGTCTTCAACAGCTCTACTTCCACCATCATCAAAATTTTTACTAAGCATCATGGCACTGGCCCGTCTACTGTATAAATTTCCAGCTCCAGCATTTTTCTGTTTGACTTCATTGACAGTAGCTCGATGTCCTTGCCCTTTTTCAAAACGCTTGGAACGGTATTCACGTCTCTTTTTTTCTTCTGGTGCAATAGCAACTGCTATTGCACCAGAATAATAAGCTGTCAATCCTTGTTCCTTGTCACTATCACTAGATGCATCACCATCATCTGTAGCATTCAGAACATCAGCAAGACGCTGCCTTTTAAATGGCTTCTGGCCACTCTTACTTGGAGTTCTCTGATCTGGAATAGAAAATTCAGTTTTATTTAAAGCATCTTCCTTGATCCCAGAATACCCACCCAAAGGCTGCACAATAAAATAAGACATTCATAAGTAATTTGAAGTAAAGTCAGCAATAATCACCAGTCACTATAAGATAGCAAGTATGTAATAGAAGGAAACAAGAAAAAGGAAATAACCACTTATACCTTCTTGTCCCATCCATATTTTACAGTATTACTACCAACAGAAATAGACTTATCAACCAACTTATCCTCTGGTAATGGCTCCCACCTACTCTTGGAGCGTCTACTTGGGCTCCTATTGTACTTTGGCAATGAAAACATTGGAGTTGAAGATTGAGAATTCCTATTATAAATGTTCAACCAAGAACAATAAATCAGCTACTGCAGAATACAGGTGAAGAATTCAACAAAGAACAAGAGGGAGAAAGAGACCCCTTATTGTCGGTATTAGGGGTTGGTAAAGTAAAAAGAGGTTCAGTATCCCAATCACGAGTATATAAAGTACCATCAGCTTTCGCCTTCGTAATTATCTGCACAATAGAGAAGATTAAGTTCAATAACATCAGAAAAAGGTGTTACAACATTAGAGAATAAATAACAAACGGCAAGAACATGAAAATCAATTAGTGAAAGTCAGTAAGAGGACAGTTGCAAAGGCAAATAGAAAACTGCGGTCAACATCCTACAATCCTTCAAAAATTACTCCACTCCAAGTTACCATCAATTCTATAGCTTACGCCAAAAGGAGTTTAGAGATAAACAGGAGGACAGAAAAACAGAAGAACAGCTCTTGTATCATCAACTCACTTCCTTCATGACAGCCTGACTAGCTGCCAACATATTTGTATCACTTTTACATCGAGCAAACGCCCTTTCACAATAACCTTGTAGCGACTTCGGAAACATTCCAGGCTGCAGCCAACAATAAAATCAGCAACAATAGAAGAACTGATAATTAGTTATTGACTCAATAGAAGTATAATATGCAAATGACCATAATCAAAATAGTTAACAATTTCATAGGTACTCTTAAAACAGGTAATCTGAAAGCAGCATCTCAGAATGACTACATAAACAACTACACAAAACACTGCAGCAAGAAAATAAACAACCATAAGTTTTGGCACATAAATTTGGTGATCGACTAAATTGAAAATCCATATGTGGTTAAAGATTGATAATCTTTTCTATATTCTTGGTTTAGCAGTCCAACTAAATTTATTTGGACATGCATAAAATGTAAAAGAAGCAATCTCACCTTAAGTATGGAATCCGCCGAATCATTTGACAGTACTTCGTCATTTGGATTAGGCACTGCAACACTAATGTAGGCAGGTTTTGCTACCACACCAGCTGTAGAGCCATCTTTGTCAGTCTTTGGTATCCCCAATGCCAGATTTGAAGCAATTCTAGGATTTGTTGGAATCTGCAGCTTACTTGCTCTTCGAGAATCTAATGGCGGAATATTTTGCAAAGGTGATTGATAAGTTGGGGGAACCTGATGAGCAACAGGATATTGTGAATTAAGACCTTGGGAAGCATTCTTCTGTTGTTCCTGAAAATTATCATAAGAACTTTTTAAATCAAAACTTTTTTGAAAGTGTGATTGCATAGGACTAGCATGATAATTTTGACAACTTGGAGCCCCTTGTTTCCAATAACCATCATGTGCACCACTAATTGTTACGCCAGGCTGAAATGAATATCAGGAAAAAGGATATTAGACCAACCAAATTAAAGTAGTTAATTAAGTAGGCTTATGCAACACCGAACCTGCAAAGAAGGATATTCAGACGAAGGGGGTTCTGGCTTCCACGATGTTGTGAGAGACGAGGATTGCTGGCTACTTGAAGTTGAGTGTGCACCAGGAACACTTGGAACTGCACTTCCCTGATTAGATGTACTAGTTACAGACAAGTGTTCTGTCCCAGGAGCACAACTAACTTCTGTTTGACGGTAGTAATCTGCCCATTGCTTGTAATGCTCTTGATAATTTATTGGCGCTGTTGCTGCAGTACCTGAATTGTAACTACTTGTTGGGCCTGACGAATAGTTTGGATATTGATGAGACGCATAATTCGCATAATTGCCATCATTCCACACAGTACTCTGATTACTGTATCCACTGCTTGGATAACCTCCAGCTGTCTGATAATCACCAGGATTGTAGTAAGTGGTTGAATAACTTGCAGTCCCAGCATAAGATCCTGTATTCTGAAATGAGGAAAGAGGCTGATAAGGAGCACCTGTGTTTTGATATGCTCCTACAGGTTGGGAGTATGAATGGTTAGATTGCTGTTGACCGTATGAATAATTAGGCTGCTGCTGGTAACCACCATAGTAGCCTGGATATCCTGTATTTGCATAACCATATGGATCTGTGGCACTCGAATATGATGTATAGTTATTATAATCCTGGGGAGCAGTTGTTGCTCCAAAAGTTGAACCAACAAGGTTTGTAGCATTCAAGCCATCCTGATCATTTCTTGTGGGTGGCTCCATTTGTTGACTATGAACATAAGTGGAGTTTGAAAGGCTCCCATTCTCAATAGTGTGATTATCCACCCTATGCGTATTCCAGGTTGTAGCTTCTGATACAGTTGTTGAAGGAAGATATGAACTTGTCTGCCCTTGGTTTACACCAACAATGTAGTGACTCTAGAAAAAGGACAACATAATTATATTTTCAACAGGGATATGAGAGCACAAAAAGAGTAGCACTTCAAAAGTAGATTCATGCATCACATACTAAACTTCTAAACCATAAATCCAGCAAGGGAAACCGTAAAAAGCAGAAAGGTATTCATACAACGTGTTTGAACAGGTGCACGTATTCTAAGCACACCATTTAAACTGCTCTCAACAGTTACCAGTTCAGGCAACTGCTATAATACCTGACCGCATATAGGCTGTAGCCAACAAACTTTTAACAAGTTGCCATTTCCTAAAACATGTGTTTTCAAAACCTTCTTTAATTAGGGTGAAAACATGAAGCCAAGAGATCAAAAGAAATCGCCCAAAATGAGCAACAAAGTCGAAAGCATCAGACCAAATTCAGCAAGACAGCGTTCTTTCAGTTTTAGTGAACACCATTAGACAAAATAACGAATACCATCCTATCTAATCAAAAGGTGTCAAAAACCAAATACTTTGTCACTAATATTTGTAACAGCAACAAAACACTAAATACCAATTATGCACAGGACATACTAACCGCATTAACAAATTCATTTACTACAAAATCAGTAGCAATGAAAATATCTCACTTCCTAGTTAATCAACCTATCTTGTACTATTTAGGCAAACAAGAAACTAACAGAACAGACACATAGAGTGAAACTATACCTCGAGCGGATTAGGGTCTATTGGTTGGGTATTGACTCCTTGATTCATCATCATCTCATCAGCGTCCTAAAATTCATCCAAAAATCAAAATTAGCTTCGCTCACGGGTATTAACCAAAAAACCCTAACTGGGTCAACAAGTAACCCCAACAAATTCCAACCTTCTAGGTAAAACACGAAGCCTTCAAGGACCACAGGGGTGGCACTTCGAATTGAAAGATCGGAAAGGTAGCGGGTTGCAAAAATAAAAAATTGAGAAACAACAGACAAAAATCAAAGCAATGAAATCGCGTGCTCTGTACGAACTAATACAAGAAATTATTATCCAAATAAAAGAAAAAATAGGAGAGATCGCGAAACAAACGAAAGAAAGAAAGAAACCTAAACGAGAGACACAGAGAAGTATAGAGATTTCAAGTTATAGGGTCCAAATTAAGGTCGATTTTGGGTGGCGGAAGATATAAATTTATTATTCCTGGTAAAGAAAAGATTGTTACCATCGGAATAGCCTATGGCTTTCGGTTTCATTATTGCAAGTTTGTTACCCTTTCGGAACTTGGTTGTGGAAATACGGTGTACTGTATTAAGCGTGTTAAAGTTATAAGGTGTTTATGTGCGTTTTTATTTTTGATTTTTTTGTTTTTAAATTTAGTTAAAAACAATCTTTTACTTGAATTTTTAGTTTAAGGTTTTTATTTTGGTTTTCATCTAGTTTTTAAAAATTATCAAAACCATCAAAAATAGTTTTTATTATCTGTTTATATTTTTTCATAATCTGACTGACTTACTGCTATTTAATATATTATTTAATTATTTAAATTTTAATAAAATTATGAATAAATTAATTCAACATTATATATTTAATAAATTAAAATTAATTATCAATAAAAATTATGAATAATTTAATTTATTTAATTTTTATAATTAAATTTTAATAATTATTATTAAATATAATTAAATTTAAAATATAAATATTCAAATAAAATTTGATTTATAATTAAAATATATTCCAAATAAATATTTTTAAATAAAATTTTAATTTTAAAATTATTTATTTTATTAAAATAACATAATATTAAAATAAATATTATATAAGATATTAAATAAATTTATTTAATTAAAAATGCTTTATCTTTAAGTTTTACCTAATATGTAATTATTATTAGTAATAAAAATATAACTACATTTACGTTAACAACCAAAAAAGTTTTTGTTTTTATTTAAAAGAAAAATAGAAACAAAAATTAAAAACTAAAAACTACAACAAAAAAATAGAAGTAGAACCAAACAGCTCCTTACATTACTGTTTTAGTGAAGAGGAGATCAAGGTCAAATTATTAAATGAAAAATAATATTTCAGATGTTTAACTTAAAGAAAATAATGTATTCCAAGCATAATATAGTCTTTAATATTTGTATCAAAATTTAATTTAAATTTTAATGTGTTTAAAAAAAGGCCTCAACATTTCACAAAAAATTTAAATAAATCCTTACTATCATTTCTATTATCACTATGCACCCTAATTTTATTAAAATAATACTTATTGTACTCTGAAAAGTAGTACCAAAAATAATATTAAGGACTTATTTAGAGCTTTTATAGAAATCAAACATTTAATCAATATTTAAAGAACTTATTTTTAAGATTACATAGTCCAAGTGGTCCATAGTGTCTAGTCATGATATCATATAGGCTAAATTGATAACTCATATGTTAGAAACCGTAGAAAAACTTAGCTTTTTAGGATTTAGGGTATTATTAGTATCATTAAGACCACATTGGCACAGTTAGACAAGTTGGTCTAGGTTCTCCATAGGGTTTTAGATATATCAAAGAGAAGATGCACAAAAACTTTTGCACTTTTAATAAGATTATGATTAGTGATTGCTATGGCGTAATAGAGTTAGATTTCCATATTGAGAAGTGGATAAAGTATAGAAGAAAAAAAGAGAGATTTATGATCATGAGACATTTAGAATTAGGAATTTTTGTAAGTCTTATGGGATCTAACAAAGAACTTCTTAACTCATGTTGCATAATCGGATCCAACTTAACCTTTTGCCTATATTTTCTCCAGATATAATCATTGTCGAATGGCCCTTCAAGAATTGTCCTTGAACAACCTTCACTTGTTCAATCCATCGTTATTGTGCCTTTATGCAAGACACAATGCCAAGCATATTCAATACGAACTCAATTATATGAAAAACTAATCACAATAAAGTTCAAGTACCAAAACCAACAGAAAAAGGAAGAACAAACAATTAGAAGAACAAAGGGATGACATCTTCTTGCCTGGAGATTTCACAAATAATTCTAAGGGCTCTTGGAGAAAAAGAAGACAGAAGCGAGGAAAAATGTTTATTTTGAAATGGGGTCCACTAATGCCACACAAGTTTTATGTGGCATTAATTGTCCCATGTAAGCAAAAATATTTATTAGAGCTTAAAGCTAATGTTGTAAATATTGTATCGGATTTAGTACCAGATTGAATTTTGGCACGGTACTATACTGGTACTGATCAATACCGATATTATACCGGTACCGATCAATTTCAAGTAATTTTTAAAATTTATGAAATAGTCCCTGAATTTTTTTAAAAAATTGCAAAATAGCCTATTGTTATATTGTGCAATTATATTGTATGCTTTAACCCTATCTCCAAAAATCATAATAATAAATAATAATCACAATTAATATCAAATAACAATAATTGTTAGATATTTCACTTATAAATAATAACCACAATTTATATGAAAAAAAAGACAATCATCATCATACAAATATAAAATTAAAAACAATACAAAATATTTAAAATATTACAATTTCAATTTTCATTATATACTAATTAATAATTACATCAAAATATCCAATAAAAAGAACAATAAATATCATTAACTCTCAAATTATTACAATTTACAACAAGAGTTTGTAATAAGGAAACGACCAAGTAGAATTGAAATATGAAACAAAAACATATATTATTTAATTTATTATCAATTAAATATATTATATTTAATTTATTAAATATAATTATTTCTAAAATTATAAATATCTTCATTTAATTTATAAAATTAGTTTAATAATTATTAATAAATATAATTAAATTTAAAAATATTTCAAATATATAAATTTCAAATAAAATTTGATTTAATAATTAAAAATATATAAAATAAATATTAGTTTATGAATAATTATTTTTAAATTATTTTTAAAAATAAAATATTTTCATTAATACTTTATTAATAAATATTATATAAAAGATTAAAATAAATTTAAATAAAATAGTTTATTTTTAAGTTTTATTTAATGTATTATTATTATTAGTAATAGAAATATTTATTTTATTTTTAAAATAAAATTAAAAAATCACAATAAAAGTTGAACTAAATAGCTAATTAAAAAACTTTGAAAAAAAGAAAAGGGGGAGGAGGGGAAATTTAAAAAAATATATTGAAAATTTTGCTAATAAGTCCCTATATAATATTGGCTAGTACCAAAAAATTTTAAAAATATAGGGACTTATTAGCAAAATTTTCAAAATTTTTAAACCGGTACCTAACGATACTAAACGAAACAGCCTGGTACTAACCGGTATTTACACCTCGTACATAAAACTTTTATTTCGTTTCATTCTCCAGCTGATACGGAACGAAATCCAAAACCATGTTTAGAACTCATAGCCTGACCACCTAATGCTTGATCCCAAATTTTTTCTTTATCATTTCAAATTTAAATTATTTGATTTAATTTAAAAATAACTAAACAATTTTGTTTTTCTCTATGGTTAGTCGGGCTTCAAACTTGGCCGAAAGGCATGAGCTCAAGCCTAACATAATGATCAAAATTTTAAAAAGCCTAAGATTGAGTCCACAACTCAGTTAAATTAGGTCGATCCTGTTGACTTAAGGCTAAGTCAGCCCAAGTTAGGCAAAAGATGTCAAAGCTACATGTAAGGTTAAAAATTTAATAAAAAAGTCATGACAATATTGATGTGACATTTAATTGACAAAACCTTGACGAGGATAAGGATTCTATCAATTAGAGATTTATTTAAGATGATTTTGATATGTTGTGATTTTTTAAAACGCTTCTAAACATTAAGTTTTAAACTAAATTTTGATGCAAATATGAGGGGTTGAAACTCACTTTTAGTCTAATATATCCATAATGTACATTTTGATTTAAGATTTCAGAGTTTGACTCCAAAATAACTTAAAGCTCAAATTATCCTTTTGTTTAGGAATCAAAAATATAGCCTAACTTGACCCAAAGTTGAAAAAACTTAGCTTGAGTTGATTGAGTTTCAAGATGGGATCAGGTTTAAACTTTAAGGTCTGACCCAGTTTGAAGCTGCTAAATTATACAACTCTCTTGACCTCGGGTCTCTTCTCTTCTTGTTTAGTCCAATTCATATAGGTATTTAGGTCATATTTGCATTTATTTTGCATATTTATTCATTTATTTTAGTAGCATTTTTAGGTTAATTTATTTATTTTCATTGAGTTTGTTATTTATTTTATTTTCTAATTTTTTTGGTAGAAAGTATGAAATTTGGGTTCAAATTAAACCTAAGAAGTTGCCCTGCAGGTGAATAAAAAAGAAGACAACTCCATCCACGCATGAAAGAACAAAGACAGCTCATAAAGTGTCCAAAACGCAGACCAAGGTGACGTTTCTAAGGAGGGAACATTTGAT
>JAOTAX010000198.1:18555140-18565985 GCA_025629825.1 Erythroxylum guanchezii | reverse complement strand
AAATTCTCGATAATCAACATTTAAGTGATCAGCCCAAATAATTGAGTGATTTTAGCCTAGTAATTGTTCAGTAACTCTCTGTGGATCGATACTCTTACTTCCCTATTTACTTGCGTGACCCGTACTTGCGGGGCCTCGGACACTTGCGGGGCCTCGGACACTTCTCTTTATGTTTCTACTTCTTGTTATTATTTTTTGTTTACATTATACTGATTGATTCATTTAGAGTGAGAGAAAGTGAGAGAGAGGTAAAAGTAGGAATTTTGGAGTAGACTATTATTAATATTCACTTTGAACGGAGATTGTTGCAGTCCTATAGCCATTTTCATTCAGATTCAAGTTTTTTTTTCGATTGGTGTTTATTTTTGTTAACTTCAATATGAACAGATTTAAGATCCTTTCCTTGGCAATTTTAATTTGGATGTTAATTCCTATTTTAATATTTGAAATTTATCTTTTTAATGAGGGATTATGGGTAGTTTCGATCTGGGGAAGTTGTGGGAATATGAAAGTTATTTTGTTTCTTATATATTATCCCTTACAAGTAGCTAGAAAAAATCTTTCACATTTACAATTTTAGTCTTTAATAATTTCTTGTGCAATGGTCCATCCTTTGTTTTTTTTCGAAAAGTAAAGTAATTTATTGATTAATAAATATGTACAACCTGTTAGGGTTCAAAAGTACCATAGGAATAAAATATGAAGGAGCTAAGTGTCCTAGTTCCAAGCTCGTAGTAAAAGCAGAAGTTAAGAGGTAATGAAAGGATTAGGATGAGTGCAACTGTTTCTACAGTTTTTAAAAAGAAAATACCTCCAAAGTGTAAGGACCTAGGCATGTTTACTATTGCAAAATTGGTAACACTGAGATTAAATAAGCCATGCTAGATTTAGGAATATCGATTAATGTTATGTCTCGTTCCATGTATGCTTCTTTAAATTTAGGTTTATTAAAAGAAACTAGTATTACTATACAATTGACTGATCGTTCTAATGCTTACCCAGATAGGGTGATTAGGGATGTGCTTGTGCAAGTAAATGAGCTAATATTTCCTGCTGACTTTTATATGGTTGATATAAATGATGAAACTTCCCATGACCCAATACCTATCTTACTAAGGAGGTCATTTCTCAAGATAGATGTTCCTGAAGGCACCCTCACAATGGAATTTGATGGGGAAGTTACTTGTTTCAATATTTTTGATGTTAATAAGAACTCCCATAATGACCACTTTGTTGCTGCAATTAATGTGATTGACCTTTCAGAGCTGGAAGACTGTAAGTAGAAACATACAAATAAATAAGAAGCGATTTCCACAAAAGAGATAACCAAAGCTTTTAATTTCTCGCCAAAAAGCTTTACTATTGGTCAAAAAGTGTTTCTTTATTACATTAAATATAAATTATTTCTACATAAATGTTGTCCTTATTGGATTGATCTTTTTGTGATAACTAATGTTTTTTCTTATGGCGCAGAAGAGATTAAAAGTTTAAAAACAGGAAAGACATTGCATGTAGGTAGTCATCGACTCAAGGCTTATTATGATGAAGGTCAATTAGAAAATGCCAAAGTTGTGATTCTTACGATAAAAATTTTGTAACTTGATGAGAGCAACATGGAGTCAAACCAACGACAATAAACAAAAGTGCTGCTTGGGAGGCAACCCAAGAGAAGTTGATTTCTTTTTATTTACATTATCACATTTGTTGTTTTTGTTAAATGCTTCATTTTTTGTATTTGATGTTATATTAGAGACAATGTAAATTTTAAGTGTGAGGGTGAGGATCTTAGTTTTTATGCATGTTTTGAGCTTAATTGTTTCTTACGTGGCTTTTTAGGCAGTTTTCAAAATTAAATAAACAAAATAAACAAATTTCTTGTTTTCTATTGCTTTTAATATTATATAGTCATAATTAGAATATGAATTGACTAGAAGAATCAATAGCAACTTTAACATGTACTTTTGCTCTTATAATTGGTTAATGTGCATTATCTTTAGATGAGTGGCGACTATTGGTAGATAAAAAAAAAACTGTGAGATTTTGAGTCGTATTAGACTACCACATCTATATCAGTCTCACTGTCTTTTGTTATGAGCGACCTTTATGACATGTACATCCTGACTTTGCTTTGATTTTCTATTCAATACTATATTTTTATCAAAAGTTGGTTGCATGGTCGTGTGAGCAATCTCACAGCCATCTCACGGCTGTGTAACTTCACCAGCTGGTCGTGAGCTACTTCCTTGCTTTGTTCTTAACTTTCACACTCTTATCTTGTCTTTTCTTCTTTTAATCTTCTTCTTCTTCTTGCTCCATGAATCAATATAGTATGAACATTAAGATTACTTTAGTTCTTTCACTTTTGAAATGTACCTAAAATCAAATACGAGCTAAAGTGAATATCCTAAGCATTTTTATGGCATTAATCACTAAGTGTAGTAGATTAAATGAATCAATATTTAAGCACATATATATTGCACTCAGTGCTTCTTCCTTCCTTCAAAATAAATAGTGAATCAAGTTCTGCACTATTATAATTCCTGCAGTTCCTATCATCACCATAATCTTTCAAAGACAAATCTTGATGTTATATCACTTCTACTGCTATATCATAATTCCTAACATCTGTGTGCTTCTTCATCTTACAAACTCCTACCATTTGCCGGTCATGTGCCTCCTTACCAACTTTAAGTGCACATGCTCCTTACTAAATTCAATTCAATGTTCTCTGCTGCAACAAGCTTTTCATAACCCAACTACCAAACTGAGTAGTACAACTTAGTTTTCCAATTTTACCATCAGTTTTAGAAGTGGAATCTGCCAAATTTTATGTGCAATGCTTATCTCTTTTAGGTGCAAAACTCTTGTTGGCTCAACTAAGCCACAACTTAATGAGATAAAGGCCTTGTTTAGTGAAGAGCTGATCAGATTTTTTTAGCTGATTGACTCATTTTAGCTTATTGAATTTATATAAAAGCTATTAGAGTTGTTTGGCTATTAACTGGTTGGGTTGGCTGATTCAACCCAACCAGCTAATTTTAAACCAGCTCCTTTGGAGGAACATTTCATTTCCATCAGCTTAAATTTTTATTTCAATATCAATTTTGCCCTGCTGCTTTGCTCCGTCTCACCCTCTCGCTATTTGCTGCTTCATTTCAGAATGCATAGACATGACCCAACAGAAGAAGCTAACCTTGAAAACTAGAGAATGCCGTAAGAAGTTAGAAGTGAAAGGGGAAAATACCAAAAATAAAGAGCAAAGCTTAAAGAACAAAGAGATGTTTGGGAATGGACGATTAAGACGAAGACGAGTTGCGTAGAAAGAAACAGAACAAAAAATTTCTGGGAGACGAAGAAGAAAATGAGACAAAACTAAGAGAACAGTGCAGAGATTTGGGCTGACCAAAAGAAAGGAACAAACAAAACTAGGCAGTGATGTGTTTGGAGGCCATGTGAGATGAAAGCTACTTCTTATTCTCTATTTACTTTTTCTTAGTTTAATGAACAAAGAAAACAACTAACTAGAAGTAGGTGATGACTAGTTAGAATATTCTATGAGATCACGTAGAATCAGGATCAGATTATGCCTTAATTGTGTACATTAAGAGAATATCATACATCGACTACAAAATAGTTACCATAGTTGGCTAGCCTAATGTACTATATTTAGACAGACTCTGTACATGGGAAATTCTTCAATGAAAAATGGAAGAATTATTCTCCCAAATCTGGCTGTTACCATTGTAAGATGGTATCAGAGCAGCTAAGATCCAAATTATCACCTTTGCTCATCACTTACCAAATCAACCTATAAACTCAGAATTGATCATCATCGTTCAAAACCTTCAATCTGTTCAAACCAGCCAATACCCTGAACTCAAAAAAATCATCACTGTTCAAACCTCAACAGACCTGAAATCAAAACAGAAACATGTTAGTAACCAGTTCCAACGAAACAGAAAATCCAACATCATCAGAGAACGTTGTTTCTGATGATTTAAGCCTGCAAATAGCAAAACTCCTGAAAAATGGCATCAACCCAGTTCAGAGTCAGTAATCAAACTCTGAAAATATGTCAATCAGCATCAAATTGAATGGGGATAATTATCCCCTGTGGGCACAACTCATGAGGGTCGCATTCGGTGGGAGAGGCCGGACAGGCCACATTATGAGAACATCACCGGTGCCAGCAGCAGGAGATCCGGGATTTCTCTGATGGGAACAAGAAGACTTAAGTGTCTTCTCATGGATTCTTCATAATATAGAGACCAACCTGGTGGGCAATGTTGCAGAATACCCCACTGCAAAGGCATTGTGGGATGCCTTAGCAGTCATATACGGAAGTGGAGCAGATGCCCTATAGATCTTTGATCTACACAATCAGGCAAGCCGTCAAGTTCAAGGACAACAGACATTAGAGCAATATTGGAATACACTACAAGGACTGTGGCTGTCAATAGACCGAAGGCAGCCAAGTCAGATGAAGTGCACTGAGGACATCACGATCTACAATAGGAATGTCCAGGAGCACTGTTTGTTCCAATTTCTGGGAGGACTTGATGGAAGATATGATTCAATCCGCCAGGAAATCCTCCGATCGGAACCACTTCCCTTAGTGGAATCAGGATATGCCGCCGTTAGGAAGGAGGCCGCCAGGCTTCGTATACTGAAACCGGTAACTAGCGGGGACATCGACTCGGAAGAAGTTGGCGCTGGGATAATTTCCAAAGCCTCAGGGGAAAAATCAAAGGGACGGGGACAGAGGAATCAGACAGATCAAGCCGGAAAATCCAAAAAACCATGGATCGACAAGTCAAAGCTGCACTGCAGCCATTGTGGTATGTCAAAGCACAATAAAGAAACCTGCTTTAAGCTTGTTGGCTTCCCAGACTGGTGGGAAGATGGCCATAAGCCTCAGAAATCAACCAACAATAAGGCCACCGCAGTCATGAGCAACCCAGAGGCCACTGGTAGCGGCGGTGGTAGCCAGGAAGAAGGAGGAAATAACGAAGAAGAAGAAGGGTTTGCAGCGGTGGGGATGAGCGGGGGAATGAACAACCAGAATGAGCATGGAGGCAAAGGTAAAGGGTTTGGGTTTCAGAAATTAAACCCAAACCCCTGTATTTCTAAAACTAATCGTATTTCTAAAACTAATTGTTTTTATCATGGTTGTTTTGGAAATATGTTAGAAGGCCCAGGAGATATTGATGTTGCAAAAATCAGTCCATGTGATTCTGGTTATATCCAGAATGATCCCATAAAACCCACAAACAGTGAATCCAACCCTACAGTTTCAAAAAATTCCAAATTGACCTCCCGAAACTTACCCAGTACCAAATCAGCCCCTCCTTGTGTAAAAGTTACCAGACCAACCCTCACAATTGAAAAAACCCCTTCAATGGACCCCAAAGCTTTCATAATTCACTGTCCTAATGAAGAAAAGGAAAAACAGTGGATTTTTGACTGTGGAGCCATGGATACCATGACCTATGATCGCACAGATATTGTAAACCCCTCAACTACTTCCAAAACCTGTATTCAAACTACTAATGGTGGGTTCTTAGAAGTGAAAGGGGCGGGCTCAGTAGAAATTTCTCCGTAACTAAAAATGTCAAATTGTTTATATGTGCCATCTTTGTCCTGCAAGTTGCTATCAATCAGTCATGTTACTCGGGAATTAAATTTAACTGTTATGATGTATCCAAGCTTTTGCCTTTTGTAAGACATACGTACGCAGGAGATCATTGGGCGTGGTACTGAGTAAGGGGGGTTGTATTTTGTCGATGAGGTGGCTCAACAGGGTGTGGCCAGGCTGACTCATGGGACGACTGACCGGCAAGTCTGGCTTTGGCATCGCCGCTTAGGTCATCCTTCCTAAGGGTATTTGAAGTTGTTATTTCCATCTTTGTTTTCAAATAAATCACATGTTATATGTGAAGCTTGTATTTTGGCCAAGAGTCACAGGACATCTTTTTCTCCCAGTAACACTTGAGTAAAGTCAGTTTTTTCTTTAGTACACTCGGATGTGTGGGGCCCTGCCCCAAACTCAAATAATGCTCGATTCCAATATTTTTTGCTTTTTATTGATAATTGCACAAGAATGACTTGGGTTTACTTTATGAAAAATAAATCCAAGGTTTCAGAAAAATTCTTTCTTTTTTATCATATGGTGCATACTCAGTACAACAAAAAAAATTCAAATTTTTAGGTCAGACAATGGGGGGGAATACGTCAATTATACCATGAGTACTTTTTTCCAACAACAAGGACTCATTCACCAGACCACATGTCCTAGTACCCCTCAGAAAAATGGTGTTGCGGAACGTAAGAATCGCATTGTTCTTGAAATGACCCGTGCATTAATGCTTGAGTCCAAGGTCCCTCAATATTTTTGGCCCGAAGCAGTTGCAACCGCAACATACCTCATCAATAGACTACCCACAAAGATCCTCAACTTCAAAACACCCCTTCACACTCTACCCACTCATACTGCTATTCCACCATCCCTTACCCTTCCACCACGTGTGTTTGGTTGTTCTGTCTTTGTCCATATTCCCAAAACAGAACGAACTAAATTTGATCCTTATGCTATCAAATGCATCTTTGTGGGATATGCAGTATACCAGAAAGGCTATAGATGTTACAATCCTTCCACTTGTCACATGTATATTACTATGGACTGTGACTTTGTTGAGACCGAGTACTATTATTCCACCCCACTCAGTGATCAGGGGGAGAGTAGTGGTACCATTGTTGATCGACTGATTTGGCTGCAAGGATCAATCTTGCCAGATGTTGCTCCAACAGAGCTGGTAAGCAGTACCACCGAGCCACTCTCTGACAACATGATACAACCCATCGAACCAGAGCCAACAACCAATATAACTCCTGTGGACGATGTCCCAGAGGTAAGTAATTCAAATGATCTTGATACTTCCACTGGTGATGGTGAAATTTCTCCTATAGCACATGAATCTGACCATGATAGGTCCACACCTGACGCGCCTAAGGTAACAGTCGGAGAAAATGAGAGATATACTTTACCCCTGAGAAGCACAAGGGGGATACCTCCCAGGAGATATAGCCCGGAACATCAATCAAGAGCTTCAAGGCATCCCATGGGAAACCTAGTGAGGGGGAGTCTATCAGTAGAAGCTAAAGTGTTCACAACAACATGATACATTGAGGAGGTTCCAAGAACAGTGCAGGAAGCAAAAAACAAGAAAGAGTGTAGGGATGCTATGATGACTGAAATGAAGGCCCTAGAAAAGAACGAGGCATGGGAGATTTGTAAACTTCCGCCTGGAAAGAGACCAGTGGGGTGCAAATGGGTGCTTACCATAAAGCACAAGGCAAATGGAACGGTGGAGCAGTATAAGACACAACTTGTGGCAAAAGGATATACCCAAACATACGGAGTTGACTATTCAGAAACATTTTCTCCGGTAGCAAAGATAGACACCATCAAAGTCCTATTCTCATTAGCAGCAAACCTGGACTGGCCACTCCAGCAATTTGATGTAAAAAATGCCTTTCTCCATGGAGACCTTAAAGAAGAGGTATATATGAAGGAACCTTCGGGATTTACAGATGGAATGCAGAAGGGAAGAGTGTGCAGACTAAAAAAGGCACTGTACGAACTAAAACCATCTCCGAGAGCTTGGTTTGGAAGGTTTACGGTTGCAATGAAGAGGTATGGGTACAAGCAGAGTAACGCAGACCATACTCTCTTTCTCAAAAAGAGGGAGAGTCTGATTACTTCTCTCATTATTTACGTGGACGACATGATAATCACTGGAAGTGATAAGGAGGAGATTGCAAGGCTCAGGGGGAGATTATTTGAAGAATTCGAAATGAAGGATCTTGGAGGGTTAAAGTACTTTCTGGGAATTGAGGTACTGAGATCGAAGATAGGAATCTTTATATCACAAAGAAAGTACATCCTAGATTTTCTCAGAGAAACAGGGCTAGCTGATTGCAAACCAGCAGAGATTCCAATGATCGTAAATCACAACCTACAGATGAAAGAAGACAGGGAACCTACAAATCGAGAGAAGTATCAGAGACTGATAGGAAAGCTTATCTATCTTATCCACACTCGACCAAACATAGCATATGCTGTTGGAGTTATCATTCAGTTTATGCATAATCCATAGGAAGATCATATGGAAGCAACTCTCAAGATTGTGAGATATCTAAAGGGATCAACGATCCAGGATATAATCTTCAAAAAGAGTGGTCATCTAGAGATACAAGGTTATATGGATGCAGACTAGACTAGGAATCCAAATGACAGAAAATCAACTGCAAGTGAAGGTCAAGGTCCAAAAACCCCTCTTTTTGATAGAAACACCTGCAATATTGACACTTAACCGCTGGACACCAGTCTGCTAAAAAATAGTAGATTGATCAATGAATAAGAACAAACGGTTTTAAAAAATTCAATTAGCCCGAAAGATACAAATAACCCCTTTTTGTTTCCTGAAACGAGCATGGCTGTGAAGTTGGCCCTAGCCAATACCATTCTGCATACCGATAACCGAAGCAAAAATAAAATTCAGAGTCAAATCTTTGCGGGCATATTTGACTTAGCCTAATAAAGACATTTGGTAACGGAAATAAAAACAATTCGAAGCAAAAGCAAAATATATACGCCAGTCATGGGTTCAGAATCATCAGGACAAGTAGAACTGTGGGAGGAGGATCGAAGAAACAAATGATCAGCAAGTGACCCAGAATCATACCCTATGAATCACCCATGACTCCGCTCCAGAAAAAGAACCGGAGCCAAAACGCGCAAGATATTCAAATCGACCGCTACATCGGAATTATATCTCGCATGTCAATTATTATAATATATTGTGGAACTTGAGTGGAGTGGAAACCACTGTCATTATCGTATTTAACTTTTTATTCTTTTGCATTAATGCTGTGCAAAAGAAGGAAGAAAGAATAATCAGAAATTAAAAAAACAATCGAAAACCGAGGGAAAGAATGGAATTCATACCCACTAATAATATCATGCATCTCAAACAAGATTCCTCTTTTAACCGTAGGCGAATAAAGAGAGTCTTTCAATTACAGCAACCCAATTGTCAATACAGACTAAAACTACCACCTTTACAAATTACAACCTCCTCCATCCATCTAACTTAACAGCCCTCGACATTTTCAAAACATCTAACCACCAAAACCATAGAGGGTTCTGCCCTGCCTCTTGAGAGCATACACCACATCCATGGCAGTCACAGTCTTCCGGCGAGCGTGCTCTGTGTAGGTCACAGCATCTCTGATCACATTCTCAAGGAAGATCTTCAGTACGCCACGAGTCTCTTCATAGATCAGCCCACTGATGCGCTTTACCCCGCCTCTGCGAGCCAGGCGGCGAATTGCTGGCTTCGTAATGCCTTGAATGTTATCACGGAGGACTTTTCGGTGACGCTTTGCGCCTCCTTTTCCCAAACCCTTTCCTCCCTTTCCACGCCCAGACATTTTTCGGATCAGAACGCAATCTGAAAAAAGTTGTGTAAATCATTACATAATGATTGCCTGGATGGTAGGAAAATTGAAGTGAAGCAAGTGAACGAAAATCCCAATTCAAACATCGGCAATGAACTAACAAAAACCTAATCCTTGTCAAATCCACCAATATGAGTGCGTAAGATAACACGAAGCACCATAATCACCAGTCCAAATGTCCAAATGTAAGAATAAAGATTAACAAAAATTGGGTAAAACCAAAGGAAAAACTGGGCTAGTCTGGCACCCAACTCCGAAATCTAGGAAACCCTCATAAAGAGCATCATGCAAATAAGTCTATACTATAGCCAATGAATCTGGAACTCAAAAAGCTTTAGCTAAGAGAAAGAGTAGTACCTCAATCACAAGCTTAATACGTCCACAGGAGAAAAAGCAGTTGATGCGTACCGAGGAACTCGTGAATACGCATTTATAGAAGGAAGGACAACCGCGAGGGGTTACAGGCTCAATCCGTGCAAATTATTTGGTAGAGTGTTTCAAGCCGTCAAGTATTGAACCAACGGCTGAGAATGTAGGTTGGAAGCGTTCAGGATCGATGACATGGCACGTGATTTCTAATACCCGAAATAGCAATGCTGTTCTTCTGTTTTTTCTCAAACGAAAGTCGAAACTCGCGCCTACTAATTTGAAGAATCTAACTATTAAAATTAAATTTATGTCCTGGATTTCATGGATGAGAATTTACATATAACCATAAAAACATATCCAATAATAAATTTCGACTTCAATTAATTGGGTAGCTAACTCATATCAATATATAGGAAATCGTACTTACTGCATCCTTCCATCTCAAGTACATATAGGCCTTGTTTGATTAGCATAAATTCTGGTAAGAGAAAGTAATTTTTTTCTTAAAATTTATATTATTATGTTTGGTTTATTTTTTTAAGTAGTTAGGAAAATAAAAATTTTCTTAATCTAAGAAAAGTAGTAGCACTTTATTTGGATTATAAATTTCAGCACCCTCTTAGTATTTAGATTACTTTACTTAAGAATTTAATCTAAAAAATACGCTAGCTAATTTAACTATTCTTTCTCTTTCAACTTTACGACAACTTTTTATAAAACCATATCTCTTCTTCAACAAATGTTACGAATACCGTACTGAAATTGGCACCGGATTGGATTCTAGTATAGTATTGTACCGATATCAGGTAATACCGAGTATCGTTTTAGATAATTTTTTAAATTTATGAAATAGTTCCTAAATTTTTTTAAAAAATTACAAAATAGTTCATTGTCATATTATACAATTGTACTGTATGTTTTTAACCATGTCTCCAAAAATCATAATAATAAATAATA
>JAOTAX010000198.1:18541960-18555040 GCA_025629825.1 Erythroxylum guanchezii | reverse complement strand
AATAAAAATATTTATTATTATTTTAAAAACAAAAATTAAAAATTCACAATAATTATAAAAGTTGAAATAAATAAAATGACTAATTAAAAAAATTTAAAAGGGGGAAGGATAGATAAGAGGGAGTGAGGGAAATTTTAAAAATCTTTGAAAATTTTGCAAAAAAAGTCCCCCTATTTTTAAAATTTTACGGTATTGGTCGATATTTGGCTGGTATTTTGAATACCAGCCGATACCGGCTAGTACTATCCAAAACGGGCCAGTACTGACCGATATTTAAACTCGGTACGTTCCATCCTTTATTTCATATCGGTTTTGGTCCGTTACGTTCCGGTATTCATAATATTCTCTTCAACTATTCTTATTGTTCTCCGGTTAGTAAGATTTTGAATATTTTTGCTCAGAAGTTTCAATCGACAATCTTTAAGTTTATATTTTTCCTTATTTAATAATTTTAATTTTTTTTTCAATTTATAGAGATATAATTAGAAACACAAGTCAAAATTAAGTTATATTTTATGAAATACTGTTGCATATCAAACACAATAATAAGAATCTACCTAACTTTCCTATTAGAATACTTATAAGTATCAAAACATGTGAATATCTTTGCTTTCCATAAATTTATTTTCCGATGAATTATACTCTAAATTCACTTTACTTTCCTTTCAACCAGACGGGATAATAAAGTTTTCTTTTCTTGTTATATTTTATAGTTTCTTTAACTTCTTCATTTCAATCTCTTGTGCTCATCATGTTCCAACTTATATTAATTACATATCCAAGATAATCTAACAAGTCCAAACCGTCTAAATCTTTAAAATTATCCCCACCTGTTATTTTATTTTCCATTTGAATTTTAAATTAGTCCAAAAGGCCCTCTTCCTCACACACAAAATATAGATCATTTAATTACCTCCCCGCGTAATATTGAACTCTCTTATATGTTGATTAGGGATGACAAATTGATTTGGACTTAACTCGAATTGAATGGGATTTAGCTCAGTTCAATCAAATTCGAATGACAAATTGATTTGGACTTAACTCGAATTATAATAATGAAGTGACTACTATCCAATCAACATTACCTTTTGAACTCATAAAAGCACTAAATTGCTTAAATTTAAAAAAGTGATGTAGTCTTTCAAAAAAAATTTGTTTGTTTAAATACTAACTTAAATAAAAATTTAAAAATTTAAAACTAAGAATTATAATATTTCTAAACTTTCAATAGATTAAATTCAATATTATTTTTTAAAGTCAAAAAATACAATTTTTTATTATAAGTAAAAGATGATTGATTGATATTAACATAATTTAAATCCTAATTTGAAACTCAATTAAAAGTTAGAACTCGAAAATTTAATAAACATAATTTAGATACAGTTAATTTTAATAAACTAGATTTAGCAGTGACTTAGATTTTGCTACTGAGTATACTATCTTAAAATATAGAAATAAATAATTCTATTGCTTCAACAATTATAGTGCTTTTCCAACATTAGTTAAATATAATTTAGGCTAAAAGTCCAAATTGGGGCTTAATCTTTTTGAGTTTGATCAGTTTGGGACTTAAACTTGAAATATGCTCCATGAAGGCCTAAAAGTTCACGAATCTGCTCAATTAAAGACTTTTTTGGACGAAAATTAGGACGTGTTTACATACGTCGTTACAATGTACAACGTGGCACCATTACTATTGTTTTAAATGCCACGTTTAAAAGAGTAAAAGCTTACATGGTGTTTTAAGTTTTAACCTTAGATGTTAGTAAATTTGGTAAAGTAAAAAGAGAAACCCTAGAAGTAAAAGTTACAGAAAACCCTAAATTTTCCACCGTCTTCCCTCTTGGATACATCTTCACCGTTGGCCAATCTGCGCTCCAATTTTCGTGAAAGGATTGTCATACATCAAAACCGTCGCCCAATCTACGCTTCTTCCTTCGTTGAACTAATGTCTTGCCTAGTTGACGCATCTTTAGCGTCGCTCGATCTGCACTCCAGTCTTTATTGAAGGGGTTGACTTGCCTGGTTCACGCATCATCTCTTGAAACTAAGGTAAGTCCTAGAATTAAGTATTAGCCATTAGACTTAAGAGCGGTAAAACAATTGATTCTGAGAAGTCTGAGGTTAGAGCAGTAAAAAGAAGAAAGTGCAAAGGTTAGAGTAGTATGAGGAAGATAGTATGAATGAGATGGGCAGAAGCAAACTGGTATTAGTTTCATCTTCTACCGAAAATGGTCAAGAGCATTCACCTTAAACCACTGTCAAATCTAGCAGCTACCCATTCTGTAACCTCAGATGCCAAAGAAAATAATAGAAAACTTCGAGTATGAAATATTTTAAAGAAGTTGTGCATTAATATGCCCTTTATATATAATGATCAATTACCTGTAAAGATAAAGGATCTTGAGAGCTTTATGATTCCATGCCATTTGAGTGCTTCTAATGCTATTAATTGTTTATGTTTGCTAGTGTTAATCTAATAACTTTATCACTTTTTAAGTAGCTTAGAATAGGTGAACTGAAGCCTACTATAGTGTCACTCTAACTTGTATTAGTTTATAAAGTACCTAACTAAGGTAATGGACGATGTACTTGCTAAAGCAGAAAATTTCATCTTTCCTACCAATCAGAGCACAATAGAAAAGCAGTTGATCTTACAAAATATTAATTTGATGCTTTTAATTCCGTTGCCCTCCTACATCCTTTTTTCTTTAAATGTTAAGTGGTTGTTCTATTAAAGGAAAAGTTAACATGTGAAACTTGCAACTATAGTTTGATTCCTAAAAATTAGAAATAAAATATTCATTTTAAAGAAACAAAATGTTAACTTTTTAGGGGTGACTTATTGATTAATTTCCAACGTTATTGGTGCATAAGTCTAACATGTAGTCCTGTATTTCAATTGAGGGTTTTATTAAGGGAAGTAACATTGTTAGGGAAAAAGAAAAAAGAAAACATCAAGTAAGAAGAAAATGAAATTTGATCATATAGAGAAATAATCATTTTTAGAGTTACTCTTACATCCTTGTGTATATATACAAACCATATGGATGTATAGTCATTGCCTATGACCCAAATAGAATTAAGGTCTCAAATGTTTTGTCTATGTATTAAATTATTCATCTCTCAATAAACTTGCTTCAAGAGAGGACTAAGTTTTTTTTACTTCTTTTATAAGTCCAATTAAAAATAAAATTGGAGGAATTTAAAATTTTGGAAATTGGCACATAAGAAAAAAATGTAAATGGGTTTTGGCCACTGATGATTGATTAGATGAATTTCTACAAAGCAAAACAATATTTAATAGCCCTCTCTTCTTAGATCATGCTCCAAGTATCATTCAAAACTTAACCACAAGTTAGTATAGGAAAGCTCCCCTTTACTTGATTTAATATCTTAGATCATTTGTTTGTTTCTATTGTTTACAGGTTATATTTTGTGTTGAAGAGCGTTAATAATAGTCCGACGTCCTCCTTCTTTATAAATTGCAGTTGTCTGTCCATCCACATAAGTTGTCCAACTAATGTCTCCAATATTTTTTGCTTTACTAGTGGGATTATTAGTGGTATAAGGTGTATTTTTTAAATTGGAAATGATGTATTGTTTTAATGTTGTTGTTTGCAATACTGTGATTATCATTGATGATAACATAAAGTTCTGCTTTAACATTCTAGTAGTAACATAAATCTGAAAGACTCTAATTACTATTAACTTAAAGTTGATGTAATGATTGAATTGAATAAGGATTGCATTTAATATGAGTATTTTTGAAACATTGAGGCATAATAAATCATTAGGTAGGTATATAGGCTGGAAACCAGTGATACAGCTCCCATAAGGCTTATAGGTGAAAATTTTCACTAGCCTAGGAGCCATAGTGAGAAAACATTTCTCGATTCACAGGTTTAAACAACGCCATGTGCCTTAATTAATAGAACTTAGTAAGTTCTTAGAAGAGTCATATATTTATTTATATGAGGTTAGTAGGAAATGCCACTAACTTTCATGTGTTTCTTGTCACCTTACACCATTCTGAATTGGTTGGTTGATGGAATTATGATGAATATGTTAAGCATCATGTGCTGTGCTAGGCTTGAATTTCTCACTTTCACTTTAGTGTTTCCTTTCAACATTCTGACTGAGTCTCTTCATTTTCCTGGAGTTGTTGTTTTTAGTTTGGCATAATGACATTTGATGAAGAAACTCTGAGGTTTCACCATGCGGGATGTTTTGTTAATGTGGGTGATAATGTTATGTATGAGGGTGGTTTTGTGGATAAAATTGAATTTGATCCTGATTTAGTTAGCTATTTTGAACTGGTTGATGTATGTAAAAAACAGTGGGTATGACAATGTGAAAAAGATATTTTATCTTATGCCTGGTTTTGAACTATATAATGGTTTGAGGGTTGTATAAGATGATGCTAGTGTGTTAGATATGGTTAGTCAGATGATGGGTACAGGTGGTATTGATATTTATATTGAACATGGTGTAAATACCCCTGTTAAAGTGATTGAGGATGAATGTAATGAGGTTAATCAAGGTAATGTAGTTAAAGATAATGGTGAGGATGTTAATAATGAAGGGTTCGAAGGTAATGTAGGTGATTTAGACAATGTGTCAAATGTGGAGCGTGAAAATGATGCAAATATATAGAATGAAGATGATATAAATATGGAGGTTGAAGAGGATTTAAAGAACAGAGATGAAGGTAATGGTTCGGATGAAGATGTTGAAGAGGATTTAGAGCAAATAGATGAAGGTAAAGGTCCTGATGAAGATGTTGAAGAGGATTTAGAGCAAGGAGATGAAAGTAATGGTCCTAGTAAAGATGTTGAAGAGGATTTAGAGCAAGGAGATGAAGGTAATGGTCCTGATGAAGATGATGAAGATAATGGACCATATAAAGCTGATGCAGGTAATATAGATGATAAAGATGAGGTAGTTTTGTCTGAATATTATGACAGTGATGAATTTGGAGAACTTGTTAGTAATGTTAGCCCTGGAAATTTTGTTATTAAGCGTGATTTAAAGTAATTTTGAGGTCTTGATAGATTAATTTATCTTGGAGTCAATTAACATGTTAATGTGAATGAGATTATATGACATAGGTTAATTGAATTAAAGTGTTAGGGTAGTAAGATTGTATAAGGGGCATTGTTGGAAAATCACTGAAATTGTAAAGTCTTAAGGCATTGAAGGAAGGGTAAGTTGGACAATTTAGCTTCATTAAGAGTATAAAAGGGAGAAAGAAGACTTGTCTTACATTTAGAAGAACCAAAAACGAAAATTAGAAGAGAGAAGAGGGAGAGAATGTTGTTGGAGAGAAAAGAAAGAAGAGAAAGAAAGCTAAGCTAGGTTTTGATTTTTCATAGTCTTAAAAAGTGATTTTGAAGTTTATTCAAGAAGAAAAAAGGAAGAGGAAGATTAGAACTTCCATTAGAGTCAAGAAAATCATTTTTTGGTGAAGATTCAAGGTAAGTTTATGTTTAATCTTTTGGATTTTGGAAGGGGTTTTGGTTCAAAGAGCTTAAGAACTGCATGGGTTTAAGTATTATAGGATCAATTTCATGCATAGGTTTCTATGGGTTGTCCAATTTGAATTCCTTTTGATTTAGAGTTTTTGTCAATATTGAAGAAAATCAAAAGAGGCAAGAGGAGCAAGAGTAGAGGCATTTTGAACAAGGTTTTCAAGCAAGGAAATTAAGGTGGGTTTTATTTTTATAATTGAGTAAATGAGCCATAAATGTTCTTTAAATAAATGGAATTTAATGATTTTCCAACTACCTTATAAATGTGTATTTATTGTTCTTTAAATGCTTGAGAATGTGCCACATGTTGTTGTGTGTAAATTTTGGGAATGAATTCTAATTGCTTCACAATCGTTGTATTTGTTGCTTTTGACTGAGTTAAGAAATGACTTTTATGCTTGGTATAGGAATGTGGTTGTTGAATTGTGAAATGATGATGGAAATGCATATAAAATATGTCATGTTCATGAAAAACAAGTTTTTGAAATGTGGCATATGGGCAAACAGTTTTCAGTTCATGAATTACATGTTATGTGGGTTTGGTGTAGTCTATCCAAGAATGTCACGTGCACGTTGACCAAGTTACAAGCTTCTCCCGCTTGCCCGCTATTGGCACGGAGCTCCTTCATGGACTCCCTCAAGTTTACGACTACACAGGACCATTATGTGGAATTCTGTAGTTCATCATGTTTATGAATCTGCCCAAACCATTATGATGTGATTATGTGTTACTTGCGTCGACAAGTTTGATGAATGCTTGACTTATGTGAGTTGCGAATTGGTTTGATATGTTGAGAATTTAAGGAATATATGTTTCATGGATTTCATATGAATTTGCTTTGATCATGATTATTGTCAATGGTTTTGTTTGTTACCGATTATAAAACTGTTACCCACAAGCTTTAAGCTCACCCCCCCATTCCTTCCTATCCACAGGCGATGAGCAAGATATCGAGTGATCGAGTCAAGAGTCAAGGCATCACTCCAATTTGCATATTTTGTTCTTTTAAAGCTAGATTTTATAAAATAAGGCTTTAGTTTCATTTTGAGAAATTGTTGTGCTTGTAAATTTTGTATTTTGGATTATGTTGTAAGGTGGCTTGAAATGTCCACTAAAGTGTTATAAAACTCTTATTTTGATGTGAATGAAATACATATACATTATGGTTGTTTATGGCATTTCATGTCTTTGCATTGAAAATTTTAATTTTTCACAATGGTAGGATTTGTGTTCTAGATTTGGGAGAAAAACTGCACTAATTTAGGATGAATTTAGCTAAGTTGTCTTCATGGAAGTTGTAGCTTATCTTTCTAGCTTTCCAACGATATTAAGTATGCAATTTTTAGATATCAGAGTTCAGAGATATGATCATTTGAGTAGGTGATGTTGCATAGGATGTGTATCTCAAATAACTAGAGTATATGAAGTGATATCGTGCTAGGAGAGTTGAATTCGGGATGATTATGGGAAAAAGGGATGCTAGGATGGAGGTAGGATCCATTGGAAAGGTTTTTGGAGAGGGAAAAAATTTAGCAGAAAGTTACACGGTCTGTCCGTGTATATTCACACAGACTGTGTATTCTTGATGCTAAGAAAATAACTAGACCCGAAGGTTATACGGTCTGCCCGTGTGAATTCACACAGTCTATGTCTTGAACCTCCAAACAAAATTGTCAGACCCGAAGGTCACACGGTCTGCCCGTATAGATTCACACAGGCTGTGTGTTCCTAACGCAGAAGCACAATCATACCCGAAGATTACACTGTCTACCAGTGTAGATTCACACAGGCCGTGTGTTCCTAATGCAGAAGCACAATCAGACCCGAAAGTTACACGGTCTGACTGTGTAGATTCACACGGTCCGTGTCTAATCCAAATGACATAATTTTATTCGAAGTCTTCACAAAAGTTGTAGATCTAGAATTCCTCTTTCAAACATTCTAAGAATAAACTCAATCCGACATCCCTAGTGAAAGTTGTGGCAATTGTTCCAAGATAGGTTCAATATGATTGAGAACAAGAGCATAGTTGATTCTTTTGGCCATAACTTCATAACCCGACCTCCAAATTAAGTGATTCTTGAAGTAATAGATTCCTAACACATGTCTATATCTCTCCATAAAAATTGGAATCCAGTTCATTTGAAAAATATTGATGGAAAGAAAGTGAGGGGTCGGTTGGGAGAGTATGATTGGGCCATGAACATACTTTGGTTTCTTAAGCATATCTTCATCTATAAAACTCCGATTGAGATGGTTCTTGATCCAAAATAAACTTGAGACTAAGAGATACTTTTTTTTGAAGAAGTCAATTGTGATTATTGTGATTCCGCTGTATGGGCTCGCCATTTTTGGTTTGAGATGTTATGAGAATGATGATAAACCGATGATGGCTAATGAGAGTATCAACGAAACCCGCTCACGCTTTATGATTCCAGATAGTTGGGCTCTGCCTAACAAGTGATGTAGATGATATGGTAGATAATGCTACTAGGAGGAAAAGGAAATACCCTACTTATGATGAAAATGCAGCTGAGCCTTACATTAAAGTAGGGATAAGTTTTCTTATTCATTTGCAATTTAAGCGAGCAGTGAGTTTGTTGTCCATCAAAACAAAGAGGGTTGTCATGTTTACCAAAAATAAGCCCAACTTTGTCCAAGGAAAATGTAGGATAGAGAACTGCCCTTGGTATATATATGGAGCATTTGATAGGAAGCTACAATTATTTCAAGTTAGGAAATTTAGGAACAATAATGATTGTAATAGGGTATACACAAATCTTAGGATGAACACAACATCTTAGGATGAACACAACATCTTATCTAACTTGTTGAAGGGTAAGCTTAGATTGTTTAGGTGTTGAAGTGCCCAAGGTTATGGTGAGAAGAGAAAAGAAAAAAAATGATAGACAGTGTTGTGATCAACATTGAAGAGGAGTTTGGAAGCTTTGGTCTTATGCTGAAGTGATTAGGCAAACCAACCCAGGAAGCACTATTACATTGACAGTGTCTCGACCAATTCCATCATCTCCACCTGTATTTGAAAGAATGTGCATATGTTTAGAAACTATTAAACATTAGTTTAGGTATGGATGTAGGCATTTTCTTGGCCTAGATGGATATTGGCTGAAAATCAAAACTAATGGTGAACTTCTATCTGATGTAGGAAGAGATGGAAACAATCAAATGTTTCCTGTTACTTGGGCTATGGTTGAAGTTGAGTCAACAGTCACATGGAAGTGGTTCATTGAAAGGCTGAAAGAAGATTTACCTCACTTGGGCTTTGGAATTGGTTGAACTATAATGACTAACCAACAAAAGGTAAAAGTTTCACATCAATCTTGTTTTTACTTTCATTAAGAGTGTAACTGTTATGAAATATGTAGAGTTATATCTACATGCCTATTCAAATTGTTATGTTTTCCCTTGTAGGGACTTGATAGAGTCATTGCCAATTTGTGTCCAGATTTTGAGCACAGGTTTTATGCTAGAAATGTTTATGTGAATTGGTATAGAAGAGGATATAAAGGGAAGAGGTGAAATAACACTTTTGGAAAATTGCAAAATCCTTCACAATAAGGGGATATAAAGAAAATTTGGATAAGCTCAGAGCCAAGAAGCAAAGGGTAACAGAAGATCATGAGAGTTATACACCAGTTCGGCGATGGTATCGATTTTTCCAGATAGAAGATTATATGATTGAGTTAGTTGACAATAACTTATGTGAGGCCTTCAATAAGACTCTAGTTGATACAAGGAAATTGTCAATTTTAGGGTTGTTTGAGCATATTAGAAGAGAAATGATGAAACGAATTGTGATAAAAGGAAAGAGGCTGCTAAGTGGAAGGGTAATTTAGGGCCAAGTATATGGGAAGTAATTGAGAAGAGTATCATGATTGCTCAACATTGTTCAGTGCATCATAATGGAGAAGGAGGGTATGAGATTGGTCATAGACATAACATATATATGGTGAGGCTTCATAACAAAATATGTTCTTGTAGTAGATATACCCTCTCTGGCATTTTTTGTGCACATGTTTGCTATTAGAGATAGTAGGGTTAATATTGAAGAGTACACTTCTAGTTAGTTATGGAAGACTGAATATGTCAAAGCATATGGTAAGGCAATTCAACCGTATGAAGGACTGATCCATTAGCAATGAAGAAACTATTAGGCCACCAGAATTCAAACAAGGATCTGATAGGCCCAAAATAGGTAGGAAAAAGGGCATTGATGAGCCTCAAAAGAATACAAAAGTAAAAAAAAAAGGAAAATTTTGACCACTTGTCTAAGAGGGGCATAATCATTACATGTAGCCACTGCCATACAAAAGGACACAACAAAAGAGGCTTACATGTAGCCACTGCCATACAGAAGGACACAACAAAAGAGGATGTCTTTGTAAGGGTCGAGAGGTAATTTCTAAGTTGTTTTGTCTTTTTATGGTACAGCTAAGATTCTTTTCCATAATAGTGGTAATCTTCTAGGCTTTTTTTTTATTCTGTTATCACTGTTATTAATGGCATGTTCTAGCCTAGTTTCAAAATCTAAACCAAAACTAGTCAACTGATTTCTATATGGAGCAAAACACAATGAACTTACAGTCAACCCCTAAAAACATATCCACAGTTGAAACCAACAATGACAACCCAATAAGTGCCTCTAAATCTGCATCCAACATTGAAAGAGGAAAGAAAGATAAAAGAAGAGCAAAAGTCTCTGCCTCTGCTTTTGATACTGTGTCTGTATCTACTAGTGCCACAACGGTTTTAGGTACTACTAGCACCTTAAGTACTACTTATGTATGTCGTAGTGCAAATGCAACAGCCTCAGTTGTTCTCCCAACACCTAGAGGTGCTTCAGAAACAACAAATATTTGTACATCTTCAAAGGCCACCACCAAAAACCAAACCAAGGGGAGAAGAGGGCATAGTTATTGTGTTGCAGATGATGGAAGCAGATTGAGGATGTTTGGTTCTATTAGATGTAGTCCAAATTCTTAAGCGAAAATTACAGAAAAAGGACTGTCCATACTCTTCTCTTCAATAAGAAGCAAATAGGAAGATCAAGAAACGGATGGAAGGGATGGGGGTATATACAAATGAAACCACTGGGTTGCAGATGCTAAATATAAGTGTTAAATATTTGCATTCTTACTAAACATTAATTAATTCATACAGCTTAACAAAGATTTGCATTTTATCTACAACCTGGAAGGAGAAGTCAGAGACTACTAAACCGTGGGCAGAAATCAATAAAGAGGAAGGAAGCTATTACTACGCATGTGAATCTAAGCCAACAAAGTCAAACTACATCTTCAAAGGAAAGGACAAAATGTAAACTTAATATTTAATTGTTAGTGAACTGAACAATTTTGTGATATTTGTGCAGTGAAGAACAATATATTGTAAGGATCTTATTAGGATTAATGTTATTAAGCAATGAATGCAATGACTACTAATTTCAGTTTGAATTGTATTTCTTTTACATTTTTTCCTTTTTGTTAATGTTCATAAATGGGTTACTGAGGGTGATGGAAGCTTGGTTGGAATTGTCAAATTCTCTACAATGTTTTGTATTTTTCAAGGAAAGCTTAAAGTCTATGGACGAAAAGAGATGATCAGCTTTTGTAGTAAAGTGTTGGTTTCCTTTATTTTCCAATTAGAGTGAATTGCATTTCTTTTAGGTTTTTTAATTTTCGTTGAAGTTCACGAATGGTAGAACATTTACATTGTTAATACAAAGAATTGGAATTATAGGTCTATTAAACATCTTTGTCTCCTTATCAATAATTTGATGATTTGTAAAACAACTTAACAGTTGTGTTAATCATTGGAAGTAAAGTACGAATGACATTTTTTAGAGTAGTCAATTGCTGCCTCTTTTAACTCCTTTTAACTACTAACCAATACTCCATCTCCACTAATTAAAGATCCTATTTTGTCACTAATCTTCCTTATCAATTGTTGAAACATCGAACATCTTTAGGCTAGTACATCAAACATGTTTAGGCTAGTACATAAAACATCAAACTTGTTTAGGCTAGAACATCAAATTAGTAATACAGCAAATGTTGAAACATTTAACACTTTGCACTTTCCAACATCAGGTTAGGTGAAGAACATTTACGCATTGTTTTAGTACATCAAACCATTTTCAGTTAAGGCTTTAAAGGTACAACTATTGCCTTTTTTGCCTTCATTATTTAGACTAACAAACATAAGCAAAACTACTAAACATAAGCTTAAACAAGCAAACCATTTCCAACACTTTGCTGAATGTATTTCATAACTAGTCCTCGTGGCAACTAACTCATTCTTCAACTTCAAATTTTCTGCAATCCTTTCAGCTTGTAAAACATCTATTGCATTCTCTCTTAACTTTTTCACTTCAGCCTTCAATAGATTATATTGACAATATAACATCTTTTCTCTTTTTTTCAGCTTTAAAATAATCTGTCTTGTTCTTGGACAAAATCTTTGATAATGCCATTCATAAACATTTTCACTCTACCATCAAAGAAAAAGTAGCAATTCGTTAATAAAATATATGAACATATTTAGCTAAAACAACATGAAAATGTACCAAAATTACCAGAAAGAGTCGACAATCATAAAACTTTCTTCCTAGATTTTCATCAATCCATGAAGTCCATTTAGGTGCTTTCAAGTTAGTAACAATATTTAGCCTCTCCATTATAGTCCCATTCAACTGGGTAAGTTGAAGAAATCAGCTTGTATGGCATCAAATCAAGCATAGAACGCGTTCCTCTACTGCCAAAGTTGAAATTTTCAAAATTTTCGACCCAACACAAAATCACAACCGAGAAAACAACAAACTGATTCCTCTAATCAACGTGATTACCTTGAAGAACTACTACTTAAGCTCATTCTCAAGTATTATAGCACAATGTTGTAATGTTGATTGTGCACCCACTGATAGCTAAATGATGTCTACATAACTGAATTTGTTTGCTCCTAGTAATCTGTATCTTTTCCATGAATGTCATACTTTATCCTTAACCTAGCGAATAGAGATAAACAAAACATGGATAACCACCAACGAAACTAAACCAAGTGACACAAATCATATCCTACCTACAATGTCAAGTACATGGGGAAGAGAAAACTTGATCATATCCTATATACAAATATATAATAGAATTATACATGAAAAACAATTATCGTCTATAGGCTATTCAACCCAATAATCAAACCTATTTAAAGAAGATAAAATAATTTATGTAAATGTAACATTGTTAGGGCAAAGGAATTAAGTAAATATTAAAACATCATAAATTTATATACAAAAATTAGAAGGGAGCATGACTCATTACCTACTTCGGTCTTCAATCACAGCATATGTATGTTTCAGATCTACAAAAACCTTACCGCCCATTCACCTCCAACACCAAAAGAGAGATCTCACACTCACACTATGTTAGCCCCTGAAATTTTTTTTATTTTATTAAGCATGATTAAGTTGAATTATGAGATCTTAGGAAATTAAATTAAGATGACATGAATGTGCATGTAGCATTAATTAGG
>JAOTAX010000198.1:18529184-18539888 GCA_025629825.1 Erythroxylum guanchezii | reverse complement strand
TTGTTTAATATACTTTAAAAATTATTTAGCATAAATAATTTTATTATAAAATAAAATATAGTTAAAATTAATAAAAGCACTTTTTATTTTTATATTGCCAAATAGTCTACAGTATAAAGCTCTTTTAAAAAGCATGTTTTTTTTAATTGACAGTCAAACAGTCAACTGGCTTTAAAAAAGCTCTTTTCAGAAAAGCTCTACTGACAAAAGCTCTACTGATAAAAACTCTATTGATAAAAGCTCAACCAAACCGGCCCTAAGATAGAATTTATAAGCGACTGCTTCACTTTTATTTTTGATTTCATGTTTTAATTATTAAATTCAATAAAAATATTTTTATTTTTTATTTTGACTTTTTCTTTTTTATGAGTTTATTTTATATTTTCTTATTTTTTCTCTTAATATAATTGTATTAATTAATATATTTTTAAGTACTTAATATCAATTACTAATGAGAATTATGACTAATATAATTAAATTTACTTTCATTTACAAAAATTGAAAATTATTTAAAATATAATATTCTTCAAAGTTGATACTTACTTAATAAATATATTTTAAGCTTAAAATTATATAAAATTTAAAATGCTAAAGTAATTATTAAGATATATAAACTTTAAAATGCTAAAGTAATTATTTATGAAATAAAAAATTCAAATATGAAATATTTATTTGTAAAGAAAATTGATTTTATAAATAAATATTAACAAATGAATATTAGTTTATGAATAAAATTCTATAATTTTATTTATTTACCTATTTATTTTAATAGAGCGAGATGAATTATTATTAATATTTATTAATATATTATATAAAATATTAAAGTAAAATTCAGTATTTAATTAATTTATAAATTTGATTTATATCGCAAATTTAAATAGTACTTAATAAATAATAATAATATAATTAAATTTAAAATAAAAATTAATTTTTTTATTTTGTTTAAAATATAAATGAAACCGCCTTCTCTATAAATTTTAAATATTAACAAAAGGGATAATGTAAATTATAATATTTATGGTAAAATTTAAATTAAATTCAAATATTTTGGAATTATTTAAAATATTTAACGTCTTCAAAAAGTTTAACTTGAAGTTTAGATTAACAAAACTCCAAGTTTACTACCAATTATGCCAATTTTACTACCAATTATTGCAATAAATTAGGAAGAGGCCTGCAATACCACCCCTCCCTATATGCTTACTTTCCAAATTAATGTGATCGAAGTAGGCATGTTTTATAACTATTTCTACAATGAGCTCTCATCTTATTTTATTATCAATTAGATTACAATTCCATAATAATTTGTTCTTAGGAACCATCATACTATTAGCAAATCTTAATATTTTGTTCCCATACAATAATACTTTCTCTGAGTCAATTTGAGTAAAGATTTGTAATTGGGTTACACCTTTTAAGAAACTAATTATTAGGGACAACTTTTCCACACTTTAAACTTTTTCAAACTTCAAAAGGCCAAACGTGTATTTTAAACCCTAACATTTACATTAGAATCTAAGTTGAAACCTAACATTTCAGGGCGTTCAAGTTGAACCATAACATTTTGGGCATTCAAGTTAAACTTCATTGTTTACAAAATGTTCAAAACTGACGCTTTGAGGACGAAAAGTCTCACGGAGATTACCTCAGTCACTGATAAGTGTAAATTGCATCGTGTTTTAGGGCATAGTTTGATATATGTTTAGTTGTTAATTTAATCATTTAGTATATGTTTAGGTTAGAATTGTGTTAGTTTGTTAATTATTTATGTTTTAAGTGTTTTATGGGTTAATACAAGTCTTTAAGCTTAAATATTATGTTTTTGAGGTACCTTGATGTGTTTGTTAGTGTTTTAGGGTCAACATCGAAGAACGGAGGAGTCTCGAAGACATTCGGGCCGAAACAATAACCTACGATCATGGCATGTTAGGCCACAGTCGTGATAGAAGCTCCAGATTTAACCCACGATCGTGGCATGTCTGGCCACAATCGTGAATCGAATGAAAACGATTAAATTGGACTGACGAGAGTTCGGTGATTTAATAAAAACCAGAATTGAATCAGATCGAGAATTTGTGCAAAGAGAGATCTTACATAGGTTTCTGATAGTTTATTAGAGAACTTCAGAACTAATTAGGGTTTTGGATAGGTTGTGAATTGAGAGATTGCAGCCTCCATAATCTGATTAGAGTTTATGATTTAAGGTTAATGGATATAACTCGAGAGAGAGTAATCAATCCTAGGATAGTCTAGACCCAACAATCTAATAATTCATAATTAGTTAGGTTAGCATTAAGGATAGGTAAAATTTCCTTTTTCTCAATTTGTAATTTCTTTTAGTTGATTCTTGGGTGTGTTGCAAATTACTTAATAATTAGTAGTTTCGCGTTTGATTCCTAATTCTCTTATTAGTTTCATTGCATCTTGAATTTATGTTATTTGTTTCTGGCCTTAGATTTTAGGATTAGATTAGTTCCCTCCTCGTGGGATCGACACTTTTGGTACTACGCTAATGAATCGTGCGCTTGCGGATTATCAAGAGTTAATGATTAAAACTTACACATAACCACACCACGATCAGTCACTTAAATACCACATCATATAAGATGTTGCTTTTTTAAAAATTTTAGTATATTAGTGGGGCCCAATTCTTGCTGATGTGATATTCTTATTTTTAAATGAAAAGTAAATCCCACGACTCTGTATAAAACTCATCATTTTGAGTCTCTTCAATCCTCACTATTTTGAGTTATATATAAAACTCATCGTTTTGAGCCTAATTATTCTTCAATCATTACTGTTTTACATCAAACACAAATCATCATTGTTTTGAGTCTGATTATTCTTCAATCCTTAATTTTTATTCTTCTTTTGAGACGACTGAAGAAGCATCCCTAAATTCCCAATTCTCCCACACTTTATTCTAACTTTTGAAGAAACTCGCACACTCTTCCACTATTTCAATCGCACCAGCAGCACCTCTATCAAATTTCTGGGAAATAAGATAGGGACAATACATCACAGTAGGTCCATTGTTTTGTCTGGCTTTTATGTTTGTTATACGTTATGGTCCCCTATTTCATATTGATTTGATGATTCTTTCATCTGGTTGTTAGTTTATGTTTATTGTATATTGTGGTCCCCTATTTTTGACTCAAGCTTGAAATCCTTGTTGAGGTGTTATTGTTGTGGTCCCCTATTCCTTAATTTATTTGAGAAGATTTCTTGTTGGCAGTGATTGTGTTAATAAAGATAAAAGTAAGTAACAGAGTTATAGGAAATTGAATTTCCTTTAATCATTAAATTAAAAAAAACTAACTAATTATTAATTACAACGGTAAAAATTTATAAGTAACTGTGTTAACGTAAATAACCCGTTACATATTTAATGAATTATAATTAAAGTATAAGAGAATTTGTTTTAACTTGAAAATGATAATGTATGTGTTTCTCCACATTTTAAAACATGGTACTATGTCAATTTGTTCTTGGTTTGTTTTGAAGAACTTATCTTTTTCTAGTTTTATTAGTAAAAATAACAAATATATCTTTAGATTTAGTTCATAAAATCTTGAAATATACCCTTAACTTGATATGCCAATATGTGCTAGAGTGCAATAATTAGAGTGAGAAACATATGGGTCCATAAAGAAGGTATTAAAGTTTGGGGTTAAAGGAGATCAAGTGACCTCATATTTTGTCTTGCACTAAAAGAGTCCATAAATATTCAGTTTGACCTAACGTGCACATTTTTCACTCTAAAATTGCGTGCCCTTTTTATTTTATTTTGCTTTGCTTCCATTTTACACCTCTGATCTCACTTCTCTCTCTTTTATTCTATATGTCGCTAATTTGTCAACTTGTGTGTGGTGGTGTGGAGGGTCCATGCATTATAAGAAGTGTAAAGGTATTACATGGACATAGAGCAACACTATGCCAACCCCAAATTGCAATTCATATCTATAAATAATGTGAGGCGAAACCAAAATCTTGATATCGATTATCTTTTGCTCACTAATTATGTCACACTCTATATGTAATACGTGTAATCATTAGCTAAGTAAATCATTCAAATCATAGACTCTTATTCAAAGAATTAGTTCTAAATACATTTCAGAGTAGTTAATTTCCTGTAGCAAAGTAGTTAGTTAGTTCTCTTATTGGCCAGTAGAATTAGAGAATTGAAATCTCACATAATTAGTTTGGCCTCCAAGAAATGTGTACACCTGCCAACAAATCATTTAATGATGGTCTAACTCTATTGCATATTGTTTTAGTTTTTGTCCTTCAATTCTTCAACCATTTTGTTGATGAATTAAGCTTCTATTTTAAACATCAACATTTATCATATGTAGATTGATTTGTTGTTTAACCAAAAGGAAAGGACTCTTACATAACAAGACTCAACCTTTGTTTTGTCTATAAAAGGTAATGATGTATTCTTGGCTTCTTAAACTCTATTGACAATTTATTTCCCCTTTATTATGAACAGATGTATGATGGCCCAATTTGATAATATAAGGATGATTTATGGTGAAAGTTTGTAGTAGAACTGGAGATGAAATATGTTGACGAGCAAACAAGTATTTTTAATAAAGTAAACCTTGATTATGTTAGCCATAGGCAAATATATGAGATAGGAAAGGAATTAGGATACCTTCAAGTGCATAAGGCCTATTACAATGTACCTGATTTTCAATTTAGTAAGTCATTAAGATTGATTGAATCAAATGAAAGTTGTTAAAGGCTCATTAATATTATAAAAATCCACCAAATGATTGATCTTTTATGTAACTCATTTGTTAGACACCCCATTCTTTACACCTGAGTTATTTGCCTATAATTGGAAGAGAGGATGGAGATAGAGAGGGTGAAGATGGAATTTATGAAGCTAATGAAGGAGTTACTGATGGAGTTAGTGAAGGAGTTGGCAAAGGAGTTGGAGTAGCAATTAGTGAAGGACTTAATGAAAAAGTTGACGAAGGAGTTGGTGTAGGAGTTAGTGAAGGAGTTGATGTAGGATTTGATGAAGAGCTAGATGATTATGATAAAGACTAGGATGAGGGTTTTATACAAGTTAAGATTTCTGATGACAACCAACCAGTTGAAATTAACTCAATTGATTATGGTAGTTTTACTGATAGTGATGAATATCCAAGTGAAGAAAAGCCTAGTGAACCATGGCAAAGACCTAGTACTAGTATTAGGCATAATTCATCTAAAGTGGCAACACATTGGAGATTGGAGATGGAGTTTGGATCGGCTAAAGTATTTAGAGATTTTGTTATGGATTACGCAGTATAAACATGATACAATATCAAGTTTTAAAAAAATGAAATTTATAGGATCAGAGTTAGATGTATCGAGGGATGGCCATGAGAGTTGTATGTTGGTTATGACAAGAATGAATAGTGCTTCAAAGTGAAGACATACAATCCTGAACATAGCTATTTTACTACCAATAAACTTAAATTGGTTTAATCTAAGTTTCTTATAAGACGTTTTAGGGAAAGAATACTTGAGAAGCCTAGTATCTTGAAGGTGAAGATGGTTGATGAATAGAAACAACTTAATATATTTGTTAACTCAAGTATGTGCAGAGCTGTAAAGAGGAGATTGAGAAAAGAGAGGCCAACTAACTATATGAATAAATATTCCAAATTATAAGGATACGTATATGAGTTAAGGATTAGTAATTCATAATCAACAGTAAAGTTACAGTTGGCAACGAATGAAGAAACTTGTTTATTACAGGTATGCAAAATTAAATTTATACATGTCATAGACAATAATATTTATAACATTTATTCATTTGTTCTTACATCTTTATCTTGTTGTCTAGTTCCAAAGATTATACATTTGCCTTAATGACATGAAAAGAGGATGAAGGCACTTGAGGCCAATTTTTGGTTTTGATGGTTGCTTTCTAAAGACAGAATTCCAAGGCCAACTGCAAGACAGAATTCCAAGGCCAACTACTGAGTGCAGTTGGGAGGGATAGTGATGGAGGGATATATCCATTGGCTTAGGCTATTGTAGAGGTAGAGAATACTAATTCTTGGACATGGTTTATGAATTTGTTGGCTTTCTGACTTGGAATTGGATAATAATGAAGGACTTACAATTATATTAGATATACAAAAGGTATTTTATTCTTTATTGATTTAAAGTTTATCATTGTAAAAATTTTATATTAATTCAATCTTTTCTGTTATTATAGGGATTAATTAAGGTTGTCGAAGTGACATTACCATATGAAACTCATCGTATGTGTGTTAGTCACATATACCATAATTGGCATATGAATTAGAAGGGAAAGGATTTGTGGAAATAGTTTTTGAATTGTGCATGGTCAACTTACATTGAAAATTTTAACGAGTAGAAAAAAAGACTAGATAAAATAAGACCTGGATGTGCATCATCATTGCTTGAATATCCTAAGGAGAGGTAAGCAAGATGTTACCAATCCTTTGAATCGAAATGTCTGGTTGTCGACAACAATATGAGTGAAACTTTTATTGGATGAATCTTACCGGCAAGAGATAGGCCAGTTATCAGCATGCTTGAAACCATTAGAAACATGATGATAAAGAGGCATCCAGGCAGGAGAGAATTTGCTCATGGTTGGGACTAAGAATATTGCACTAAGGATTATGAAGACATTGGAGAAGACTAAGAAAGATGCAATGCAGTGGAGAATAGTTTGAAATAGTGATGGAGCATATGAAGTGTCTAAAGGTGATGACAAGCATACTGTAAGGATTGGTAGACACTAATTATAAAGTTGTAGAGCATGGGAGCTATATGAATATCTTTATAATCATGTTATAAGTGTTTTTCATCATTTCAAGCAATGATTGAAGGCATTCGTAGATGATTACTACAAGAAGTCCAAATTTCTGGCATTGTATGACCATATGTTGCAACCTATTAGAGGTGCAAATTTTGGCCTACTGTTGATGCAAAAGTAATAAACCCCCCGTTCAAAAAAGTTATCTCACTCGTTCAAAAAAGTTATCTCAAGAAGACCTAAAACAACTAGAAAGAGAGGATTAAATAAGCCTAATAAGTTGAAAAATCCAAAAAAAAATTGACTCTAAATGGTCAAGTACAAAAATATAGGAAATGTGGCAATTCTAGCCATAATGCCAGAAAATGTAAGAATGAAGGCTCACTCAACCTACTCAGTAATCTCCACAAGTATAAAACATTATTTGATTATCAAACCTTGTTTTGGTTACTATATATTGCTTCATATATCTAGTGATCATTTATGACATTCTTTGATTATCAAACTAACAATGATATTCATGTCATATTTATTAGGTCATCTCCGAGGTTTCTTTACAAGTTAAACATATTGTTATACCGAGTCAACACAACAATATTGTGAGTATATAACCATTCATCACATTATTGATAACTTTCACAAATGAATATTGTTAATGACATGCATGTTTGTAGGTTGCTAACTCTTTGCATAATAGTAAACAAAAGTATGAAGAAGTTGATCCCCATTCATTCAAGTTGTCTTTTGGACAAAAAATCTAAGGTTCAAAGGACAACCTAGCATCACTTCCCAATAGTTACAAACCTAAGCAATAAGGAGGAAATCATCAGTGAATTAACCAGTACATGATTAACCTTCTTAGTTAAGTGCAAATGAGGGAAGCAATTTGGTTGATTCCCAGACTATAAATTAATGTTGTCTATGTGTTGTTGGAACTTTAGTTATTACATCCAATCACTTTGTTTATGGACAGATAAGTCCAATCTCTTTTGTGATATAATCACTTTGTATATATTGCTCTAATTATTTATTGTAATATAATCACTTTTGTATATATTACTCTAATTATTTATTGTGATATATTCACTTTTATATATACTTGCTAATGATTTTTACAATTATTAATTAGGCATCATTGAAACATCTTCATGAATAACAAAACAATAAAGACAAATCATAATACGTTACTTCAACAGTTCTCTTACTAAATTTGTCATCGTACCACTTAAAAAATCATATCTTGTAACCTGAAAGAAAAATTAATAATTAATAAGAAAAACATGAAACATATATATAAACAATTTTACCTTTTTGAAAAATAACCTTACAGGATATTTGGGGCATCATAAAATCCTCTTCCTAGGTTATTATGACTCTATGAAGTTCTTAATGAGGCTTTTAAACTACAATAACACACCATTTAACCATTATTTGAATTTAATGTAGTATTAGTTGAAGACGTCACGTCCATAGCTTTGGGTTGTCATTGTAAAACTATATGAATAGTTTTAGTTCTCCCACATATAGCTGCATAATTGACCGGAAATGATTCAAATAAGAAAATGGACTAGCTTTGTAGTCATTTATCACTTGCTACCAATTATGCCTTGGTTTTGGAAAAGGCATCTTATAAACTCAAACAAAACCAAAGTTTAGAAGAAAAAAACTATAATTTGAATACATCATAATAATGGTGATAATAGAAATGTATTATGAAATTTCCATTTGCTAAATTAAAAGGGCTACAAGCATTTAACATTTTTCCCTACCCTTTCTTCTTATCTTTTACTAGTGATACCAACTAATTGTGAATTATAACCATTTTAATGAATTGTATGAACTAGTGAATCTAAAGTAGCAATCATCTCAGGGTATGAATTAATGCATCAAATTATGACTTTGTAAGAGTGAAATGGAGCTTTCATCGATGAATCAATGGATAAGAAAGAAGAAAACAGTTGTACCATTACACCAATCAAAGATTAGTTGTAAGAACCAGTGGCAAGCTAAGGCAAATTAGTACAAACAAATTCCAATTATAGGATTATAGTATAAATAAATCTATATACAAATAATTGAATGGAAATAATTAAGAAGCAGAGTATCCATTATTTAACTTGTGATAACATTTGCAACTAATCTTTAGAGAAAAGATCAATCCTCCGAATCATAACACCAACATTAATTTCTATAGTCATCTTATAACCTTACTAACTTTAAACATATAAATATATACTCCAAATGGCAATTGCAAACTAGACAGAATTTCTTACATCGCATGATTATGTTAGTTTCTAAACTGGAAAGAACATTACCAGGTTTGTGCAAATGAGATAAGAATGGAAAATTTTCAAGCAACTAACAAATGTGATACAACTTTCCAAAAGTGATACATCACTCCCTATCTTGTTTCCTAGAAATCAGACAGAGGTGCTGCTGATGCAATTGAAATAGCGAAAGAGCGTGTAAGTTTCTTCAAATGTTAAAACGAAGTGTGGGAGAGTTAAGGATTTAAGGATGTTTCTTTAACCGTCTGAAGAGAAAAGAATCAAGTATTTAGGGATGCTTTTGCAATCGTCTGAAGAGAAGAAGAAAAATTAAAAATTGAAGAACCATACTTAAACCGGTGAGGATTAAAGAATAACTAGGCTCAAAACAGTGAGTTTTATACATAGCTCAAAACGGTAAGGATTGAAAAGACTCAAAATAGTGAGTTTTATCCTTAGCTATGGGTCTTACTTTCATTTAAAAATAAGAATGCCACATCAATAAGAAGTGGGTCTCACTAAAAGTGCAGAATAAAAAAAGTCATGTCATATATGATGTGGCATTGAACTGACATCACACTTTTCGTCAGTTTGAACATTTTGTAAATGTTGGGATTCAACTTAAATGCTCCAAAGTTAGAGTTCAACTTAAATTCTAATATAAATGTAAGAGTTTAAAATGCAATTTTGGCCAACTTTCAAAATCTTAAACCTTTTCTTTAACAATCTCATTGTAGAACGATTAAACTTTTTCAAACTTCGAAATCTTAAACTTTTCTTTAACAATCTCATTGCAACACTCTTGACAAAGATTTAAAATATGATGTCATTACAAAATCTTGACCTTAACATCAACAACTAAATGAAAAATTTCTTGAAACTATTTTACAACTTACTTTTCTTAAACTAAAATCAATTTTTTTTAATTTTCAAATTTAAATCTCTTCACCATTTACTTTTCCGGAAACATTTCAATTGACTTTGGAAATAACATACTTTTGTTAAGATTAGTCAACTTTTTAAATGACAATTGATTACCAAATTTACAAGGTTATTGCTTATTTATATAAAAAATTTACTCAGAGTTAATTAGGGCCCGTCATGATGATAATCAATTTAATAGAAACATTACAAACTCATCGGAGATTCATCCAAATGTTTGTTTTATTAAATTTAATTAAAATTAAGATTTTAATGAAATTTCTCAAAATTAGTGAGAATGTCAAAACTTCTCAAATTTAGAAATGGATGAAAATAAAACATCGTGCAAAAATTTAATTAATTTTGAGGAGTTTATTCAGAAAAGAGAGAATAGAAATTTTATACACCCATTTTACTAACTTAATATTTAAGTGAGAAAAATATAAATAATTAAAAATATCATAGATTTAAATTGATAGAATCTAAATAGAAAGGTAAAGTTTCGTCATCATAAAATTTAAATTAAAGATTTTAAAAATATTTAAATTATTTTAAAAGACTTCCAAATTATAAAGTCGAGGTTCAAATTAATAATTTAATTAAAAGTTTACTAAACAGCGAAACTAGGGATGGCAATTGTACCCGAACTCGATGGGTACCCGATAAAATTACCCGAACGGGGGCGGATATGGGGAGCAAATTTTTACCCGTGGGGCGGGTATGGGG
>JAOTAX010000198.1:18511017-18529084 GCA_025629825.1 Erythroxylum guanchezii | reverse complement strand
TGGGGGGGGGGGGGGGGGTACGGGGGATGGCATACCCGCCCCATACCCGCCCCGTTGCCATCCCTAAGCGAAATGGACCCCTAAAACGGCTATCCTTGCTGTCAAACAAACTTCCCGCGCAGGGAAGCACTAACCTGTAAACCTCCTCTTGACATTAACGCGAACGCTTGGTGAGCAAAGACGTACAACCTGCTTCACACCATATCAGATGTTCTTGTCATCCTCTAGCCTGACCAAGCACTGTTGGTGTCTTCGTCGTTTCTCTGCCAACATCAAGTTTTCCTCCTCCTTATCTAAGCCCAGGGTTAATGACTTGACATTAATTTTCTCTTTTCTGTGTCTGCGTAGGATTGAATTGTTTGATGTCTACGTCTAGTTTTTGTTTATCGAAATTTATGATTTATTTGTTCGGATTAGTTGTTGAATCACCAGGACAAGGACTGTGAAGACTTTGTGCCGTGGTTGGAAAGGAAAGCTGGAGTTCAAGTTTCTTCGAAGGTTTACATTGGAAAATCCGCCCACGGCAGGTTGCGTCACATTATAATTTTTGGCCCCTTCGATTGCCTCCTGTTATTGCGTGCTAAAATTAGTTCATAGCATTCCATTCACGTCACTATGTGCTGTTTTCTTTGACTGTATATTCCTGCAAGTATAGGTCACTATTTGCTGCGGAAGACATACGAGCTGGAGAGTGCATCCTTCAAGTTCCATACAACGTGGTATACTACTCGTTATGTTGACCCTTAATTTTACTATAAAGTATACACAACCTTTATTGGTGGTAGCTGTCGATGTTAAATTAGAAATTGTTTTCTAATGTAATATCTCAGCAAGTTTCACCGGATTGTCTACTTCCAAAAGTAAGAACTTTGTTGGAAAATGAAGTTGGAAATGTGGCAAAGCTTGCTGTCGTCCTTTTGTTTGAACAAAAAATCGGCCTGGTAATCTCTTTGTGTTTTTGATACGAAGTCAAATTGTGTAAAGCAATGGTACTGCGTACTGCCTGTAAGATATATTTCACCATCAAGAATTTTGTATTATTTCGTCTGACATTTCTGTACTTACTTTTTAGCTTATGCAGATTTGTGTGAGTATGACTGCCAATTGAATTAGGCTTATTACTTGTAGCAGGAATCAGAATGGGCCCCTTATACCAGCCTTCTTCCTCAGCCTGGTGATATTCATAGCACGGTAAAATCTTTCCTTTTCCATTGAGTTTCTCACTCTTGTAAGAGAGAAAATAATCTGTTATCTTTTTGTCAATATCTGCAGATATTCTGGAGTGCGAGAGAGTTAGACATGATTCGTCAAAGTTCCTTATATCAAGAAACTATGAGGCAGAAGGCTCAAATTGAAAGGGACTTCTTGACCATTAAGCTGGTAATTCACATGCAACTTTTATCCCCTTTCTTGCTGCGAGATTTTTGTTTTGAGTTCTATAAGAATCTGACCAACGTAGGTAAAATGTACTGTCTTTATGGTTGCTTGAACCCGGATCTAATCGAGCCACCCTAAGGGATACAAGAAAACCTTCTCAGCCAAGTACACGTTGGATTTTAGTGGTAGTCATATTAAACATCCAAGCATTTATTTGACAAGTTACAGTAATAAGGACACTTTTACATAGATGATTTTTATATAAATGAGAAATTGGCTTTTAACTGCATGGAAATGCAGCCAGCAAACAATACTTGTGCTAATAGCTTATAAGTGATAATATGAATAAAATTAAGTTAGTAGCATTCTATTTGGTGATAGTTTTTTTTATATGATTACCATTTATTATAGGTTCTTGATCGTTTCCATGGAATGTTTGAAGGTGTTACTTTAAGGGACTTTATGCACGCATATGCTTTAGGTGAGTGGCTATTTACGGCAGTAGCTACTTCCACTTTGATATTTTCTCTTTTTTATTTGGTTTATTGTGACAATAATATAAGTAGCAATTTTTCTTTGAGCCTGGTTATATTGATAATCTTGGTGATTATGTGCTTTGTGGTGAAACTTCTATCACAGCTATAGCTAGAAATGTGAAAGTTGACGATAATAGTGGCACCTTTTGACAGCGCCTCTCGCTCCTTGAGCTTAGGTGTGGAATTTGCTTCCTGACAAGTAGATGTTGTAGTATGAGGGTGATTTGTACCAAATCATAGAAAAAGAAAGAAAAAGTTGCTAAAGCTGATATTTCATTGCCTGTCTTGATGGGAATTTTTGTTCTATTGAGATGGTTTGTAAAGTTCTAATGAATAGTTTGTTGTGAATATGACAGTTGGATCTCGAGCTTGGGGAAGCTCAAAGGGTGCATCTCTGGTACTGTTTTCCTGTCATATACATGAAAAAAATAATTTCTGGAGTACTTTCCTGTTTCAATGAACATGTTTATGATTGCATTATTCTATAGATTCCCCTTGCAGATTTTTTGAACCATCAAGCTGATTCTGAAGCATTTGCTTTAAATGATGAGGACATGCAGGTCTCAGAGGTATAAATTGTTTCTGCTGTTTAATTGTGAATTCTAGACTTTGGCATGGTTATCATGTGTATGTCCAGAAATCTCCTTAATTATCTGAGTCATTTTGTGCAGGTCATTGCTGATCGTAATTATGCTGCTCATGAAGAGGTTACAATGAAACATAGCTCATTTTCTTGATAGACAATAATCCTCTGATCTTCGAGATTAGTTTAGAGAGAACTCTCTGGTTCAAACATTAGCCAACAGATGATGTATTCTTGTGAATTTTGACACCAGTATATGTTTGTAATTTGCATACATGCTTAGCAGGTATTTATTAGTTATGGAAAGTTTTCAAATTCTACCTTGCTGTTGGAATACGGATTTGCACTTCCACATAACAAGCACGAGGAGGTTAGTCTCGGTTTTGCATAGTTGTATCGGTCTTGTCCTTATTGTACTGGTCCAATATCTGATTAGTGCTCCAAGTTTTTGCTTCAACTTTTGCTGTCTAATATGAAAATTAAGGTGGTTACTCTCTGGTTCAGGTTCAGATCAGTATACCCCATCATGATCTTTTACCCAAAATGAAGTTCAAAATTTTGCAAGGACATCTATTTCCAGTCACTAATGATGCCAATGGCTTCAAGACTTCAGGGAACTCTTTCGTAATAAAGTAAGAGTTGAGTCATGGTCTTGAGTTTTTGAATTCAGAGGTTATGGAAAATTCTACATCCAGACATCCATTATCGTTAGCTGGTTAGATTCTACTTCCAATCAACTTACTGATGATCTCACATACAGATACACTATCTTGGATGTTTGCATTACACACAAGTACTTGTTATGTGTACTTGAGTCATTGCTTATTTGACCTTTTATAAAGTACGACTTCCCACTTAATTGAATGTAGTGTGTAACCCCAGCTTTATAGCCCTGGTACAATGTCTTGTATTAGAGCTTTTTCAAGGAAGTTCTTGCGATAAGGGAAAGCAGGTCTGGATGAGTTGATTCTAAGCCCTACTAATCTTTTCCAATTTGTTCATCGGATTATTGCCCATTGGAAGTTCACAAGGAAGTGAAAAATAATATTGCTTTAACTCACCCTCTGAATGCTCTTTTGCTTCTCCTCACCTAAGAAATTCGTTGTGCTTTATGCTGTTCCTAGCAAATTCAAAAATTTGTGTACTTATTTCCAGTCTTTTGGCAGTAACTGTGAAACCTATTGCTGTGTGTAGCCATTACTAGTTTGTGGACCATAACTAGGCTATATCTAGTTTGTGAACCATAACTAAGGCTAGGCTATTTCTAGTTTGTGAACCATAACTAAGACTATGTCTTGCTTAAATGCATACAGTATCACGAGTAACATGCATCGTAAAGTTGTCTTTACTAATACCTATTCCAATTTCTGATAACATTATAGTGATAATCACAGTCAGGGAAGTCAAATCTGTTGAAGGAAAAGGGATGCATACAGTATCACGAGTAACATGCATCGTAAAGTTGTCTTTACTAGTACCTATTCCAATTTCTGATAATATTATAGTGATAATCACACTCAGGGAAGTCAAATCTGTTGAAGGAAAAGGGAAGGGTCTTCCACAATCTCTTCGTGCATTTGCTCGTGTTCTGTCTTGCACCTCTCATCAGGGTATGCTTGAACATATATCTTTTGAATTATATCTGTTTGGTAAAGTGAGAAGGTCCTTATCGGTTATATAAATATTTAGAATTAGAAGATCTGACCAAGGAAGCGGCAGAAACTGATGGGCGATTGGCTCGTCGTCCTTTAAAGGATATCAACAGGGAGATTCAAGCACACGAGATCCTGTTGTCACGGTTTTCACAGCTCATCGGGGGATACAATGCGTCTATTGAGGTAAATGCATAAGTAGGATCTCCCGTTGCTTAATTAGAGTTTGGGGTAGATTTGGAGATAAATGCCTGCATTAGCTAGTAAAGTCTTGCATATTTTTTTATTGGAGGACCTCTTATGCTTGATTGTCAGCATATAGCCAAAATAATGTGCTAGGATCGTATCGAAGATATGACACTTACATTAGCATCCAGAAACTTGATATCCTGGCTAATGTCCCTTCTGATCGGAAGGTTCGTCATTTGTTTCAACCATCTGTTTGCAGTCATTGGAAAAAATTTCTTCAGTACCTACATGTGAAAAATTTGCCACGCGAAGGAAAATGGCTCTAAACCTCCTTAATGGTGAGCTTCGAGTACTTGAATCTGCATCAGCATGGCTGAAGAATTACTGTGCTACGTTGCATTGACACGGGGCAGGTTCCTAAGGTACACTTTTGACTTTGACAGATCAATTGTATTTTTCCTCGTGTATGCCTAGTTGTCTTAGCACTACTATAAATCAAGAAGTGGAAATACAGGGCCCTGAGGTCTGGGATAGAACGCACAAATCAAGGCGTCAGATGTAACCCCAAACGGGAAGAAGAATAGATCATGGCTCATGATGTCATTGCGACTAAAAAGCAGAATCAGAAGTTTTAAGAAATTTTATCAGCCCATAACTAGTCATCAAATGGACGTCTGTGGATTTCCAGTTATTTCTTCAATTGCATTATGCCCTGAACGCTGAAGGTTCATCTCTTGGACTTCAACGAAGTCCATTGAAACGTGAAAACAACACCTCTAGAAGATATTGCATTTAAGATCAGCTTTAGTTTTCTTATTTGAAACGAGAAGAAAATTACAGGGAACGTTTCAATACGAGTTCAATTGTCTTTTGCGTATATACACGCGACAAGTAGGAATGGACACGGAAGGCCGAGTTGTTAAAGCGTTTTAAGGCAGATTAGAACATCAATATATTCACAGATATTGCTGCACTATCATAACTGCTTCATAGGCCCAGCCAACGAGTTTCCTTTTTGCTCAATCTATGATATATATGCCTTTACCAAATCTGAATAATTGCAGACGTAACCCGTCCTTGGACAGGTTATTTTACCATCATTTTTCTTAGCCATTTCTTCTAGCGCCTGCGGAGTCAATAAAAATGATGTCAGCTAGTTTGGACGTATCAAACTTACACTTACCTATGACTAGAATAATCAGAACCTTGGTGCTGTACACATATCCATTGGGTAAGACTTGAGGCGGGTTCTCCGTGTCCATTAGCTCTTTAGTTATGTAGCAAACAAGCTTCGAATGGTGTTGCTTGGAGAATGGTAAAGGCGATGCTAGTTTCCTGAAACCCTCCTGTGACAAAGGGTCCTCCTTGGTGCAATCATCCTCGTAACAGTATCTTAAACAATCTAAGGAAACCAACATATAACTAGCAACTCTAACACAGTCAAGGCATCTTATAAGAAAGATGCAAGCTCATGTTCCAAGAGGCAAGCTAAAACATATTAGCTCATCTGATACAAAACTTGTTATAAAAATTCTATTTATGCTAGAGTGGGAATATGAGGAGATTCAAGATGCTCCTTTTAACAAAACATCTCATCTGCCTTAAAAGTATTCTCTCTTTCATCCCATACAATTACACCATTAGGAATCACACTATGTATCATAACCTTGGTTAGAGTCGCAGTTGCTAGAGGTTTATGCAGAACTGATATCTAGGTAGTTAAATGCAAGCTTGGTTAACACAGAGCAAATAAAAAAGTAAAGGATGAAAAATTGCTTTGAACACAAGAAATAAGTCACTGGATGATGGATACGGTGTTTTCAGTGCAGATAAGCCTGCCTGTAGGTAAATATTTAGTAAAGGCTCTAGTGGCATGCCATATAATTTGCAGAATTCCTGTTTAAATTGGTCCACCAGGTGGCCCCATTGTTTAGGTTCAAACAAAACCTGCAAGTCATAACATAACAGGCGATCATAAGGTCCCGACTTTAAAAATGACAACTGCCTACTGAAAAAATCATGAAGTGTGTTCAGGCCCAACAAAAAGATGTTAACGAGAACCTCAATTTCATAAGTAAAAATTTCACCAGAATATTTCATGGAAGTATGAAGTCTCATCTTTTTTCCTTTTTCTTGATAAAAGAATAAGGATAGTATTGTCTAACCAAACTTCGAAAACAAAATGGCCATTCACAGTAAGATGATAGTCAGTCCTAATACAGGATTATACCTTGTATGTCGTACAATCGGTGGTGCTTCTAAATGCCACTGTTGCGAAAACATGTTGCAATTCTTTCATATGTGTGGCCCCCCATGGTGCGAGATATTTCCGACAATATGTAATGGCACGCAAGTAGTTTTGTGCCCGAACCAACTCTACAAACTCTTGAAGTCTCAGCTGGAATTCCAATTTGCTCTGTCATCAAGAAGAGAGTAATAAGCAACCAAAATGATCAAGTCTCTGTAGGTTGAAGAGATGGAATCATCTATTCTTATGGAGACAAGTGAGCATTGATGACAGCAATCAGAATTCAATTTTGTAAATGTCATTGATGGACAGCCTCCTTTCAAAATTTAAAAAAGTTTAGTTGCAAAAACTTGGCATCTGGTTTCAATTTCTTTCTAAAGACCCAACAATAACCTGCTCTGGGTGAAAAAGACACGACCGTGGAATTCTCTTACTATAGAATAAGGGTCAACTTTTAAGAGGTTATGTTCAGAAGATAAATCCAATCAAATTTTACTAACAATTCCAAACGATTATGAGACAATACTTCGCTCAAACATTATTGGCTACTAGATGGATTCATCTTTTCTCTTTTCACTCAATAAATGTTTTAATACTCATGAACTGTAAAAATCTATATCTTGCTAGTTAAACCAGTCAAAGAAGTTCCTAAATCCTAACTGATGAACAAAAATAAGAAACTTGTTCAGTCAAGTTTCAACAAGATTTTGCATGGATGAAATCAAGAAGGTAAAGATATCAATACCGTGACTCTGACTGCAAAAACCAACAAGTTTTAAAAGGGATAACACATTTACGTGCTATGAAAATATTATTTGTTTACCTTGGTCTTCCTCAATCGTGATTTGTTATCAGCACACCAGGCCAAAGCAGCACCAACATCCCCGTTATGAAGGGCATCAATCACCTTTTTTGCTTCTTGGAATACATCAATATCAACAAGATCCTGAAATATCTAACTTATCACATGAATTGCATCCCAGTGATTGAGCAGTCTAAAGCAGGTAATAGGTACATACACAGAAGCATAAGTCCACAACTTCCAATTCGCACCCAGCCACTTAAGAAAGCAACAATTACTGGGAGAAAAACAAAAGGAAATGGGCAATGACGTTACCAGAATGTTGCTGTCTTGAGCTAGTTTGACTCCCGTCTCATAGTACGACATTCGCAACATGTAGTCCACAAGAATTCGCTTCAGGCGGGTGTTGCTCCACTCCGACAAATTCTCTGGATCTGCCGATTCCAGATGCTCAAGCCGAGTTCGACACCTTTGCGCTTGCAAGTTCTCCGTTTTACTTCCCTCTTCCAACTGAACAATCCAGAAGAGCCATTCTCATTCAACCCGTCACTTTCAAGAAATTGTTCAATTATATCGTCCAAAGATGTAGTGTTGATAATAGAGGAAAATTCTTAGTTCAAAGATTTGTGGGTTACCTTTCTTTTGAGGCCTTGCAATCTGGTGACGAGGGAGGTGAGGTGGCTAACAGCGTCGTCTTTGGACATATCGGAATCAGCAGCGTCATTAACGGAGGATATTACGGAGGAGACTTCTTTCTCGACGGCGCGGTGGTTGGAACGGATCGTTTCCTTGTAGTGTTCGAAGGGGACACGCAAGAACTGGTGCTCTAGCTTCAGGGACTCCGTTAGTTTTGACGAGGGAACTGTATTGGGCGTAGCAGTTGTGACGGAACTGTTGGCGGTTGTGGTGGTTCCGTTAGGGAGGGAATCGACTTCCATGTTGGAGAAAAAATTAGGATTCTTTCAACAACGGCAAGTAATTCGATGGAGAAATAGAGGGGAAAATGGGAGTGACAACGGAAGACAAGCAGGCGGCCTTCAGAAACGGCAGCGTATAGCTATGTTGGATTTTGAGTTTTGTCAATCGGGCTTAAAAACTCAAAACCACGTAGCTTGTTGGTCAACAACTAGAGTAATGCTTTGGGCTTCTAGACTAGGGTGCTGTATGTCATTAATTCGTTTTTGTTTTCTGTTTATACTTTTTTGTAATATGATTTACTATTTATTAAATATATATTATTTAATTATTTAATATTAATTATTAAATAAAATTATAAATAATGTAATTGAATATTTTATATTTAATTATTTAATATACTAATTAATAATAAGAATTATAAATAATTTTATTTAATAATTTAAAATATAAATATAAATTATGAATAAATAAAATTTTAATTTAAAATATCTTCAAAATATGAAAATTTAAATACATTTTACTTTAATAATTTAAATAAATATTAAAAATAAATATATATTTATTAAATTATTTATTTTAATAAAATAAACAATAATTTTATTGATTATTTGTCCATAAATATTACATAAGAGATTAAAATCAAATTTATTTACAAAAAATTTTATCTTTAAGTTTTATTTAGTATGTAATTATTACATATTAATAACTATATAAGTTTTGGTTTTTATTTAAAAACAGAAATGAAAAACAAGAAACGAAACCTAAAAATTACATTAAGTGAAATCAAACAACCGCTTAATATAAAAAATCTAGACTAGGACTGACATACAACACCCTATATTCTGACATTGAACGACACACTTTTTCACAAATTGTTTGACAAAGTTAAAGCTAAAATTTGAGATTAATTGCTTTACCATATAAATATCATCAATGATCAAATGTAGAAGGAAATTAAACAAAAATATCTATCAATCGTACGAATGACAATTTGAGCATCATTCTCAACAATAACATTGGAAATTATTTAACTTTAACCAGTTTAAGGATATCTGATTCTAAGAGCCTTAGTTAATTTTGGATTGACAATGCCTGAGAAGAAAAAACCTCATATAGCCATTAAAAAAACACTCCAATCTCACACAGCATGCTCAGATGAGGCAGTTTGATTGAGCTTTGGTTTTTGGCGTAGTCTATTGGTTTTTATGGCATTGGCGAAATAAAAATGTGTTTGAACCCAACTTTGCATGGCCGAAGGATGGTACCAAAGTGGTTTTAGCCTATGCCGAATGGATAGAACGGGCGAGGACAACAGAAAACTGTGTGTTTCCAACCTAGGGACTACCCCCAGATAGTTTAGTCGGTTGGACTAAACCTCCTGAACACTGGGTCAAGTTAAACACTGATGGTGCAGTGCAAAATGATACTCACATAGCTAGAGCGCGGGGGGGTGGGAGGGGGAGGGGTTATTTCGAGACTGGCAAGACCAGTGGTGTGGTAGTTTCATTCACCACATTAGAGGAGGCTCACCACTCACTGCCGAACTCTGGGAAGTCCATTCGGGACTCACCCTAACTTGGACCTTAGGTTACCGATAAGCTATAGTAGAAATAGATTCCTTAGAGGTTATTACCATAATTAAGGACGAATTGTGTCACTTCTCTTCTCAGTTGCTATTGTAAAAATGTTGAAATCTCTATCTCAAACACCACAACATACTTAATCTGAAATCTAAAGAATGAAGCAAATATCCTTGACTTCTACCAAGCTCTTTAAAAAATTTATAGAAGCCAATTAAAAATTATTGTTGTAGTCTTTATGGTCAAACTTTAACATCTATAAAGTTAAGCTTGTAGATAAGTCTGAGCAGTGTTTTAAAACTCAGATCGGACATCAAATTGGAGGTGTTATTGGTCGCCGGTTTGACCGATTCAACCACCGGTCGAACCGGTGTGATGTTATAATTATGCAATAATTATATTTAATTATATAAATGTTAGTAATATTAAAAAATACAAAAATATACCAAATAATATAAAAATATTAAAAAATAAAAATAAAAAGTTCATTGAATCAGTGGTCAAACCGGACCGGTTCGACCGGTCAATTGACTGGTTTTGACCAGTTCTCATTGGTTCAATTAAGAACTGATTTTTAAAAGTGAACTGGACCGAATAACCGACCGGTCACCGATTGAATCGAACGGTTCGATCTGATTTTTAAAACACTGGGTTCGATCTAATTTTTAAAACCTTGACTCTGAGTGACACTATTATATTCTTTCCAAAAGATGAGCTTTTTATAATGAATTGCATCAGCACAAAAAAGTCCATAAAAAAATTTTTAGACCGTATTATAAAAAAAATATTAAGAACTTAACAAACTCCAAACAAATCCTTGAACAAAATGATATGGAATTGATTTTATAGATTAGTGTGAAAAAGAGGGCATGTCTTACTAATGATGACGACTCATAAAAAGTGATTAAAAAACGCATGAATGACATTTGGATTGGCCCCACGCATGACCCAACTCCAACTCACGACGCCATCTTGTGTTCTTCTCCTTCCATCATCGCCATCGCCCAAACGCTCCTATTCCGCCAAATCCGCGGCACCCAAATATTTAAAAGGTGTTTTTATACTCGGACAGAATTACCCTCCTCCTTTACAAACAAACATTTGGCCACCTTTCCTCTTCTTTCTCTAGCTTATATTTGTTTGTCTTTGTCTCCGTTGTTACTTTATTCTACGACTGGCTCCCTACTACTGTTACTCTCCCAGTCTTCCTATTCCTGTCTCAGACTTTCAACGTCTTTGACGCCGCCCGTTACACTTCGCCCACTTTCATGTTCAACTCAGATTCAGAGGTTGCTATTTTATTTTTATCTCTCTTTTTTTAAATTTTGAATTAACGATTGATATCGGTTATTAATTTTCTAATTAAAAGACGCATCATTCAAGGCTGTGCCGCTTTGTATTTTTCAGGCGTTTTTCCTGTTGACCTTTTGAAGTGGAGGGGAGTGAAGGAAGGCTGCTTGTGAGTGATTTTCTTTTTTCTAAAAGAACTCCTTCAATTTTTTCTTTTCCTTTTTGGGTGCTTTGCTGGTGAGGAAATTCGAGGAAGAGGAACGGAAAACGATAGAAAAGTGTCAGTACTTGCCGTTTCTCGTTTTCCTTTCTTTTGCATAGTCAGTACTCTTCTTATTTGTCGTTTCTCAAGAATCAATCATTTCTCAACAATCAATCTATGTAAATCTTGTTTGTTGGAATAGAAGAATACACATTCTTGCTAGAGAGATGATTTCTTGTTGGTTCATGTTTTCTTTTGCTTCGTTTCTTTTTTCTTTTTTCAGTTTCTATAATGACTTTTGAGTATGTTTGATTTCTTATTCTTAATCACGCAGTTACATGGTTGGTCCCTAGAAGATGAGGGTTTATATTGTTTTTCTAAAGACGCAGGGTAGTTTGGTCTTTAACGTTTAGTTTTGTTAGATGGAATCAGAGCCCCTAACAATTTTATTTATTTTTATGGTTTCGTTTCGGGTTCTGTGATTTCTTTACTTTAAGAGTTCAGGGCGCTGTAAATTTTCCTACTACATTTCCATTGATGCTTTTCTATTGTATGTAATTGAAGTGCATCTCCAGTTTTTGAATAATATACAATTGTTAGACTGGAATTATTAACGTTATGATACTCATTAAAACAGATGTGCCATTTCAGTGATTATTGTCTTCAATGGTCTTCTAATTTTTGTTTCTGCAATTATGCTCCAGCTGTAGTGACACCCTCTTCAGGATTGAACAACACCATTTGTAATGCGTTCTCTGGTTTGAGGCAGAGATGAAAAAGTTATTCTTCTTCCGATCTTCATCTAGCAACTGTAATGGCAATACCGGTTCTTCACTATCTGCCGAGAAGCAAATCTACTGGGAAATGCCATCTGAGAGTGGGCTGAGCAATCAAAGTGGTAATAAGGCTGACGGCAGTTTAAGGAGCTCCAGGGGCTTATTTTCAAAGTCTCGAAAGCAAATATCTGATAACCAAAGCTCCAGTGTCATTTCAGGGCTTAGAAGAAGTCGATCCATGTCATCAACAGCATTTTTCAGTGATGCACCAGAGCAAAAAAAATTTCTTTGGGGAGATGATCAGAACGGATCTTCTTCTAGCTGTTCCAATGGTGCTTCTCGGCAGCAGTATAGTGTTCATTCATCTAGGTGAGACATTTAATCGACTAAGACGGTTCATGGATTAACTCATTGTCCCATGTAATTTGGAGAGAGAAACAATTCAGTATGAATAATCTTTGTGTTAATATTTATATTATGACACTGAGATTTGGCTGCTGGTTTCTGATATTCTAGGCAGGTTCTTACACCTGAGAATCGAGCAAAAGTAAAGAGAACTGAAGTGACAGTTATTCAAGATCCATGTGTACTGGAGAGGCTTGGTTCTTCTGCTTCTTCTAAGTCTCATCATGATTCTTTGGCAAACTCTTCCTCTAGTAATGGCTCAGGTAAGGTTTTGGACAGGTACATTGATGGAGAGCAGCTTTGTGAGGAAAGAAGTAAACCCAAAAGCAATTCTTCACACAGACAATTTGCTGGGAATGGAAATGCTGTTGGAAGACTTCCTCCACGAGTCCAGTATACAGCCCCTTCCTCACCAACAGATAGTGCCAAAGATAAAACCAGGTCTTATTCATTTAGGGATGCTAAAACTACCCGTTTTCCTTCTAGAGGTTTGGTGGAGAATGGTTTTGGTCATGAATCTCCGAGGAGTATTGCAAAGAATGTAGTTGAAAAACTCTCCCAAAGTCATGCTGTTCCCAGGTCAAGTCCTAACGAGTTTGACCATGATATTCCGATCACAGTTGAAGATATCTATTCTGGATCGATGAATAGATGCTTTAATTCTAAAGTAGATGAGCCTGCCCAAAAAATTTTCTCTCTGGATGAACTTTATGAAACCATTAATGACTATCATGGAGAAGAAGATTTCTCTAACTGTGGAAAACAGGATAGTTTTTGTCATGAAAATGTTGGTGATGTGAACTCTGTTCAAAGTAAGGATGCTTTAGATTTGGAATTGCAGCAAAGATCAAAGGTAGCTGAGGAAAGGGTTGTATTTCTTTCTGAAGCACTTGATCAGGAAAGCTTTCTTCATGATAGTGGATTTGATGTTATGTCATTGCTTCAGACTATTAGGAAATTAAAGGCTGATAAGTTAGGCTTGGCAATTGAGGTTTCGGGACTTTTCAAGGCTTGGATTGCTGAGAGGGATTCTGCAATGGAAGAGCTTAGGTTGGGAAAAGAAGAACTAGAGTCTTACACTCGGAGACTAGAAAAGGAGAAGAGTGAGTTGCAGTCAGCATTAGAGAAGGAATTGGACAGAAGATCAAGTGACTGGTCTAAAAAGCTTGAGAAATACCAATTAGAGGAGCAGAGGCTTCGTGAAAGGGTTCGAGAGCTTGCAGAACAGAATGTCTCCCTCCAAAGGGAAGTGTCTTTGCTTAATCAGAGGGAAACAGAAAGCAAAAGTGTGATAGCGTATTCAGAGCAGCAAATAAAGCACCTGACTTCAAGGATGGAGGAAGTAAGTGGGGAAAACCAAGATCTAAAACAAAAGCTCTCTGAATTCCAAGAGAAATACACAGCAGTACAGGACGATCTGTATTGTGTCAAAAGAAATTTTGAACAGAAGGACAACGAATGCAAAGAGATGCAGAAGTCCATTACTAGACTATTAAGAACCTGTAGTGACCAAGAGAAGACAATTGTTGGGCTGAGACAAGTTTTTAGTGAAGAGTTTGAGACGAAGCAGTCACTGAACAAGTTTGATAAGCAAGTGGCAAAAATTCAAATGGAGCAAATGAGACTGACTGGGCTGGAGATGACTTTGAGGAGGGAGGTGGAATCTTGTAGGCTTGAAGTTGACTCTCTTCGAAATGAGAATATCAATCTGTTGAATCGGTTGAAGGATAATGGAAAAGAGATAGATGCTTTAACTTTCAAGTTAGATAGGGAAGTGCAGACCCGGGTAAGCTCTCTGCAAAATCAAGGGCTAGGAATGCTAAATGAAAGCGCCCAACTGTGTTCCAAGTTATTGGAGTACGTCAAAGGAAAAGCTGGTCAATTTTCAGAGTCAAAGCAGGGTACTGAGTTTGCTGTCAACGGTTTAGATGGGCAGTTTCTTGTTGAATCTGACATGAAGATTCAGGGCTTCAAGCGTAGAACAGAAAGCTTCACGAGGAGCTTGCAGACGATATCTTCTTTGCTGCAGGAGAAGTCTAATATGGTTGCTTTAAAACCTCAGACACCATGGACCAGTGAGTCGAAGAAACTAGATGATCAAACTGCTGATGTAAGTTACTCTGATTAAGTTAACAATCACATTAAAGTTAAAATTGTTTTGAATGTGAATTTATTTGTTATGTTGATTTCGTGCAATTTGGAAATTGGAACACAAAGTTGTGAAAGGTTATCTTTGTAGAATACTTCTTCTCATGTTTCTTTCCATTTGGACATCAGAATGTAAGAGTTGAGCTTAAAGCCGAAAGCTTGCTTACTACTTTACTGAGAGAGAAGCTGTACTCAAAAGAAAGTGAAGTTGAGCTGTTGTATGCTGAAATGGCTGCCGCTATCAGGGGAAATGACATGCTCCGATCTGAAATCCAAAATGCTCTGGACAACCTTTCCTTAGCCAATCACAAGCTCAAAGAGTTAGAACTTGAGGTATGAATAGCATCACTACTTTAATGTTAATATGATTGGAACACAGTCTATGTACTGATCATGTTTAGGTACATTTGTGGAACTAATAATGTTAATTTAGGAAGAATGATCGTTTAGTATATTTCCTTGTAAAGGCTTGATTCTGGTTACAAAAGAACAATTCTTTGATTATGTTGACTACTTTGGGAGACTTCCTTGATGTTATGCTGCAGTAATAGATGTGTTTTTAACAGGTGCTGAAGAAGGACGATAATATAAGTCAGCTTCAAAGAGATCTGCTAGAATGTAAGAAGGAACTAACAATAGTTAAGGGAATTTTACCAAAAGTTTCGGAGGAGAGAGATTTGATGTGGGAGGAAGTGAAGCAATACAATGAGAAGAACATGTTGTTGAATTCAGAAGTCAACATATTGAAGAAGAAGATAGAGGCCCTTGATGAAGATATACTTCTGAAGGAAGGGCAAATTACCATCCTTAAGGACACTCTAGGAAGCAGACCTTTTGACATCCTTGCAAGTCCTGGTTCTATACAAGAGTTTTTGCTAAAATGAGTTTGTTGAAAACTTCTCGGTTAGAGCATGTCTATATTTTACAATCCCATACATACAATCAGAATGCGTCCTTTAGGATCCTATACTTTTTGAAGGATCTGTCTAGTTTTCTTCAACAGTAGCGGGCAAGAGATGTCGAGTTCTCTACTTGTCGGCATGGTTCTTTCTGTACAAGACCGGTTTTTACAAATGTATGTAGTTTTTGGCATTTTCTGGTTACAATCTTCCATCCTTTGTAAGTTCAGCCAACGTAAATTGTCATTGGCTTCATCCTTCTTGTTAGTCGACTTTTGGTTAATTGTTAGTTAAAAGTTAGTAAATTGAGATTTAGCCCATTGTGAGTCTTGATTCACAAGCCTTTAATCATCTGGTCCCTTGCAAGTCCCAACTAACAACGGTGATTCTTCATCAATAATTGATGTTCTGATTGTTTAATGTAGAAAGGCAAAAAGAACGTTTTGGCGAAAGGTTAACTAGTCTCCAAATTTTTGGCAAAAAATTTAAGATAGTCCTTACGGTTATCATTGATACCAGTTTGTTTCAAAAATATTCACTTTTTTTGAAACATACTAGATAAGGTTAGCTGCTACGTAATTAAATATTAATTTGTTGTTTTAAATTAATTAATTAATTGTAATTATTTTAAAACATTTAAATCCCAAAAATTAAAACCAAAAACCTAATTTCATCTATCCCTGATTATATTTATCCTTAATTTTCATCAGTTTTTTTCTAATTTGCAGGAAATCCTTAAAATCTTCATGCTTTCTATATCTTCCTTCGGTTCAAGCAAATCCCCAATAATCATTTACTTTTCTTGCTTCTTCTTCATCTATCTTCATTAGTTTATAGAAAATTTTTCTTTACTCTAATTGCAACTTTGTCCTCCACTCTAGGTACGATATTCTCATATCTTTCTATTTATTTTATGTTTATAGCCCATGAAAAAAATTTTTTATGTTTATAGTGCTGAAATTTTTGTCTATAAAGCTGGAGACGGTGGAGGAAGGTGGTCCACCTTATGATCCCTCGTGTTTCTAGTTACTAAATTAAAGGTTAGTGGTCCAACATTTTCATCTTGTGGTCCCTTGTGTATCATATTATGATTAAACTCTATTATTATGTTAAATAATTTTTATTTTTAAGAATTTAGCAATATCTTTAGTGGATTACGATATACCACCGTAGTTTAGAAAAGCATAAGTAGGAATTGCAAGTTTAACTCTTATTAGAAAATTAAAAAAAAACATGATCAATTCTTATATTGGATATGTTTATATGAAATTATAATAAGGTGATTGGTGAGTGTTCATTGCAAGGTATAACCCAACTTGGAGTGAATAAGTAGTAATGCACTTGTGTACTTTAGTGAAGCTAAGATCTTATAGCACAAGGTTGTTTCCTTCCAGTAATAGCTAGGTGGATTTCCTAGTTCTTAATGTTTTGAAGTGCTTTTGGATTATAATATTAGGTAGATTTTGCAGGTTTCAACATGCTATCTTGTAATGCTCCTAATTCAAAAGATAAAAAATAGTTATACTTTTGTATCTGAAGATAACTTTAGTAACAAAGTAGATATATGATCAAACAATTCATTTAGTGATAGGAAAGTTGTTGCAAACTGATACTATTGGTAAATTTTTGATCTATTGATTTATTAGGTGTTGAAGTGTAAATATGGATAACATGTGGAAGGGTTGAAGTTGAAATGTGATTAACTGATTTATCATATTACTTATGATCCTCTATCAACTGGATTTGGTATTGGTTCTTTAACAGGCATTGTAAGTGACTATAGATTCAAAGTTAGCCATCTCATAGGACTGAGTAATTATTGGATCTATAAAAAGATATCGAACATGCTTATAGGAACATCATATAGAGTTATCAATCTCCTGAATCAGATAAGGCTACATTTTGAGTTAATGTTGTGTCTTGTTGAAAAGGGGGGAATCTAAGTCTTTCAAAATATTTTGTGAGGAATGTTTAGTATTTTGTGGCTCATCATAGGTACTAGTTAGAAAAACTTTGTGAGGAATGTTCAATAACTTGGTTTTAATTAGGTAATTTGGTTTCTTTTTATAACTCAACAGTATAGCACTTTCTTTCATATGACCTTTAAGCTGATGCAAATTTTATGTCTACTTCAATACAAATATTGGCATATCATATAGGATGTTATTTTCTTCTTCCAGAATATGTAATATAATGTTTAATATGCCCAACAAGTTTAATATAGGATCACCCTTTTCTTGGTTCCACTTTTACCTGGACTAATAATCAATGTGATGGTTTTTTAGCTAGAAAATTGGATAGAGTTTTGGTTTCTGGTGATTGGTTTGGTGTTTTTGATCGTTCTGGGGTTGAATTTTTGGCTCCTCATGTTTCTGATCATTGCCCTGCTGTTTTGGAATTAAGAGTTGAGAGAGCCTCTGTTCCCAAGCCTTTCAAGTTTTTTAACTTTTGGACTCGGCATC
>JAOTAX010000198.1:18500711-18510917 GCA_025629825.1 Erythroxylum guanchezii | reverse complement strand
ACACCTGAGGTGATGAGAAAATTGAACAAGAATAAAAAGAAACCAATGAAATGGAGAGTTATTTGGAATGGGGATAATAAGTATGAATTAACTAATGGACATGACACACAAGTTGTCCAATGAGGAAAGGAGCAGGTTTGTTATTATAAGAAAGGAGAAGTCTACGGGTATCATTGTAGTCATATGATTAGTGTCATTTTTCATGCAAAACAATAACTATAGGTGTATGCAGATGAGTGTTATCATAGAGGGAGGTTCATGGAAGTTTATGAGAATGTCTTGCAACCAATTATAGTGCAAAAATTTCGCTGCCAAATATTCATGAAGAGATACATCCACCATTGAAAAGAGTTATGCCTGGATGGCCTAAAAAGAACAGTAAAAAAGATAAAGATGAATAAAAGTGAGTGAAGAATCCTCATAGACTATCATAAAAGGGGAAATTCCAATTGTGTGGACAAATGTGACAAAATTGGTCGTAATAAGAGAAGTTATAAATCTGGTTAACTTCATTCTAGTTAAGATGGAGTTGAGGTTTATTTATGTACTTCTCGGTAATTAATAATTGATGAGATTTCAATATTGGACAGTTGTTTAGGCTTAATGAAGATCCAACAATAACAAAAAATTTGCCTCAACCAAATTCTTTAATTTCCAATAGACAACCTTCTAAAGGCAGTGGACGTGAATTTAGTTTAACATAATTGTCATTTATTATATATTATTATTCATGTATATTATTTGTTTTTTATGTCTTTGTTACATGAATAATTTATTGTTTTAACCTTATTTGTAACATTATTTACATCTTTACCATTGAGGAGAAAGAGAACATTTGGATCAATTGATGTAAACACTTTTTAACTATCATTCCAAACAAGAGGGATGAGGGGGAAGGTAGACCTAAGTATTACATAACAATAATTACAAGACCGGGCTTCTAAATGAAAAGTTGTTTCTAATGTAAACTAATAAACTTTTAACATGCAAATTAGAAGTCAACTAAGTGTAAATGACAATTAGTTGTACATTAGTTAGTTTGTAGAGAATTATGGTTGGATATAATATCTTTTGGGTGCATAATTGTCAATTTTGTACGAATTTTTGGTTGGATCCAGTTCTAGTTTGTAAAAAAGTATAGTTGGATCCAGTTCTCATTTGTAGAGAATTTTGGTTGGATCTAATATCCAATGTTCAATTAGATCCATTTTGTATATTTTTATATATTCCAATTAGATCCAATTTGTTTATTTTGTGTATATTATGTAACATTCTAGTTGGACCTATTGTGATTTAGAATTGTGACATTGTAGTAGAATGATACAACTTGGTAGCCATTATATACATGACTCAAACTATTATACATTATTTTTCTTTGAATAATTACTTTCATTAAATGAATCTTGTTCTTTTTAGTGGTTTACATTATATGAATATCAAAATTAATGACCTATATTATATGAATCTCAACTTTACAAGTTTATGAATATCAACATTACAAGCTTACAGGTTTATGATTCTCACATTGTTCATAAGCTTGTCGAATGGAACTTAGAATATTGTCTTTTTATGATTGCCTTTTCAAGCATATAGTCATAAGTTGAACTTCAATTTGAATGTAATTACATATGAATAGAATTACTAAAATATATTGACTAAAGTTTCATGTATAATACAAGTACTTCTCATATTAGCCCTATTTCATATACAACATTTTTAATATATAAGTTCTTATAAAATATGTCACAGTAGTGCCATAATTTCAATCGTGAGAAACATATAACAACAATAAACAAATTTAGCAAAAAGACATAATAAAGAATGTAGCAAAAATACATAATAAAACCTTACTAAAAATGATTAGGTCCATAATGAAATAAGAAAATTTACTAACCACCTATTAAGGTGATGAATTGCTAGCAACCACTTATATACTTAATCGAGTGCCTACAAAATCAGTTATAAGCACTCCGTACGAGTTGTAGATAGGTAGAAAACCTAACATGATAACTGTTAGACCTTTGGAATGTGTTGTCTATATTTATGACCTCTCTCATAAATATGAGAAACTAGGCCCAAAAAAAAAGAAAAGTATCTTTATCAAATACTCAGAATACTTAAAAGATCTATTTCTGCATAAGACTTTTGATCAACATAATTTTGTTACAAGTTTCTGCTACTTTTGAATTGCAAACCTCTTTTGTGAACTCTCCTTTAACATTACTACCCATCAATCAACCACCCCATCATCCTCTCTTCGAATGTACTCGCATTGGGGGCTACACTTAAAAACTAAAAACTTTTCCTGATCACGATACTTACAACACCACTATTGCATCCTCCCCTAATCTTAACCCTACTTCTTTTACTCATGCAAGTAAATTTCCTCGTTGCAGCAAATGATTCTTGATGAGTTCAAAGCTCTCCATCATAATGATACTTGGTCCTTTGTCCCTCCTCCTCTAAATGCAAATATGGTTAGCTGTAAGTGGGTCTTTGAAGCTAAACTCAATCTTGATGGCTTTTTAGATTGCTACAAAGGTCTCCTAGTTCCAAAGGTTTTCATCAATCTTCTGGTCTTCATTGTATAGACACTTTCAATCTAATTGTCAAACTAACCACCATTTGCCTCATTCTTACACTTACCTTAGCTAAAAATTGGTTTATTCGCCAATTTGACGTTAATAATGCTTTTCTAGGTAGAAATTTACAAGAACTTTTTTTTGATGCATCAACCACTAGGCTTTATTAATTCTTATCATCCTTGTTATGTGTGTTGTCTTCACAAAGCACTTTATGGTCTCAAACAGGATACTAGAGGTTGGTTTCACAAATTAAGTCATAAACTTGTTAATCTTAGATTTATTACATCTAAAGTAGACACTTCTCTATTTATGTGGATGATATCTTGGTGACAGGCTCTTCATAGAAATGCATTCAAACAATGCTTTATAAACTTCATTCTACCTTTACCATCAAAGATCTATGCACCCTTCACTATTTCTTTAATATGTCCTTATAAACATGAGCTTGTAGGGAGTGTTAACAGAAAATCATCTTCCTTATAACCTTATATTTCCATTGTAATTACTTTAGCTAGGATTATTAGCTTACTTTAGCTAGGATTATTAGCTTATCATTTTTTTTATATCTTCTAAGATATGATAAGATAAAATCTTATTAATATCATCACTGGTCCAAATATGTATAAATACCGGTGCATACTTTTATGTTAACACATACAAAATCGTCACAAAATTACTTAGTTACATTGACATTCAAATGCTTTTTTGCATTCTTTATTCTTTTAATAAATTGACGATAATAACATCTTATGACCATGTGGTCAGGGACGACATTATTCACCTGTTTATAATTCACACAATGTCGTCCCCTTGTTGACTATTGTCACCTTATCAATAAATGAATCACTATATAATCTGTATTAGCTTCATTATTGAAGTTCCATTTAAACTAGAGATGGAAGCCTCCTCCATAATTGCTAGGCAATATCGAAGTGCTTTCTCAAAATACGACAATAAAAGTAAGTTGTTTTATAATTGCAAAAACTCTTCCATGCAACTTACATTCTATATTAAGTTAATCTAATTTTTGCTTAAATAATTGTGAACCAGTAAATGTTTATCTTTTTTTCGTTACAATAAATACAAATTTTGCACATGCATTATTTGAAAATAAAGGGACAACTAAGTAAAAAGCATTTTGTTCATTTAACAATTATAAATTTAATTTTGTTGAAAAACAATAGTCGAATTTTAGTTGAAATGAATTATTAATATGTTATTTTCTATTAATGTTAAGTGAATGAAGTGATATACTATTTGTATAACTATATAGTACATTGAGAAAAAATCACTCTAAGAGGGAGAATGTTTGAAGTTTCTAGCCTTCCCAAAAAGAGGATATGATGCTTTATAAAAGTTTAATTATGTTGTGAAACAAAATTATACAAATAAAATGTGTAATTTGTGACACTAGAAAGGAAAGGTGAAAGATAAGAGAACAAATCTTCCGTTTTGGTTAACATTTTTCTACTCTGTTTTATACTATCTCATTCACATATTTATGTGGGATAAAAAAATATTAATAAGATGATATAAAATAGAATAGGAATAGATTATCCGAAACATAAATATAATGTGATGCTAAAGTGATGGCTTCACTTTACTAAAATTATAAAGAAAAGGGAAGGGAAGGGAAGGCCCAAAATAGGGGGTTTGTTAGAGGGTCAAAGTCAAAAGAGAAAAAGGATCCCCGAAATTTCCAAAATGGAAAACCAAATATAACTCAAAAAGGAAAGCCAACTCAGCACCTAAAACTAAAGAACTAAAAAAAAAAAAAAAGCTCATGCCATTGAAATTGAATAACTCCATACTTTGCCTTTTAACTAAAATCTTTCTTCTGTTTCTTGTTTTGTTTTCCTCGAAACACAAATTCATAACGAGTCACATCTTCCGTCTCCAGATCCCTCCCCCCCCCGCCCCCCCCGCCTTTCTTCTGTTCCTCTGTGAGGACATTCCAAATCCCTTTTTCTCTATTGATTCTCACAGCCAATCTGTTTGCTGGGCTTTTTTCATCTTTTTTTTCCCCCTAATCTCCACATTGGAGAGGTGCGTGTACTTTTTTTGGATTGATCTTTCTTTTATCATGTCCATTTTTAAAACGAAAATTGTTATTTTGCTGATGTTCTCCTACTTCGATGTTTTTATTCATGGCTTTATGGGTTCTCGATTTTATGACAAAATCTATGACCATATAGATTCATTGATGAATGTTTGATTTCTGAAACTTTTAGAACTAGTTTGGAGATCGAGTGGACAGAAGAACCGAGATTGGATATTGAAAGAGGTTTTTATTTGAGGAATAATTTGGTTGCAAGGTTATCTAGGAGAGAACATGTGAACAATGGTATCAACAGCTTGGATGAAAATTGTTCCTCCCTGTTGGAGGCCTACTGTTGATGGTGAAAATTCTAGTAGAGGTGGGGATAATGGTGGTAGGGCTGATGGCTTGTTATGGTACAAAGATTCAGGATATCATGTTAATGGGGAATTCTCAATGGCTGTAATTCAAGCCAACAATGTTCTTGAAGATTATAGCCAACTTGAATCAGGGCCGATGAGCTCACTTGAATCAGGTCCTCAAGGAACATTTGTAGGAGTCTACGATGGGCATGGGGGTCCTGAAGCTGCCCGGTTTGTTACTGAGCACCTCTTTAATAATATCAAGAGTATGTTTATCTTTCCTTGCTTGCTGAGTTTTATTGACTTATCGAACAACATCAATGGATTCATCTATAATGTGATCTCTTATACTTGTTTACGTTGCCTAACATATTTCTTCTCTCAATGATTGTATCAAGTCTATTTTTTTAATTTTCTCTGTGCTAATTTAGGTTTCAAGGGTCATATGGCTGATGCATGTGTTTACTGACTTGACAGCTATTAATGGTGCAGAATTCACGTCAGAGAATCATGGAATGTCTGCAGATGTTGTGACTAAAGCGTTTTTGGCAACAGAAGAGGAGTTTCTTTCTCTAGTCAAAAGGCAGTGGCTGAATAAGCCACAAATTGCTTCTGTTGGTGCATGTTGCTTGGTTGGCATAGTATGTGGTGGATTTCTATATATTGCAAATGCTGGAGATTCTCGAGTGGTGCTAGGGAGATTGCAGAGGACTGCTAAGGAGGTCAAGGCTGTGCAGTTATCATATGAGCACAACGCGTGCATGGAATCTGTGAGAGAGGAGCTGCATTCATTGCATCCCGATGATCCACAGATTGTGGTTTTAAAGCACAAGGTGTGGCGTGTGAAGGGTTTGATTCAGGTGACTTTTCAGATTTCATCATGCATGTCTTTGTGGATATCCTTTTCCAGATTGTTTGTTGACTGTTTTAAGTCCTATTGGGTTGTCTTTACTTAAAAATCAATTGCAATATGCCATGGGGAGTATTATAAGCCCCGATAATCTCTTTTAGGTGATGACCTTAAGATTTTACTGATTTATGGTAGTTTGCAAGTGCTTGGTGATTTCTTCTTGATAAAGTATATTGGAATTAGTTGGAAAAGCACGGTTCACGTGTCTAATTGATGAATTGGAATTAAAAAGCACTTCGAAACTATTACTGGACTACTTGTTGCGTGTACTGTAAAATCTGTCTATTGCTTGGAAAACCCGAAGATGCTGAGGTGCCCTGCTGACAGAAGTTTGTTGCTTCTGCAGGTCTCAAGATCCATTGGTGACGCCTATCTCAAGAGGGCAGAATTCAATAGGGAGCCCCTGTTGCCTAAGTTTAGACTGCATGAATCGTTTGATAAACCAATTCTTCAAGCCGAGCCCACAATTTCTGTACATAAACTCCACCCTGACGATGAGTTCCTAATATTTGCATCAGATGGGCTATGGGAGCATCTAAGCAATCAGGATGCAGTGGACATTGTCCACAATAGCCCACGTAATGTAGGGTTTTTGTTCTTTTGTATTTGAAAATCCCTTTTGATAAATGTGACTTCTTGTTATCGGCGTTTGATAGTGAAATTGAATCGTTGGATTTTTTTACATAAATTTTTAGCTCTTAAGCAATTGAAATCTGTACAATGGCAATACGAATAAAGTTAGAATTGTTGGCACATCTGCATTCCCTTTATTTGTTAGCTAGTCTAGTTGTCATGATAATTTTAAAGTTGGTTTCTGCAGGGAATAGCAAGGAGACTTCTTAAAGCTGCACTTGAGGAAGCAGCCAAAAAAAGAGAAATGAGGTATTCGGACTTGAAAAAGATTGATCGTGGTGTGAGGAGACATTTTCATGACGACATAACAGTTATAGTTTTGTTTCTTGACTCGAATTTGATAAGCCGAAGCTCTTTTCATGGTCCCCTACTTTCGGTCAGAGGAGGCTGGACTAGTTAGTCAAGAAGTTGTGGAAGATACGCATTCATACATTTTTATTTCACATGTACTCCGATTTCAGAAACAATTTATAAAAAAAAGGATTCCCTGTTCCTCTTTGATTCAGTGCTATTTTAGGTTTAATAATATATCATGAATAGTCTACCAGAAGAATAATTCTTAAAATGGACAATATTACAGAAATTAGATCTCGTAACTTAATAGAATTTGAAAATTTGCAATACTCTAATATATTTGTTAAATTTTAAGTTTTTCATTACAATAGTTTAACTTGAATTCGAAATTAATATTTTTATCATCTTTTTGTAAAAAAAAAAAAAACATTTTACATGACAAAATATATAGCCAGGAATATTCCCCAATTTCCTAGAAAAGGATAGGTGGGTGGTGCAAGCTGATCAAGAACTGCCTCGTATGGAACTTCCTTTTTTACTGCTAACGTTTCAGTGAACTCAAATCATATTTTCTCCTCTAACATATTCTAAACAAGAGTTATTAACCCAACAACAGAAGAAATACAAGAAGAATAGGAGGAGGATGGTTAAAGCAATCATGTGTGAGGCAGTTTCCACTTCCCCTAGTTATTTACAACAACAACCTGATAATAAATATGATTCTTTTCATTGAAATAAGAGGCACTTTTTAACACCGAAAACCTTAAAAAATTTCAACCAACTAAATTCACTTCCTTGCCGTGATTGGAGGGCAAATAATGACAACTAGCAATATTTAATTTTGAGCTGGCAAAGTCGTAACTTTCATGAATTTGAAAATAGAGAGAGCCAATGCACATATATTTATTATATAAATATATGCACATATATTTATTATATAAATAATGACATTTTTACTTTGTGGTAAATCAAGATGCGTGCAATCCTGACACACAATGGGTTAAAAAAAGCTCTATTAGCGAAGGACAAGATGCTTGCGACGATGACTGAAGAGTAAAAGCAAGAGGTAGATGAGAAAGCCCTGGCATCCATTCATTTACGTTTGTCAAGTGAGGTTCTGCGTGAGGTTATTACTGAAAAGACCATGAAATATTTGTGGTGCAAGCTTGAGTCATTATACATGACGAAAACCCTTAGTACGAAGTTGGTGGCAAGACATCGTTTGCACACAATTAAATATGACTGAAGGTACACTCTAAAATCACATATTGATTAATTTCTTTCTATTATGATGAATTTGGAAAATATGTGTAACACCTCACTATCATAGAGTATATGCCCGAACAACCAGAAAATATTTAAGAACATACTCTGCGAGAATGGTATGTTAGAGCAATCATATTCACTTATTATAGCATCATATAGTACACAAGTATTCAAAAGATTAAATTTCCTCATTTCATTCACAGACAGAAGCTTACATTGTCATTACAAAAACAATTGAGAGTTTACTGTTCTATACAAAATATTCTACAAGAAATGAGAAATTAAGGGGTCGTTGGTTCTACTTCAATTTTTGTTGTTGTAGTTTTTAGTTTTCTTTTTTAGTTTTTCGTTTCTGTTTTTCTTTCAAATAAAAATAAAAAACCTTTTTGAATGTTAATGTTAATTTAGTTATATTTTTATCAGATAAAACTTAAAGATAAATTATTTTTAATTTAATTAATTTATTTAATCTCTTATATAATATTTATTAACAAATTATTAATAAAATTATGCTATTTTAATAAAATAAATATTTTATAAATTAATATTTATTTGAAATATAATTTAATTATTAAATCAAATTTTATTTGAATATTTATATATTTTAAATTTAATTATACAAATTAAATAAAATTAAATTATTCATAATTTTATTGATAATTAATTTTAATTTATTAAATTGTAAATATAATGTTGAATTAAATTATTCATAATTTTTATTAAATAATTAAATAATATATATCTAAATGATAGTAAACTATATTATAATAGAAACAAAAACAGGAAACAAAAACCACTTTTTATGGTTTTCATAATTTTTGAAAATTAGAATAAACCAAAACCAAAAATAAAAACTAAAAACTCAAACAAACAAGATTTTCTACTGAATTTGAAAACAAAAACAGAAAATCAAAAATAAAAATAGAAACAAATACCCCCTAAGCAAACACATTCTATTTAAACTCCTCAGACATCAACTGACCAGACCTTTGAGCCATTTCTTGTTTCCAAAATTGGCAATACTAGATTTCTACTAGATTGTCTTAGAAGTTAGGTCTCCTCAGTACCTGAAAATCAATATTTACAATTTTGACGAGTTTTGCGAACTCAGTGAGTGAACCACCATCGATGTACTCACTCAAAACAGAACATAAATATCAAAAGTGTATAACATAGTTCAAACAGTATCTTAAATAATTCAGAATCAAATCCCATATATCACCTGATCATAGTATACATCATATTTCAACAAGCCCATTATGAATACAAACATTTCATATAGTTATTTCAGAATAATCCAATTATTCATTTCAATCATTCATATCATCCACATGTACACAAACATAACATATCAGTAAATCAATTTAATTTAGTCATTCTTTGCAATTATTCAAATGATACATTTAAAGATATATATGCAATGTACATGAGACTCCACTTTCATTTTTATTTTGTTATGACCGAGCGCCTATTTAACTGTCTTGTATCCCTTTGTGGATATCGGGATCATTTCAGATACTGTCCCATACCCCTCAGTAGATGCTGGGCTCATTAATCATTGAGCTTGTGGTTCTTTGTGCACATTTATGAGCTTTAAGTTCTTTTCAGATTGGTCACTCCGGTCACAGCTTTTTTATCTGATCATGCATATCTGTTGGGACCCGATCTCGGGACCGGATCCCAACCGGAAACAAAACGGAAAAACGGAACATAAAAGAACGGAGAATCGAAAGGCGAAATACAAATCAAACGAACGAATCGGCAAATCGGAGCACAAATTGTGGAAACCAACGAAAAGCGAACAAAACGAAGTAATGAACGGATCGCGAATCGGAATACAAATCGAAACGAATCGAAAACTCGGAGCGAAAGCGAACAAACGGTTCAATCGAACCGAAACAAAGTTCGACATCCGGTAACGAAAATTTTAGAAAAAGGTCGCGTGTCACGTTGGAAACCCTAAGACTAAACCAATTCGAAAACTGGTATAATTTTTTTTTTCTTTCTCATATTATTCAAGCCTTTTCTCTTTATTCAAACCCATTCAAATCAAAACAAATCCATAAAATTTCCCTTTTGGAAATCATCCTCAATAAAAAAATCAATTCCAAAAAGCTC
>JAOTAX010000198.1:18488439-18500611 GCA_025629825.1 Erythroxylum guanchezii | reverse complement strand
CCTTCGTTTTAATGAATCCTGTATAAGTATGAGGTTTCCGGTTTCCGTAGTTGGGTCTCGGTAACGGGATCCAACATGAAGCAGATGCAGAAACTCTTGTGGTAGAAGAGGAGCCAGATGAAGAAGAGGTTACAACCTAAGAACCTCCACAGCAACAATTACCAATTACATTGAGAAAGCCAAAATAGAACATTTAAGTACCTGCTTGTTATGTTAATATGGTGGTTTATACATCTCCAATTGAAATTGATGACATTCCTACCACTTATAAAGAAGTAGTCCAAAGTTCAGAAGAAGATAAGTGGAGGATAGCCATGAATGAATAAATACATTCCCTTCATAAGAATCAGACGTGGAAGCTAGCTAGTCTCCCAAAGCTAAAGAAGGAAATTGGATGCAAATGGGTATATGCAAAGAAAGATGGATTTCCTGACAAGAATAATGTTTGCTACAAAGCAAGGTTGGTAGGCAAAGATTATGCTTAGAATGAGGGAATTGATTATAATGAAGTTTTTTCTCTAGTTGTAGAACATTCCTTTATTCAAATTTTGTTGTCTTTGGTAGCACATTTTGATATGGAATTAGTTCAATTGAATGTAAAAACTGCATTTTTACATGGACACTTAGAGAGGAGGAAATCTATATGACTCTGCCCGAAGGTTTTTAAGTTTCTGGAAAAGAGAATATGGTGTGCAAACTTGAAAAATCATTGTACAGATTGAAGCAATCTCTAAAACAGTGATACAAGTGATTTGACAACTTTATGATGGGGTAAAAATACACAAGAAGCAAATACGATCACTGTGTGTATTTTTGCAAGCTACAAGATGGATCTTACATCTATCTTCTCCTGTATGTTGACGATATGCTGATAGTTTCAAAGAATCTAAGAGAAATTGAGAGATTGAAGATTCAATTGAATCAGGTGTTTGAAATGAAGGATCTAGGTGAAGCCAAGAAGATTCTCGACATGGAGATAAGCCAAAACAAGGAATTAGGGAGAGTTTGTTTGACTTAGAAACAATATATGAGAAAGGTATTAAAACGTTTTGGCTTGAATGAAAAGTTAAAGCCTGTCAATGCTCCGCTTGCTCCTCATTGCAAGCTCAGTGCATCTTTGTCTCCAAAGAATGATGCAGAACGGGAAAACATGTCAAAAGGACCGTACTAATATTGGTAATGCTATGGTGTATACAAGATCCGAAATTTCACAGGTAGTTGGGGTTGCGAGCAAGTATATGCATGATCTCGGAAAGGAACATTGGCAAGCTGCGAAATGGATTCTACGGTACATTCTGAACACCGTAAATGTTGGTTTGGTATTTCAGCGGGATAAGCAAGACGATCAATTTGTAGTTGGATATTATGATTCTGACTATGCTGGTGATTTAGACAAGTGATGATCAACTATTGGCTATGTGTTTATTCTCACAAAGGCTAATCAGTTAGAGGTCTACCTTACAGTCAACAGTTGCTTTGTCGACTCTGAAGGTAGAGTATATGGCAACTACAGAGGTTTTGAAGTAGGCAATTTGACTTTAAGTATTGCTTGGTGAATTAGGGGTTTGATAGAAGCACATCAAAGTGCACTGTGATAATCATAGTGCTATCCTTTTAGCAAAGAACCAGGTTTACAATTCAAGGACGAAGCATATCGATGTCCGTTATCACTTTCTACGATAGGTTCTGGAAGAAGGTGGAGTAGCAATCCAGAAGATTAAGACCACTGAAAATCCCATTAATATGTTGACAAAGGTGGTGACTGCGATCAAGTTCCAACATTGTTTAGACTTGATCAATATTGCTAAAATTGAAGATGGGCACTTTAAAGCGTATTTGAAGACACTACTAAAGATGAGTTATATAAGAGATTTGAAGGTGTGAAATTCGCCAAGGTGGAGATTTGTTAAATTGTCAACAATGGTGGCTTATCCCACATTGAGAAATTATATATTTGTGGGAGGATGCTTTACTTATAAAACAACCGTCGTCTTTTTAGTTTGTCAACATCCCAAAATTTGCCTATCTTTCAAAATTTTCTCCCTCTTTTTGTAATATTTCACTTATATTATTTCCTAAAAATAGTAAAATATCAATTTAATAGTGTTCGAAGAAGTAGGCATAATTTGCTGAACCTCGTTAAATTATGGTGTTCTTTATTTGTCTATTTAATAACTATTGTCGAGTATAGTTGTAGTAAATTATTGTGCTATAAATTACATATATAAGAAAATTCTGTCTAAGAGGTTGGGTTTTAAGTGGGATCATTTGTGACCCCTCCCGTTTTTCCTGAGAATTTACCTAATATGATTTTTTAGTACAATCGTTCATGCTCTATTTACCTAGGCAATAGTGCTCAAGGTAAATTTGTTACTCTCGGTAGAAATTAGCCTGAGTTTCACAACATTACGTATAGGGGACGTATGGATACTCTATGGTATCTCTTGCTTAAATGGAGAAACGAGCAATTATGGCAGAGTTAATGTTGGAGGCAACCCCGCAGTACCAATCTGTTCAACTCAAAACGCAGAATTCCCCTAGCTATGTAGTCAATTTGCCTAAGGAGAAAAGTCTTCATGGATGTATGCAACTCTAGTTTTGCTATTGATAGTTTATTTGTATTATAGTTTTTTATTTGCATTTCATTGCATTTGGATGTTAACTAAAATCAATGTTCACTCTATTTGGTATCCTCATAAGTACTTTATTTTCATTTCTCTCAACCCTTTTTTTCCATTCAAAATATGCTTTTTTATTTTTCTATTCTCGTTCAAAATTGTGTTTGTTATGCGCATTAGATAAAATTGTTTCCAGAAAGGGGATGCGAAAGAAAGCAAGTCCAATAACATTCGTTTCCTGTCGTTTTGCTGTCTGCACTTCCGCGCTTATTTACCCATTGGGGTGACGTAGTTGCTTATAAATGAATTTACTGCTTTTCAGAACTGCACAACCTGTGACATAGAGTGGATAAAACAGGGAAAACCTGCTAATGTTGGTGAGGCAGAAAATGGCAAGTCTTCCACTGGGGAACAGAATCCAGCCATTGAGCAGAAGGAACCAAACGGTCATTCAGTTAAGGAAAACGTGTAGACGATTAGGTTCACTGTAATTAAATATAGGAGCGTGAGCCTGGTAGATAATTCTGGCGTACCGTTGGAAGTTCAAGAGTGTAGATTAGTTTCTTTTTCTTCTTTCTTCAGTCCCGTTGATAGATAGAGCTATTTCCATTTATTGTTTGTTCATTAAGCTGTGGTAATAATAGTCTTCATAGGTGAAAAGAATGTTAAAAAAAGAAAAGAAACAGGAGACTCTTAAAGGGAACAATTGTATAATCTTTGGTCGCATATGATACTTCTGTATGCCTTATAAAATGTTTGCAACAATAACTCTTATCCAGTTTACAGATGATGAAAATAATAATAATAATAATAAGAGATCATTGTTCTTGAGCCACGTATCACCGTATAATCTTGTAACTTTAACTACTGTATCCTGCGATGCAGTCATACTATCATTTGACAAAATTTCCACTTGCCAATGTACTGGCATAACAATTCGCTATAATTGATGCTCTTTAAGGGTGGACCAATTGTATTGGAGGAGATTTAGATACAGAGCCCAAGCTCAATTATACATAAAAATTTGTGCACATGCACGGGTTGGGGAGAGGGCTATCGTCAAAAATAATCAAAAAAAAATCATAAAATGGAGAAACCAAAAGGGAAAAGCTTGTGGAAAGAGAACTCGTGGGTGCAACTGCCACTTCACACATAAAACATTCTATGCGCACCTGAAAATTGAACGCTGCTGAACTCCATCCCAATGAGCTCATTATGGATATAAACCTGCTCACAGGATGACATCCTGTAGCAACGAAGCTTGCAATGCTATCATTGGCTCCTGAGTATCGAATGAGTCCTATTAACTGTTCCTTCTACAAATTCTCCCACCAACTTCACTGTTCCCTTCTAATTCTAGGAGTTGAGGAACCTGTGCGGACTGGCTGACTTTCAGGATCATACTTTTGGGAAGCTAGATAAGTAAGAGCTGTAACTACATCCGCTATGAGGGGTCGCATGTTAGGCTGTTCCTGAACACACATTGCAGCAACAGCAAGAGCTTGGTACAAGCCCCTCACAGGATATTGCCCCTGGAGTAGTGGATCAGCCATTTGGGCAAATTTCCGTCTATCTTTGAACAAAGGCCGAGCCTGTGTCATGCTAACAGCATCAGACAAGATTCAAGGAAAACTACCTACATTGCTAAAGTTGCTAATGTTTCAAACACTTAAACAGCAATTGCAACAGTTGGACTGCATATCGTAAATAGTGGCATGAAATTGCAAATATACAATGCAGTAACACCTCTTCAGCAACCTTTATAAATCAGCAACTATCCCTATGGGCAAAAGGTTGGCAGTTGCCCCATGATCAGCTACAACTATGCCAAATCAGAACTTACCCATGCAACAAGATTATGCTCACCACCGCCTCTGGAATTGTCAATAGCTTTTCTCCCAGTAATAATTTCAAGAAGCACAACACCAAAACTGTATACATCCGATTTTAGTGTAAGTTGACCCGTCATTGCATATTCAGGTGCACAATATCCATAAGTTCCCATAACTCTAGTGGAAACATGGGTCTTGTCTCCAACAGGACCCAATTTTGCCAACCCGAAATCAGATAGCTTGGGGTGATAATTTTCATCAAGCAAAATGTTTGAGCATTTTAAATCACGATATATCACAGGTGGGTTAGCTTTATCATGCAAATACTCCAATCCCTTAGCAGCACCAGCAGCTATTGTCATTCTTGTATTCCAGTCAAGTCGTTTCCTATCAGGTGGTAGATCTAAAATACAAATGCAATAGAAGAAAATTACTGGCGCATGTTAAAATTCTAGTTAAACGTGCAAAAAAATCACTTGCAGTAAGCAATAAAATGTAAGTCAAAAGGCAAAGTTTATACAATCACTTAAATGTAGAATATCTGTAAGCTTCCCAAACTATACCCAATATGAGAACTAAACATTGTTGTTAGTACTGTAAAAATGATATGGCTCAAAGTTTTCCTAATGTGTTATTATAATAAATATCACGAATTTAAGTTCTGCAACTGATTAACTAATTTCCAAGTTTATTCCTGCATGTTAAACACAACTTATTCCAGCATGTTAAACACACAAGGGGTCTGAAACTTCTGCAGCATAGCAACTAAATCATCATGTTGAGAACATACCATGTAGATGATCTTCCAGAGATCCTAAAGACATGTATTCATAAACCAAAAGTCTTTGATCTCCATCAGCACAGTACCCAATCAAGTTAACAAGATTCGGATGGTGAAGTAGGCTTAACATCAATACTTCAACAAGGAATTCTCTGTTCCCTTGTAGCCCATTGCGATCAAGTTGCTTGATTGCAACAACCTACATCATATCAAACAAATAACGTCTTACAAGAAGTCAATCATGCCCGGAAAATCCTCAAAGCAGATTGTAATATTTATAACCAATCAAGAGATCCTATGATGAAAAAAGCAATTTTATTGTAGTTTGACTGAAAAAAATAAAAGAGATAGAGTAGGAAAACATTTATACATGCCATTAGGAGACACAGCACCTTAAATTCTGCTGCAATTGACTACCTAATTCTCCATCTCATAGGTAACAAAAAGCAGCAGATATATAGCTTCAATATGATCCTAAAACAAGCATGACTTGCTGATGATATGCAGACCAAGCATGATTTGACACTGTGGCCAAAATATTTTCATGAAGCAGGGTATGCTGTAGCTAAAATGCCTTGCATAGAGTTCAAAACACAAGAATGATGAAATAGAAATGGAGATGCAAATCTGGAGAGGCATTCCATGAATTATGTTGTCCTTCATATATGTTATTGCCCTTAATGGTGCTAATGTTCTGATGGCCATGAAAAACCACACATGCAGCACAGGATGAGGGTGAGGGTGAGGGTAAGGGTGAGGATAGTATAGTGGCTACAGTTGCAGAAGTCTTAACAGAAGCAGTCTCACAAAATGGTGGGTATAGCCATACTGGCAAAAAGCCATTTGGAGCGTTATTTTTGCAATGAAGCAATATATGATGCACAAAAATGAATACAAGTTCAATGTAAAATTTGAATCAGCAAACTAGTCTTTGGCTAAATGGGCTCTCTTGTAATTAGGTCATTTTGCCTGGATAACTTTCCATCAGATGAAGCTAAATTTCATAAAGGAATATCACAGGGCAATAAAGGATATACAGGCATTGTTTGACCCAGAACTACACAAATAGATTTGGTACATTGCATTAACCCTTTGAAACTTTTCATTATGAAAAGAGAAATCCTACTAGTTAAAAACCTGATTGGTACTCTCCAGCCTTCCTTTATATACTCGGCCAAAACCTCCTTCACCCAAAAGACAATCTGCCCTGAAGTTCTTTGTTGCAACAGCCAACTCACGAAATGTAAATGTATGTGCTGCAATATGATCAGTGCCTCCCTCTTTAGTACTATCCTTCTTAACATCCAAGGTCAAGGTTGCCTTCACTTCATCTGCATAAACAATTGGACAGAAAAGGCATTTAAAGCTGCTTACCATAACATCAGTAAAAATATAAACAGTTCTGAATTGTAGACAATCAAAAATTTAAAGTTACCCAAAATTTGAAAGAACTTTGAATTATTGGACAATAAAATAATATGAAAAAATATTTCAAGAAAAATTGATAGAAAACATTAAAAAGGATACATACGTTTCTAGCTTCAACCAATTATTTAAGGATCAAAATACAAAAGCCTGACCCTGACCCTAGTATAATTAGTTATTTAAAATCTGCAATTATCATTGAAGTGAAACACAGATGAAGAATCGAAGGTCGTGAGTAATCACAATTCCCTGTACAAACTCAAAAACCACAAAGAAAAAAGAGAGGTAACTTCACGAGCTACGTCTCTATAAGTCCAGTGATAATCGTCTGATTCCATTACTCAAATCACGCTGACACTCGTCCTAAAGTGCAAACCGTGTTTTTTATTCTTTACCCATAAATATATAGACCTAGAAGATACGTTTTAATATATTAGCACTGGATATACAGCGTGAGGCCTTAGTCCATTGAAGACAGATTGTGAAGCTTTCGAATTAAAAGAAACCCCAGAGCTTCAAACATGATAGAAATTATTGGGACCGAATTTAAGTCACCTTCCGCACAAAGAAGAGCTTGCATTTAAATTGCATCAACACTGAAAAGTTTCCATTATTTTGTATAGTAACAAACGGGTATAATCCAGATCAATATATTTATTTCACAGCTCGAAAATAAAGTTGATGAATGTGGGCCGTTCTAATAGAATTGTAGAATCTTAAATGATAGAATTGTTTAAAATTATGAAGCGAGTGCGAGCAAAAATGGAATCAAACTTTAGAAGTGGCATTCACACCTGAAGATGATGGGACCTTACCATCAGACCTATTCTTCTTCTTTTCGTTCTTTCTTGACTTTCCAGAACAGAGAAACCAGCCCATGATCTGCTCTCTCTCTCTCTCCCTCTTACTTCAAAATGTTAAGGGAGAAGAGAAGGGAAGAGAAGAGAAGCGAAGCGTGTGTGTATGCGCGTCTGCTCAATTCAGACGATTGTTATATATTTATCTATTCTGCACTCGTGCCCCTACGTCTTTTAAGTTTTACTAAAGAACTCTTGTAATTTTATGTATTTATTTACGTAATCCATTTAAAACTTCCCCTAGGACATGTAAATTTTCAATATTTGTTTATTTTGGAATTACAAATCGACGTCGTAATTCAAAAATGATAATAAATGATTTGAAATACTTGGAAATTGGGCAGTAGAACGGTGTCTTTTCCGACTCCCGTACATAACTACATATGATCCGAGACAGACAGCACATTCCCAAAAATGAGTGGGTACTGGGTAGAATCAGGAACGTGGCCCACAGGGCCAGCCAAAATACACAACTAACTATAGAAACAAGTAAAAACAACAATGGCTACTCTGTCGGGTCAGGGTGTGGGGCGTTTAGGGTGGGCGATTTCACCTTTTGAGATCGAGTAAAAACAACAAAGACAAAACATTACTGGTGCATGTAATGAAATATTTTTGTCAGATACATCATGTTTTAATAAAATAACGACACAACATGTCTGGAATGTGAACTAATACGATAGCCTCCAAGTCTTCTGTATTTAGAACTTGTTTGATTGTGTTGTATTTTTTATTTTTTGGATGTCGATTTAAATAAAATAAAATGTATTTGATTAAAATTATGTCTTCGGTTCATGTTTTCCATTTTTTCTTAATTTCACAATTTATTAAAGTTATAAAATAATTTCATTTTGATTTTTTTGCAACTATATTTCATCATTAGTTGGATATATATTATTTAATACTAACTACTGAAATTATTAAAATAATCAAATTATTTAATAATAAATTTTAAATGATTATTTAGAAATATTTTAATTTCAAACCAGTTTAAAATATAAAGAATTTATACAAGTAAAATAATTACATAATTTTCTGTAAAAAATATTCAGAATCATGAAATAAAAAGAAACAACTTATTAACAAAAAGATATTGAAGTGAAATCAAAGCGAACTTGAATTGTAGGATCCGATTCATAAGATGTTGGGCCTTTTTAATAAACCGAAATAGTCTTTTTGGATTGAAACATTGCCAGCCCAAAACATATTTATCCCAATAAGAATGTTTCTCTCAGCGATCATAAATCCTAACCCTAATTCAGATTGGGGGAGAAAATGGAACATAGAAATTCAAATCTTTTGGATGAATCGTTAGGTTTAGAAGATGAGGAATGTGGGTTGAGAGGCAAGGTGGTTGCAATACAAGACTGCGTGGAGACAAGTGGAGCGTTTGTATTTCACCAACTCATAAAGCGATTACTTGTGCCCAATTCCTCCAACGCCGTTATCTTCCTCGCCTTTTCTCGTCCTTTCTCTCACTATGATCGTATTCTTCGCAAACTTGTACTCTCTATATCTTTCTGTTCCCTGTTCAACTTCTCTATCTGTTTATTTATTCATTGAGGACTTGAGTGGCTTGGGATTGTAAATAAATGACTCTAGTTTGCGTGGATAATATGAGCTATGTGGGTTTGGATTGTTTCTTCCCCTCCTTTTTCTTGTGGTGTTGGTTTAGGATCATTGCATAGTTGCAGTTACCATGATACAGAGCTTCTTGACGTCGAAATGCATGCGTCTGTAAAATTGTCTTTTAATATTTGTGCTTGCTCTTTCATTGCCTATCTTATAATGCCTTTGGTTTTTGTTTCTTTTTTCTCATAACAGGGTTGCAATTTGTCTGTCCAAAGAGATGACGGCAGATTTCTCTTCTTTGATATGCTTAGACTACAGTATCCAGGTGAGAAAATTCAGAAATTCACATATGATAGACTTCTTTATAAGGAAGTTGGTCATTTTCTTGTCAACTTCTGAATTGCTTCTGGGGATTAATATCTGTTATTTATGATGTGTATAATCTTTGGTCGTTTTGGACGGTAGATTCTTCTACGCAAATGTCTGAAAGTTAGCTTGACAATAGTGGGTGGTTCACTACATTTAGTTTTCTGTAGCAATGTATGCTTTACCATGTGACTGATTAGTGACATCGTTAAAATATTGATGAATTTGTTTACTTGTTTCTTAGCTCTTTTCTTCTTGTGTTTATGGGACTGATTTTGTGGCTAAAAAGCTCCTTTGATTTCTGTTTTTGTGCTAGATAAAAATGAAGATAAAAGTGGCGAAGATTGGCTTGTTGCAGTTTTTAGGAAGATACTGCAAATTGTACATGCATTCCCACAGAACAACAAAAACTATATTACTATCATGATTGACGATATATCTCTTATAGAGGTGGCAGTTCGTGGCTCTTCAGGTCTTGTTTTGGATTTCCTGCATTATTGTCAGACTTTAACATCAGAATTTGTAAGACATTTCGTATGTACTGGTTTTGTCTATTTCCTCGTGATTTTTTAGGCAAGTTGTTTCTTTGACTTATGCACGTTCCTATTATAGGGTTGTTCCCTAGTGACACTTAATCATGCTGATATCTATTCAAGCGTGGAGAATTGTGCGTTCCTACTGCAAATGGAGTACCTTGCAGATGTTTTGGTCAAGATAGAGCCACTAGTAACTGGTTTGGCGGCTGATGTGCATGGGCAGGTAACTTTTGGATTGTATTTTATTAACCCCACAAGCCTGTGATAGGATTGAATTTCAAATAAAAACTCATTCCAAAATCTGTGACTATTCATTGGTTTGTTGTTTATTACTGTAGTTATTGGTTTTCTACAATCCGATTGCAAGTGTTGTGGTGGGCTAGATTCATGCTATTGCAACTGCTTCTTTCTTGTAACTTCGTTTTTCTCATGACTATTTCTGTGGCAGTTAACAGTTTTGAACCGGGGAGTGTGTGATGGAAAGGGAAACCTAAGGACTAAAACGCCCAATTTCCGTTTTAAGGTCAAGGAAAATGTAGTCGAATATTTCTATCCTGGAAGTAGAACTTGAGGCAAAAAATCTAATTTTGGATGGTGGGTCATCATCTGTATGGAAAAGAAGACTTCTAGCGAAGGTGATATAAACGCAATTTGGAAGGAAGAGCGGTTGATTGCCTACAATGAGCTTAGGGATAGAAATTGGTATACGAATTGGCTGATGCCTTAATAATTATGTATTCTGTTAAGTTTGCAGTTGAGAACTTTAACCACACTATTCGAGTTATTGACCCTACTGGTTTAAATTCGACTTTGGAAGTTTACTGTGGTATATTACTATGCAATCATATTGAACACTAACTGTTACACTTAAGACTCATTGTTTCCATATTGGACTTTCAGAGCCATAAAATGAGTTTTGAAGGGGTTTGATTCGATACATCAAATACCATCAGCAGATAGAGCATTGTTTCTACTGAACCCTTTCCATGAACGCATTGCTCCCAGTCCCAAATGTGGTTTAGATTGGTATCCTTGGATATTTACATCAGAAACGTAGTCCGCCCATATTTGGTTTCTGTGCTTTTTACTTGACTCCTCCCAACTAGTGTGTAGCACGTACTTTGATTCTCCAGTTATCGTTTAAAAATGGACAACTGTGTTTGGAATATTCTTCAATGATTACTTCTTATAAATATTTTAATAATAAGAATAAGATCATCTCGACTTAATAAATAATACTATAAAATCTTTTAACTTTTAGATAAGAATAATTTTAAAATTAAGTTTGCACTTTATAGTGTTCTAACCTTTATGAAATGCCCCAAATCACCTTCTTTATGGTCAACTTTTCTAATTTGTTTTACTTACTCTTTTTTATTAACATTTCTTTTATATACATAAGGCAGTATAATAATAACAGTATCAGATCTTAAAAAATCAATAATTTAGTATGCTGAAAAGAAATTTAAGTATAAAAATTAATAACAATTAAAGTTAAAAGTAAATCATGTTTATATCAAGGATTTGAAGTATAAAACATATTTTCAGATAAAAACATGTTTATATTTTTTATTGGTCCCCTTTTTTTTTTAATTCCTTTCCTTACTACAAAAGTGATTCTGAGTGTTACTTTTATTTTTTTTTAATTTTTGCCTTCTATATTGATTGATTTTTAGGATTTTTCACGTTATGTCATAATCAAGTTTTTTGAGATTTGTGGATGTAGGGTATATGGACTAATGAAATAATTAAGTGTATAGGGTTTTCAAGGTGTAGACATTGATAAACTTCTATACTAATTGTGTTAAACATTCTTATAGCATTCTGCATTTTTTACATAACTACATCTACAAAAAGACTACACTTATTGTTCATAAGGTAAGTACTAATTCAGAAATTTCAAACACTAGACAAGACTACACTTATTCAATTATATAACTAAATATATAGGTAGCACGAAAACAATAACAATGTCAAAGTTTGTATACAGCCATGCATGCACAGAGACTAGGATTTCAAATTTGAAGATAGACGTCCACATTTTTCAACAATAGATTATATTATTCTTTATCAAAACTATGAGATTTAGAAACTATAAGCATCGCATATGCAAGAGCCATAAAATAATTGTTAAGATATTATATATATATATTATATATATATATATATATATATATTATTTAGT
>JAOTAX010000198.1:18463623-18488339 GCA_025629825.1 Erythroxylum guanchezii | reverse complement strand
CAGCATGTGAAACGGCAAAAGAAGCGTGGGACATGTTGCAGACTATTCATGAAGGGTCTAAATCTGTGATATCGTCAGGTTTGAAGAGCTAAAGATGGATGAGAATGAGACTATTGGAGATTTTCATGAAAGATTGAGAGATATAGCCAATTAAGCTCATCAACTGGGGAAGAAATACTCCAACGTAAAATTAGTCAAAAAAACGTTGAGATCGCTACCTTCAAGGTTTATTCCAAAAATTGCAGCAATAGAGGAGGCTCATGACATTGATAATTTGTTATTGGAAAAAGTCATCGGCATTCTCACAAATTTTGAGATGAATCTCTTAAGAGGTAAGCAAGAAATGAGTAAATGATTGGCACTGTAAGTGGAAGCAAGGAAAAAAGGTGAACGAAAGGCCAGAAGAATTCACTGTCATGAATGTCAGGGGTTTGGACATCTTCAATTCGAATGCGCTAACACATTGAAGAAACAAAGAAGAAAGTCTTTCACAACCACCTGAAGTGAAAATGAATCTGAAAGTGATTTGGGCAGTGAAGAAGAATTATCAAACGATGCTACATTGGTTGCATTACACAGCAAAAGTCCAGTTATTTGTCTAACAGTAACTGAGAAGGAAGTAACTGACAGCAGAATAGGGAGAAAATTTGAAAATTTCGAAACCAGTTCAGCTCAGGATATAATAACAGACTATGACAGTGACAGAAGTGGTTTTGATGATAAAAATGGGGATATTTACGAGACTTACAATGCTTTGTATGAAAAATGGGTGAAAACGCATAAAAAGAGTGAAAGATTGAAAGAAGAGAATCTTTGCCTGAAAAATACTGTACAAGACTTAGAAAAGAAGCTGATGTTGACATCAAATGAGCTTGGTGAAGCTAGAATGAAATTAGTAAATACCGAAAAGGGATTGAGAATGTTAAATGGAGGTACCGAAAAGCTAGAAAAGTTGTTAGAAATTGGTAAAGTAAAAGGGGATCTTCAAGGTATTGGCTATAAGGGTGAGTGCTCTAAAGTGAATGAGAAGAAAGATGATATATCCAAATTTGTCCGAGAAGAAGAAACATAAAAAAAGAATCGAAGATTTATACCCATTTGTCACTTTTGTGGAGTCATTGGACATATAAGGCCAAGATGTTATCAGTTACTACAAATGATGTTTCAAAGGGATAAACCGAAAATCTAGACACTCTTCATTAAATTTTCAGCAGCATCCCATGGTATCGAAGCAAGATTGGATTAGAAAGGGTTAAGTACAAGCACAAAAACGTAGTGAAGGAAAAACAAGAAAATGCCCAGATTTGCAGTTAGTTACTGCAGATAAAGTAACTGCAGAAAGTGACTTACAGCTAGTTATTGCAGATAGAGCAGCTGCTGAAAGTGGTTTACAGTTAGTTACTGCTGAGGAAGTAACTGCAGAAACTGAAGAACTTTTAGTTACTTCGAATGATGAATCAACCAAAACAATGGCAGTTGATTTGAACCGAGGTTCTTCATCTCAAATTCGAAGAAACCATCCAGCAGAAAATGTTATTAGGGATGTGAGCGAAAGAAGAAAAACAAGAGAAAGGAAAAAGATTGATAATCGAGAACTTGTAGGCTACTTGTGTGACACTTCTTCATTCGAGCCAAAGAGTAAGTCCAGGTTTGAGATTCTTCGAAGGGCTTAGGGACAATGTGCTTTACACTTTTGAAGTATTTTTTATATTACAAAAAAAAACAAAAAAAGAAAAAAAATGAATTTTTTTTATTTTTTAGTTTTATATTGCTATTGACGTCTCATCTTTTAGTAGTTTGCTTAGTGACTTCTATTTGGCTCTACCAAGACTATTCAGCTCTCTCATCGGTATGGATCTCTCTTGGGTATCTTTCTCTCTTTGGGGCATATCTCTCAATATTTTGATTGGTGGTAATTTGTCTTCTTGGCGTGTTTATGACTCTTTCATTGGTATGATTATACTTTTGACATTATCTTGTTCCCAAAGAGGAGACATCAGATTGTTTATGGTGAATGTTCCATTCAGGGGGAAATTTCAAGATATATGTGTGACTATTTATCTTACTTTTTAGCATCTTTTTGTCCCAATGGGAAGAAATTTGGATGATTGGATAAACTTGATGTTCTTTGGAGCTTGACTTTAGATTAAGGGGGAGTATTTGTCATATGATTTGTGTATTTGATAGTTATATGTCCAATTATGTTGTTTAAGAGGAGTTTCATATTTGTGATAAAAAATGTCAAAAAGGGGGAGATTGCTAAGATATATTATATATATATATCTTTTATTTAGTTTTGACATTTTAAATTGGACATATAAAATCTTAATTATGGTGGAATTAAAGTTGTGGTTATTTGGTTGAAGTGGGATTTATGGACATATTCTAATCATTGTAAAAGTCCTTTTTAAGTATACATGTTGTTTAGATTTCCTATTTACTGCGGAATCCTTGAAGTCTATCAATACACGTGGACATCTCCTTGTTGTTCAGGAAGTCCATCAAAACACGTAAGTGGAGAAAAAACAAGACGGCGTGCGATAGTTTTTGGATAGTGTAGTAGCTCACCTTTGTTGTGAGTGTTCTACGGTGGGGTAGCTTATGTGGTTTTTGTGTCTTGCAATTAAATGGGGAGTGGGCATTGAAGTGACATGGGTGTGTTAATTGAAGATTGAAAAGTAAAACGCAGCAATGGTTTGAGTGGGTTAGAAAGTTGAATCTTTAAAAGAACAGTGATATATTCATATTTGAAAGCAACGTCAGGAGATATGTCCTCTTCACGTTTTGTTTTGGAGGTTTTGATTGGAGCACAACTTAGCGTCCTTACACTTGATAGGTTGTAGACGGTGACTCAGTCTCGTTGATTGGTTCTTTATTTAAATGGTCTCAGTATCTGGAAATAATTTGTGAAGGCTTACATCCATTCAGAAAACGTTACAGTTTACATCATTTAGCAAAGGACCAAGCTGTGGCTTCATGTTGGTATTTATATGAGTCAGCTCATTGTTATTGCGACGACTTTTAGATTTATTTCAGTGGACGGAACTGATCGGAAAGTTGTTCTTTTTATCTCAAGTGTATTATTATTTTGTTCTTTATTATTTTAATCACTTGAGTTGTTTATTTCTTATTTTTATTATCAAATATTGTTGAGAAAATCCTCTATTGAGGTTAGTACGAGGCGGTCGTACTATTGAGTATGAAATTCTTTCACGGGAAGTGAGGTTGAGGGATAGTGTCAAGGGTATAGTGGTGTCGGCTCAATAAAGCCTTAAGTAATTCTATTGTATTTTCGTGAAAGTTATTAAGCTGGGTGAGGGCCCCGCAGACGTAGGTAAGGTGTGCCGAACTGCGTTATCAAAGTTTCGGTGTCTTTATTATTTTGCGTCTGTGAGATTTTATTCTATTGGTGCCAAAGAAATTTGTGGATAATTTGCGAAATAATTAACCACCTTCAGTTTTTCAATAATTATATAGACTTTAAACGTAGATGATAGCAAAAATGTCTTATTATTATTATTCTTTTATATATATATTTCTTATTTATTTTTTAGTAGCATGGGATTAAATTTTATTAGTATTCTTTTATTTATTTTTCGTATTAGTATTTTTAGTGTTATTAGTATTGGTATTTATTTCTGTATTTTTGCATTTATTGGTATTTATCAATATTATTACTTTTATTAGTAGTTTATTTTTATTTTTATTTTATGGGTATTGTTAAATTTTTTTATAGAGTTGGAGCGTGATTATTATTATTATTATGCTTATTGTTATTTTATTTGTGAGTTTATTTTTTAGTCTTACTTAATTATTCTTCGTGCTAGTTCTTTAATTCTGTCTTCTGTTTTTCTGCATCATATCTACCTGTTACATGTGCATGTGGGTCTATTCGGAAAACAGTCTCTCTACTATGTAGGGGTAAGACTGCGTACTATCAGACTTTCCTTGACCCCACTTCACTGCGGGACTTCAGACTGAGCGTGATGATGATGAAGATGCCTCAAGATCATTTCCAAAAGTATTGAGTTTGGTATTAGATAATCATAACAGGAAAAATTAGATAACATAATAGGAAATATCCCAATTGCATGTATGTTCTAAAGCCAACTAAGATCATCATTTCAAAAAAAAAAAAAAAAAGCCAACTAAGATCATACAATATGAAACCAGAAAGTGTACACATCAACCCTGAAGTGAAACTAGAAAGTGTATATAACGCAAATACATTTATTTTTATAAAGAATAATAAGTAAAAAAATAGATAAATAGACAATTATCTTATAGCTCATATGATATTTCTTTTTCCCTTTTTTTTTGGTAGTTTAAGACACATTTAGACCCCTTTTAACTATTAACTATTATCGATAGGAGATCAGCACACTTTAATGCTTTAACTGAAATTATGGACCAAAAGGGAAATGGAATATATATATATATAATTTTGGTCTGCATTTGAATTAGCCCCTACTCTAGTATTAGAATTCGTACATAATTTTAAGGACAATTGGGGATTAATCCTTTTAAGTTTTAGCAGAGAACTATGGTTCACTCTTTCAAGTCTTGTTGAGGCTATTTTTGTTATAAATTAAACATTAAAATGTTTTAAAGTTAATATTATAATATTGAGTAAAACATATTATTGTGTATCGGTTTTTACCTGTTAATATCAAATAGAAATTAAAGTAACTAATCATATGCTAAAGAATAATTGATAGAGCAAAATCCCACTTTAATTTACCATTGCTTAAAGTAGGACCTTTAACTTTGTGCTTGAAACTAAAATACCATTTAATGCATACGATTCTACAAAGCCAAATCAAAGAGTTTGTTTTATTAGAGAAGGTTACCCCTTCAAGGGTCGCCTTCTGTTTACTATTAATAAATAGTCATGCATCCCCACCATCATACAATCATAACCATACAGACCAGTCTAAGGAAGTCTTGAGTCATTGCTCCAATAATAATTTTAAGTCTTAATAATAACAGTTCTCTGATTTCTTCACAGCCAAGCACCAAAAGCCTGTCCCAGTGGAATCTGTAAGCTGCCTCCAATGACACAGCTAGCCCAGCCTCGTTGCTAAAAAGAATTCTTCGACCACAATCTGAAAATAAGGTTAGTTTCAGCTACATGCATCCTTGTCCTTGTTTTCTCTTCCCACTTGTCGCACAAACTGCCCGCGAATCCGTGGCCTCTGTTCTGCCAGTTTCTTTCTACTTTGATATCGAACCTGGAAAAGCATCATCCCACTTGTGAACATATTAGCTAAGAAGAAGAAAGTTGGAAACGGAACACCTAAAATTTCCTGTCTTATCTTTGGGGAAATTATTACAGATAAACATCTTTGTCATTTTGTTGATTGGTAAAATGCAATTACTCTTACCTTCTTCTCAAAGCATCTCTCTTTTCTCTTCTGGCGGAATTTGTTTAATGCAGCCTCTCTTTGTGCAAAGCGGTTCCGATCAACACCATTCCTGCTCCCCAAACCAATTCCACCATTTGTTCCACCTTTCCAAGCCAGCTCATTCTCACCATCCATCTTTCCTCTTCTGGGATTTAAAGCAACACTGCTCCCATTTTGTCCATTGCTTCCATGGTCACTTCCTGAACCATCAGCATTTATATTTGGGAAGCCAGTTTTGCCTTTGACGTTTGTGCTTAAAGCAGTAGAAGACCCACATTGAGGTGCTGCTGCAGTCATGTTATTCAAAAACAAATTATCATGGTTGGCTGGCAGCTGCTGCTGCTGCTGCATATTGTGCACGTGGTGTTGGTGATTATGATAGTGATGATATTGGTGCTGTACTCGAACCTGCTGGTTCACTCCTCTGGAATGAGACAAAACCATGTTATCGATTCCAGCATTGGCGTTACCGTGCCCCAGAGGGTGAGCAGCAGGGGTATGACCATTTTGCACAGGCTGAAATGCAGAAGATGAATGCAGATTCTTAATTGTAGACTTAGGGCCTGGTTTGTCACAGAGTACAATCAGTTTCCTGAAAGCATTATTGGTAGTGGAGCCCATATCATTATTATTGCTACTGCCATTTGAGCGCTGATTGGGCAGCGTGCTATTCGAGTTAGAATGTAAATTTGTCAATGATTCTGTTTTTGCTGCCTCTGAACTGTTATCGAGTGGAGAGCAACTACCAACATTTCCTGTTGGAGCCTGATTAGGAGTGGAAGTTGGATTGTACCTGAAATGGAATGAACATTCTTCAACCGTCAATTTTATCTTTTTGGAGGTTAATGAATGATACATTAGATGCATGGGACGTTGTGAAATTGAAATATACCATGTTAAACAAATCCTTGTACCTTGAGAATGCAGAGAAATCAGAATGTCTGAGAACATTCCGATCATGAGCAGTAGTCCGTGTATCTCCAATATCTCTAAGTCTTTTCTGACTGAGCTCAAGAGAAGGAAATTGTTTAGTTTGATAGAGGCCTTTATCTTTTGCACTGGACACTTTGGAGGGATCATTTTCAATGCCAAAGACTACACTTCCTATCTGAGGATCAGGACTGATATTTGTCACGCTCATTACATCAGCCACTTGGTTTCTGAATTCTCCATTTTCACCATTAAGTTCCAACAGTCCTTTATCTGTTCCCTCACCGTCTTTCTTTGAATGTTTTTCAAAGAACTTCTTACCAGTATTGCCATCTTTGGTTGTCAGTACCTTTTCACATGGGTATTCAAGTTGCAGATTTGGAATTGTAGGTACCCGTGTCTCCAAGTCCCTACCTATAATAACACTGTTTAAACCTGGACTGGAACATAATATTGAACCAAGGATAAAAGAAACAGAAGAAAAGAAAGACATCACGGAATGAAAGTCCTATGGTTGATGCAAACAGAATGCCAAATTCATTACCCTGCCTTTTGCATTCCTTAGTTGTGCCTGTGGGCACCCAGTTGTTGCCTAGTTCTTCAAGCGTTGAATGAATAACTTGAGCACAGGTGGTATCACGTGGATCAGCTAATTGCTCCCATGGTTTGGGACTGTCAACTTCCACAACTATCTTTGTCCAAGAGATCTACAAATGCATGACAATGACCCCGTAAGTAAGAGTTGTCAATTTGGTGGCATTCAGCCTTCCCAGTCAAAAATATGTCCCTTCCAGTATCTACGGTAAATAGTTTCTTATGATATATGTATATAAAAACACAAACACACGTGTGAAAACAGTTATCTGCAGACATTGCAAATCTTGAACCATGCACTTGTTGGCCAACTCGTCCTTTACGCCTGCCCAGAGAACCTAATCATGTCTCTGTTTTTTGAAATTTTGGTGGCAAGTATTTAATGAAAAAGTTTGTACTGGAGATCCATCCTTGCCAAATGCAGCTCTCTATGAGCACGCACACATTGTACACATACTCAATCTCTTATAATGATTAGAGACTAGATGTGTTGAGAGTTATATAAGGGTATTTATATAAATAAACTTTGAGTTTCATTTATGATTACGATTGTATCCTACTAATTCAGAATTAGAATGTCCATTCTGCATCAATACTGTACCAACAAACATTTGCCTCAATTATAATTTCTTTTAAAGTTAGACAGAGCCAATACAAGGGCTAAGATGAGAGATCCTTCTAATTCTGTACAAGCCTTTTCATCTTGTTTATTCTATCAAAAGCTGCCTTTTTTTAGCATCAACTTCTCTAAGGACTAGGAATATCCCTCCATCAATTAGGATATGTATAACCCAATCTTGTACTTTTTAATTAACTTCTTTGTTAAAACATTCCTGAAACATTACTCGCTATTGCTTGCAAGGAAATTGCTAGCTCCACCTTTGACTCTTACTCATTTTCTGCAATCACATTCCTTTCTTCTACTCATGCCCACTACAAATTTCTCATCCCATCCAAAAAAGGCCCTTAGACTCTTCTTTCATCCATCACCTTGTTATTAGAAAACCTATTCTCTCTCATCTGTTTGTTTCCAATTATGTTATTGAAGCCTCGACAAACCCAAAATTATTTTGTGAATTGGAGCCCAACATTTCTTGTGGATACATCCTTATATTGCTGTAAGTTTCCAAAAATGGAAGATATAGGTAGAGAAATTGTGGAAACAATAACCCTAAAATCTGTTGGAATACCGTCTCGTATATCCTAGCCAAATCATAAGCTTGCTATAGATTATTGAGTTTCCATATCTTTATTGAGTATTCAATCTCGAATTTTAAGCATTTCAAGAGTAAGCTTACCAAGTAAGTCTCAAGCATATGCGACTTGGTACAATACCCTCTCATTGTGTCCATTTGCCTTAACTCCTTTAGATCACCAGTTGGATCTTTGAAGGTTGATTCCCTGAACCTCTGCTCCCATTTTAGAATGTTCTCCCCTTAGTTAGGAATCTTTATCGCCATTTTTTTCCTTATATAGAGTTAGTTCCACACTAGGGCCCCTCCCTCTGATTAACACCTTAACTTCCAAGAGTGTTCTATCTATGTTAAAAAAACTACAGATATTTGGATATCCAATTTTGCAAACCTTCTCTATTGGAAGTGGAAAATTCCATCTTATTGAACCTTGCAGGTATATATATATATCGGTTGTTGTATTACAGAGCTCATATTCCTACTTTTGGAAGCCTTCAATCCTGCTCTTCAGTTCTTTGATTTCTTTGGTTCGATTGTCGCGAAACTACATCATCAGTTCTTTTAACTCTTTAATGCTTCTCTCCTGTCTCATTTTCAGCCTCTACATTTAGGCCTTCATATTTTCTTCCAAACATTCATATCTTACAATCTTGTACTTTCTACCATTGCCACTCGTACTTCCTTGAATCGATGCTATAAAATTGTTGAGGCCAAAGAATGGGTTGTTACCTCCATGAATCATGTTCTAAAATTGTTAAGGTGAAAGAATGGGTGTTGATATGTGACTAGTACATCATCAGTTCTTTTAACTCTTTAATGCTTCTCTCCTGTCTCATTTTCAGCCTCTACATTTAGGCCTTCATATTTTCTTCCAAACATTCATATCTTACAATCTTGTACTTTCTACCATTGCCACTCGTACTTCCTTGAATCGATGCTATAAAATTGTTGAGGCCAAAGAATGGGTTGTTACCTCCATGAATCATGTTCTAAAATTGTTAAGGTGAAAGAATGGGTGTTGATATGTGACTAGTGTTATTCTCACATGTAAGCTATCTATTCTCACACTAAACCAAATGATACTGTCTCCTTCCTTTCATGTATAAACAACTTCTCCCGCTTATTCCTAGTCATCATCTTCAGCCTCTTGCTCTACTCTCTACTGCCATTGTCTTCTTTTCAGTTCACTATCATAATATCCTATATAGTGCTTATACTGCAGTCTATTACAAGAGGATGAAATATATAAAAGTAGGTTCTCATTCAACGAAAACACTGTATTTAAAGAGCTAATTACATAGACTAATAAGCTTATTTGTTTATTAAATCTTAAGAGGTCCAAGAAGTTTGATATAAGTGGACATTGTCGATGTCTTTACTCCAGTTTGAGGAGCATTGAGGGTTTTACATCGAGTATTTATGTAAAATAAGTTTAACTTTCACGTATGCACATCAAACATACTGATAATAAAGATTGCAACCTAATTCACATTTTTTCCTAATTCATAGAGATTATCTTCAATAAATCTCTAATAAATATGCTATTTGCTAATTTTGATCTCAGGTGTATAAAGAATATTCGTATCTCGGGCATGTTGACATTGTTGGTTGGTCAAAAATTTTGGCTCATTCCATAATTTCACATTAAAAATATGTGAGAATGTTGGAGGTTTCTAAAACGATAAAAGGAGCCTCCCCTCCTTAGTTAAACATCCTAAAAAAATGCCTTTTCTTCTTTCTTTTGTAATATTTCACTTGTATTATTTTTTGAAAATAATGAAATATCAATTTAATAGTGTCCGGAGAAGTGGACATAACTGGCTAAACCTTGCTAAATTTTGGTGTTCTTTATCTGTCTATTTAATAGCTATTGTCGGGTATAATTGTAGTAAATTATTGTGTTATTAAATTACATGTCTAGGAAAATTTTGTCTAAGAGATTGGGTTTTAAGTGAGATTGTTTGTGACCCCTCCAGTCTTTCCTAGGAATTTACCTGGTGTTATTTTTCAGTATAATTGTTCACACTCTATACACCTAGGCAATAGTACTCAAGATGAATTTATTATTATTGGTGGAGATTAACCTGAGTTTTACAACAATTGGTATCAGAGCCAAGGTTTTTTCTTAGTATGTTCTGTAATTGTAGAATAGTTTGATCTTCCACATCAGAAAAGATTTTTCCTTGGGCTATTAGGATTCCGCATTGACAACTATTGAAAAAAAATTGTAGCAAAAATGACAGAAATCAAAGATACGACTGCACCAACCACGTCAACAACTTCTACCTTGTTTATTCTAATAAGGACTGCTATGACAAATGCAAAATTTACGGTGGAGATTTTTGACGGTATAGGTCATTTCGGCATGTGGCAAAGTGAGGTTCAAGACGTTCTTTTTCAACAAGGTCTTGACATCGCCATTGAAGAAAAGAAATTAGATGATGCCGAGGAGAAAGATTGGAAAACTATAAATCATTTGGCATGAGGTACAATTCGATCGTGTCTTTCTAGAGAGCAAAAGTATGCTTTCTTGAAAGAAATTTCTGCATCTAAATTGTGGAACGCGTTGAAAAAGAAATTCTTGAAGAAAAGTAGTCAGAATAAGCTTCATATGAAGAAGAGACTGTGTTTCGTTTCTTTTATACTCCAGGTACCACTATAAATGATTACATCACCAGTTTTAATCAGTTAGTTACTGATTTAATGAATTTGGATGTGACATTTGAAGATGAAGATCTAGCTTTGATGTTGTTGGGATCCCTTCCTGAGAAGTTTGAGTTTCTTGAAACTACTCTACTTCATGAGAAGGTTAATGTGTCTCTTAGTGAAGTTATAGTTGCTTTGTACATTCATGAATTGAGAAGGAAGACAAAAGAAGAACGTATAAGTGAAGAAGTAGAAGTTTTGGAGGTCAGAGGTCATTCGTTGAGCCAAATTAAAGGAGAGAAAGGGAGATCAAAGTTAACACTCAAATTGAGCAAAGATGAATATGCCTTTTGTCAGGAAAAAGGGCACTGAAAAAAGGATTGTCCAAAGCTCAAGAATAAAAACAAACCTAATAAGGGAAAGGCTGTTGCAAATTCGAATATTGCTGAGTGTGAAGATACAGACTCAAATCTTTCTTTGGTTGTTACATCCTCAATAAGCCATTCTAGTCTATGGCTGCTCGATTTAGGTTGTAATCATCACATGTGTCTCAATTAGGATTGGTTCTCCGATTTTAGAGAGCTAGAAGGTGGAGTTGTTTACACAGCAAATGACAATCCCTGCACAACAAATGAGATTGGTTCAATTTGCTTAAAAAATCATGATGGAACAACTAGGACTTTGACAGATGTCAGATACGTGCCAAATTTGACGAAGAATCTCATTTCTGTGGAAGTCTTAGAATCAAAGGGCTACACTAGCAAATGGAGTAATGAAAGTCATCCCTGGTGCACTTGTGGTAATGAAAGGAATTCGAAGAAACAATAACCTATATTATTACCAAACTAATGCAGTTATTGGAATAATAGCAGTAACTTCTAATGATGATCAAGAGCTAGAAGCAACCAGGCTGTGGCATATGCACTTGAGACATGCAGGTGAAAAATCTTTGAAGATATTAGTAAATCAAGAATTGTTAAAAGGACTTCGGGCTTGCAAATTAGACTTCTGTGAACATTGTGTCAAAAGGAAGCAGATAAGAGTGAAATTCAGCACTGCAATCCATGATACAAAGGGTATTCTGGATTATGTTCACTCTGATGTATAGGGACCTTACAAAACAACTTCTTTGGGAGGAAAACACTATTATGTGAACTTTGTTGATGATTTTTCCTGAAATATATGGATGTCTATTGTAAAGACTAAGGATAAAGTACTGGGAGTTTTCCTTAAATGAAAGAAGATGGTGGAAACTCAAATAGGCAAAAGGATCAAGCGTCTTTGTACAAATAATGGTGGTAAGTACAGGAGTGATCTATTTTTAAAAGTTTACAAAGATGAAGGTATTGTCAGACACTTCACAGTTAGGGATACACCACAATAAAATGGGGTGACAGAATATATGAACTAAATATTGCTAGGGAAAATTTGGTGTATGCTGTCTAATGCTGGGTTGGGCAGAGAATTTTGGGCTGAGACTGTTACATATGCTTGCCATCTCATCAATCGTCGTCCATCAACTGCTATTGGTGGTAAAACACTTTTGGAAAAATGGTTTGAAAAACATGCTATAGATTATGATTCCTTACATGTGTTTGGTTCCACTACATATTATCATGTTAAGGAGTCAAAGTCAGATCCACGTGCAAAAAAAGCAATTTTCATGGAGATCACCTCTAGTGTAAAAGGATATCATCTTTGGTGCCTAGAGTTAAACAAAATAATTTTTAGCAGGAATGTTACCTTTGACGAATCTACCATGTCAAGAAAGGTTATAACTAAAAATGTTAAGCAAACAAATGGTACTCCAAAACAGGTAGAGTTTGAAGGAAGAATTGTTACCCCACCAAATGATGAAGCAGATGTAGAAACTCCTGCAGTAGAAGAGGAACTGGATGAAGAAGAGGTTCTAACCCAAGAACCTCCACAACAACAATTACCAATTACATTGAGAAAGTCAAAAAGGACCATTTAAGTATCTACTCGTTAAGTTAATATGGTGGCTTATACATCTCTAATTGAAATTGATGAAATTCTTACAACTTATAAGGAAGAAGTCCAAAGTTCAGAAGAAGATAAGTAGAGAAAAGCCACAAATGAAAAAATACATTCCATTCATAAGAATCAGACGTGGAAGCTAGCCAGTCTCCCAAAGGGAAAGAAGAAAATTGGATGCAAATAGGTATATGCAAAGAAAGATGGATTTCTTAATAACGATAATGTCGCTACAAAGCAAAGCTGGTGGCCAAAAGTTATGCTCAGATGGAGGGAATTGATTATAATGAATTTTCTTTTCAGTTGTAAAACATTCTTTTATTCGAATTTTGTTGACTTTGGTAGCACAGTTTGATATGGAACTAGTTCAATTAGATGTAAAAACTACATTTTTACATGGAGACTTAGAGGAGGAAATCTATATGACTTAGCTTGAAGATTTTATAATTGTTGAAAAAGAGAATATGGTGTGCAAGCTTAAAAAATCGTTGTACGGATTGAAACAATCTTCGAGACAGTGGTACAAGTGATTTGACAAGTTTATGATGAGGAAAAAGTATACAAGAAGCAAATACGATCACTGTGTGTATTTTCTCAAGCTACAAGATGGATCCTACATCTATCTTCTCCTATATGTTGATGATATGCTGATAGCTTCAAAGAATCAAAGAGAAATTAAGAGATTGAAGATTCAGTTGAATCAGGAGTTTGAAATGAAGGATCTCGACATGGAGATAAGTAGAGACAGAAAGTTGGGGAGACTGTGTTTGACTCAAAAGCAATATTTGAAAAAGATACTACAATGTTTTGGCATGAATGAAAAGTCAAAACCTGTTAGTATTTCGCTCGCTCCTCATATAAAGCTCAATGCATCCCTATCTCCAAAGAAAGATGCAGAACGAGAGTATATGACTAAAGTACTGTATGCGGTTGGTAGCTTGATGTATGCTATAGTGTATACAAGGTCTGACATTTCATAAACAGTTGGGGTTGTGAGAAGGTATATGCATGATCCAAGCAAGGAGCATTGGCAAGCTGTGAAATGGATTCAACGGTACATTCTGAACACCATAGATGATGGTTTGGTATTTTAGCAGAATAAGCAAGACGGTCAATGTGTAGTTGGATATTGTGATTCTGACTATGCTTGTGATTTAGATAAACGTTTATCAACTACTAGCTAGGTGTTTACTCTTGCAAAGGCACCAGTCAGTTGGAGGTCTACTTACAGTCAACAGTTGCTTTGTCGACTACAAAGGCAGAGTATATGGCAGCTACAGAGCCTGTGAAGGAGGCAATTTCGCTTCAAGGATTGCTTGATGAATTAGGAATTGGATAGAAGCATATCAAAGTACATTGTGATAGTCAAAGTGCTACTCATTTAGCAAAGAACCAAGTTTATTATGAAAGGACAAAGCATATTGATGCTCATTATCACTTTGTACGAGAGGTTCTACAAGAAAACAATCCAAAAGATTAAGACCATTGAGAATCCTGTTGATATGTCGACAAAGGTGGTGACTGCAGTCAAGTTCTAACATTGTTTGGACTCGATCAATATTGCTAAAATTTGAAGATGTGCGCTTTGAAGCGCCTTTGAAGACACTACTATAGATGAGTATTGTGAGAGATTTGAAAAAGTGGAATTTGCCAAGCTAGAGATTTGTTGGTTGGTCAAATATTTTTGCTCATTTCATAATCTCGCATCGAAAATGTGTGGGAATGGTGGAGGTTTCTAAAAACATAAAAGGAGCCTCCCATCCTTAGTTAAAACATCCCAAAAAATTGTCTTTCCTTCTCTCTTTTGTAGTATTTCACTTGTATTATTTCCTAAAAATAGTGAAATATCAATTTAGTAGTGTCCGAGGAAGTCGACATAATTGGCTAAACCTCGTTAAATTCTGGTGTTCTTTATTTGTCTATTTAATAGCTATTGTCAGGTATAGTTGTAGTGAATTATTGTGCTATTAAATTATATGTCTAGGAAAATTCTATCTAAGAGATTGGGTTTTAAGTAGGACCATTTGTGACTCCTCCAGTCTTTCCTGAAAATTTATCTGGTGTGATTTTTCAGTACAATCGTTCACACTTTACTCACCTAGGCAATAGTGCTCAAAGTGAATTTGATATTATTGGTGGAGATTAACCCAAGTTTCACAACAGACACCTATCTAACTCCCATATGCTAAGCTCTGCCAAAACTCACTACTAACATTCCTTGTATTTGATTTTGATTTAAAAGTGAATCTTATGATCTCCAATGAACACACAAGATTTCTACTCAGAACTGCCTGTATGAGTTTTAAATTAAGCAGCCTGGGACGGAATAAATTTTTAAAAATTTGAAAATATAATGCGAGATAAGTACCTAACATGATGTGATCATTTAAGGAAAGCAAAAGAAAATGTTAATAATGCAATCTTTAGCGCACATATCAGACAGAAACTCAGTTATTATTGGACTTGTTCTCTATAAATAGATTTTTTTAGAAATAATGCAACACACAAGGTTTTTTACACAAAATAGTTTGCATAAATTTTAAATCAAAGAAGATAAGAGGGAATAAATGTTTAAATGTTTGCAAGTATGATGCGAGATAAGTACCTAATATAACAAAGTATCAATGATTAAACACACTTTTTTAAGAATTGCATATTTGCCACTAAATAAGCAAAGAATAAGAGGGGTTTATAGATATAGCGAAGCTGCATCGTAAGAAAGTCTCAAATTGAATGATCAAAGAACTGTTAGCTTGTCTAATAAAAGTGCACAATACCTGAGTGCCACTGCCATTATCGCTTCCGTCCCCCACATTCCCGATTGTCCTAATTTCTTCTCCATCATTGCTTCCAGTGTTGTTATCTAACTCCCCTGGACTTTTTGACTTTGTTGATTTTTGTCTCCGTACACCACTTTCACTCCCACTACCAATAGACTGGTGAAAGGATGAACAATGACTGCAAAAGAAAAAAGATACAGATGAAATAGTAGTTTATGGTTAAAATAAAAAAGAGAGAGAGAGAAAGAGAGAGAGAAAACATATAACATAGTTGTAGAACTAATCAAATGAGAGCACTATAGGTAAAATCGATACCTTAATTTTTCAGTTGGAATAGCGGACGATTGGTGTTTATGCATATATGGAGTACAAACCTGTAGTTACAGTGCAGTATTGGTTCATGATATAGATAATGCAAAAGTAGAATAATTGTATCAACTCACGCTGTGGCACTTCCTCCAAACATGCTGCCAAAGGTTTTTAAGCTCATTCTTTCGAATAGGCTTCACTAAATAGTCAACGGCACCCTTTGTCAAACAATTATAGACCATACTCATGGAATCACGAGTTGACATCACTACACATAAAACTCACCGGGTGTAGCAATTACAAGTATCAATTTGTTAAGAAGAGAGTGGTAAAACAGAAGTGTATCAAATATAAGAAAGTGGAGTCATGGAATATACTTACTAATCACAGGGATATTCTTGCAAGTTCTGTGGCTCATAATCTTGCATAAAAGGCCAATTCCCGATAAACAAGGCAGGACTACCTCAGTTAAAACAAGATCAATATGATTGGTCCGATCTTCTAAGAGTTTCCAAGCTTGACGACCATTTGCGACTGCAGTAACTGCTAGGAGGAGGAGATATAAATATATGCGCAGCTTTCTCAAAAGAAAGAGCAAGAAAGTAACATGGAATTCTCTGATAAATTGATCAGTATATTTTCTGCTCCATAAATTACTCAAAATCGACATAAAAGTATGAGCGACGACCATGCAAAGAGGACTAAATTGTCACAAAATAAGTGTTCTAAAAGGTTGTTGATGGTGATATGTCCATCCAATAGCCACAGATCACCGGGGATCTCCATTAAAAAATAACTAGCTTTATCTTAAGTAAACATCTTGTATTGCCAAACTATCTATAAATTAGCAGACGAATCTCTATATTAAAACAATTAGGCTAATGCCTAGTTAAAATTAAGTCAACTAGGTCCCATTTTCGCATACCAGTAAGAAGTTATTACAACCAATTTAGGCAAAAACCTAAAAAATGTATAGCATCAAAGATAAAGAAAAAAAAGGTATAGCATCAAAGATAAAGAACTCTGCCATCAAAGTCATTTTGTTTTAAAGTAAGAAGTGATATGAAATAGAAGAAGAAAATAACCCTTCTTGCAATTTATTTTAAATTACTCAAATATATACATCTTAATATAAGAAAAAAAGAAACAATCTCCTAAAATCTTAAAATTTTTGAGATATCAAAAGATTTGCTTTCCTTAAGCTTGTATATAAGGAATTGATATTTTTTTAATTCCCAACTTAGAAATAATATCATGAAAACTTAAACAATTCAATCCCTTCATTAAAACAGTAGTTAGTTGGCTTACCAATGGAACATATGACATGCATACAAATTCTTCCTCCAATTTCTCCTTGATGAAATGCCAATATCAATCTACATTGTCTTACCATGTTGAATAGGGTTATGAGCAATACTGGTAGTCTGCATAGTTTGCATACTCTCCATCAATGTAAGGCTTCTAGGGTGAGGTGATCATTCATCTTAAACAAGTTTTTCCCTTTATTGTCTTTTAAGTAATACAACATTCTATACATAGCTTATAGATGTGACTTTCTTATATTGTGCATAAAATGACTAAATATGCTATCTCAATATTTTATGTCAAGTTAGTATGAACAAGATATATGAGCCTACCTACTAGCCTCTGGTACATCTTTCTATCAAAAGCTGATTCTTCTTTAGCTTCTCCAAGCTTATGATTTGGGTCTATTAGGGTAGAGACCGATTTGTACTCAATCTTTCATATCTTTTACATGAGATCAATCGCACATTTTTTGTTTGAGATATAAAAATCCCTTTGTGCATAATATTCCACCTCAATACTTCTAAACTCCTTTATCTTGAATTCCTTGATTAATCGTTGTTTTAATTTCTCTTTTTCCTTTTCATCATTTTCAGTTACAATAATATCATCAACATACACTAAAAGTATTATGAATCCCCTTGCAACTGTGTGCTTGATGAAAAGAGTATAATCACTTTGACTTTATTTATGTCTCAACCCTTTATATCTTTAGCAGATTTACCAAATCATGCTTTGAGAAATTGTTTCAATTCATATAAACCTTTTGCAAGCTACAAACTTTATTATCTATATTTTCTTTAAAATCTAGTGGGATGTTCATAGAGATTTCTTTATCTAAATCTCTACGAAGCAAGGCATTCTTCTTATCATACTACAAAAGTTACCAATCAAAGTGAACTGCCAAGAATAACAAATATTCCTTTTTTGTCATTCAAGCAAATGTCTCCTAACAATCAACCTCATAAGTTTAAGTATTCCCTTTAGCAACTAACCGTGCTTTATATCTCTCTAATGATCCATTAACTTCACATTTTAATGCGAAGATCCATTTACAGTCAACTATGCTCTTTCCCTCTGGTTTATCAATAATCTCCCACGTCTTATTCTTCTTTAACTCATCCATTTCTTCTCTCATAACATTTCTACATTCCTTTTTTTGACAATATCTCAACAAAAATATAGAGAATAAAAATAGTATTTAGACTCGCAATGAACTTTTTATAGGCTAGTGACAGGTATTTAAGTGATACATAGTGGGACAATAAATATAGTGGTCTCTTAATGCACTTTCTAGCACTTTTCCTAATGACAATAAGAAGATGTATGTCATTTATGGGTGTTTCAAATAATTGTGTATATAAAGAAGAATAAGATCTTATCATACACTCATTGTAAGAGTTTGCTTTAGATTCTTGGACTTGTTTCAAGTCTAGAACAATTGTTCAGTTGAAATACACTATTAAATATCTTTAAAAGTCTTGATAACACAAACATAGGAGAGAACATGTTTTTGGGAGGAGTGATTTTTGTATTTTCTAAGATAGACACATAACTAGATGTTAAAAATGGGTTTAGGATAGGTACAAAAAGGTCAAGTTGCTGAAAAAATTGAAAAGCACTTTCTTCCATCATTGATGTCTCCTTACAATTAGGATTTACTAAAGTATTTTTTTTTTCAATGAAAGTGACATAAGCTCACATATAGAACTTTCATAAAGAAGCAATATAACATTTATACCCTTTCTATATAGGTAAATAACTTAAGGGCCGTTTAATTTCACTTTCATTTTCCTATTATGTTTTTTTCTTCTATTTCTTATTTTGTATTTCTATACTCTTAAACAAAAATAAAAACTTGCTTGGTTGATAATTTTAATATAGTTATATTTGTATTATTAACAATTAAATAAGATAAAATTTAAAGATAAATTAAATTTATGGATTAATTAATTAATTAATTTTATTTTAATATCTTATACAATATTTAATGGTAATTTTTAAAATTTATATTTTATTAATAAATATAATTTAACAAGAAAAAGTTATTTATAAATTATTATTAATTAATTAATATAAAATAAGTTTCTTTTACTAAATTTCAAAACGAAAACGAAAAACAAATAGACGCTTAGAAAAAAAAAGTTGATGACATGGGATCTAACTTTCCTCTGTGTGTGGATAGTTTAAAGGTGCCTTTTCATAGTTAAGACTTACTTAAAACACCTCGTGAACAACTAAAAAAAAAAAATCCATCTGTGTTCACTGTGAACGTGTACAATGACAATGCAACCAGATACTTGAGCAGTAAGCTCATTTAAGATTCTAAAGTCGGAAAATAGGTATTAAGAGTTTCTATGAGACTTTTATTATTTATCATATGTGTAGTAGTTACAACCCATGTTATCAAACCCGGACCGGACCAGCCGGTCCGACCAGTAATTGGTCGGCTATTCGGTCCGGTTAACCCTAAAAAATCGGTCTTGAATTGAACCAGTTCGAACCGGTGAAAACCGGTCAATTGATCGGTCCGACTGATCCTGTTCGACCGGTCGGACCGGTCTGGTTCAACAATTTTTTATTTTATTTTTTATTTTATTGATATTTTTTGGTTTTTTTGGTATTTTTAATATTATATATAATTAAATATAATTATTGCATAATTATGACGTCACACCGGTGACCAACAAGGCTTTCTGTTCGATGACCTGTCCGAATTTTAGAACACTGATTACATCTCTCTCTCCTTAATAGAATTTTAAGACGTGCCTACCTATAATCTTGGATTAAATAAGGTCACCGGCAAGAACTTTATTGCGTAAAGAAGCATACCTTCGTAGCCACAATTTCTAAGTAGTGCGGTAACAACATGGCGAGTTGAATCATCAGTTTCTGCCAGCAAAACTTTTAGAGATAGATGAGGCATAAACCTATCCCACTGAACCCAGGGACCTCGAACTACTTGTTGTGACATCTGCATGACACCGTGAACTTGAACACCATTAACATCTTCCATGTCCTCATTAATTCGTGACTCATCTTCCTCCGAGAGCCCCTGACCTTCACCTGTGACCCCATCCCGTATTTCCTCTTGATCATCTTGCATATCACCATTGAGTTCCGCCGAACCATTTGTCAGGAGACCATTATTGTCACTATGAACTATCCACATCAACCAGATTTGAAAAGACCAACAATGAATTCGATGTGTAAGAAAACCTTCCTTGTTCCACGAGAGATCTTGCACATCCTGTTCCCTTCTAGGAAACAACCTCTTCGAACATAACACCTCAAGAAATTATACAGAAGCAGATATTTAATTACCACACAATCCACAAAAACCTGAGAAACCATTACAGTATTTCTATAACTTGAGTAACATAGAGCACAATGCTTACAGAAAAAGAGTAGTAGATAAAGTAAGGAAATTAAAGGCGAGAACCACTGATTTGTTTTATTGTGTATGCGTCAAGAGCGGCCATTAAAAACAGATAATTTGCGTGTACTTGGCTTGAAGACATAAAAGCACTTATCTATTAGTCCACCATTATCATATCGTAAATTCTATATTTTATTGACAAATTAACAGGCAGGAAGGAATAAGCATTCGTCAATCTAAACACGAAACCAATCTCGGAAGTAATTTTTTTCCCGTTGGATCTCCACAGGAAACTATATAACAGTAAGTACTACACCAAAGTGAAATTTGGTCCGGAAATAAGGTGCTTTATGAATAAAAGATCTGGTGAAGAAAAAGAGCATTCTTTAGTCTGAGCAAAGAATTAATAAGAGACCAACCAACTTGTGTCCCCAGGTTTCCTTTTAAAAAGTAAAAGAACGTAGTGAATGTTTCTACGAAAACAGAAAATCAACACGACCAAATATAAGCTGCTTGGAAATAAACTGGAAGGAGAAAAGTATAAAGTATGTTCAAGAATTATAAGCTCCATGTTCTTATTTCTCTGTTTTTAGTTTGTTTAATTTAGTCACCGCTCCAACTAATCAGCTTTACAACTGAGAGTAAACAGAGAAACCAGAGTTTAATATTAAAAACTATGTTCACCAAATAATCCTCCCAAACTAATTCATGGACATGAAATATTTTGCACGGTGGAGAACATCAAACCTCTCAGAAAAAAACTTCCACAGGAAAGGAAACTTCTTTCGAATCTGAGAGCATAAAAAACTGAAAGACTTAAAACATTAAAGAAATTACCTCTCACTCAAGTCTCCAACGTCCAAGATATAAAAATCAAGCTGGAGCAGACAAACTTACGAGTGATCAAAAGAAAGAAGTGAGCTCAAGGCATTTTTCAATAAATTTAGGGTCTAGTTTAAATTGGCCTAAGCTAGAAGAGAAGACTTGACTGGTCCAGAAGCGGCGAACCGAGAAGCGATGGAGAAACACTGAGCTTCAACGGATAAATGAGGCAGACGAGTATGAGCCAAAAAACACAAAAAATATTATAGCGCCTTTGCAGTGCTAACGTGGATCACGTTTGCTGAGAAAGGAGGAGATCAGAAGCGGGGATCTAAGTAGGCTTCGTCAGATCTTGGGAAATCCTGCTCTTTTCGTTCGATGACAACGTGGCACGTGATGTGGCGATTAACGGACGGATCTACTTTGGGCCCTCCAGATCCGTTGATCGAAACGTGGCATGATGTACGAAGAGTCAAAGACGCCATGACCATGTGCTGAATATGCACATGTGGCACGTTACTTTGCCAGTTTGCCTTGAATCGAATGACGCACCTATTCTTAGTAAGAGTTGACATTTACGAGAACGCCAAGGAGAGTGTTCCATGCCAGCAGGAACATACCTTTGCTGATTCTGCGCCACCGCAAGAGAGGGCCTACTTTTCTTTTCTTTTTTTCTTTTTTTTTTGGGTAATGGTTAATAGGACATTAAAAAGTTTTACCTTAAGAGAGCAATTTCTAAATAAAATCATAACTAATTTTAAAAGTTTGGCATCATATTTCCCTTTTTTGGGGATAACTATTGATTAGTACAAAAATATTATGTTCTCACGTTATTATTTAGAGCAATTTTCATATAAAGAAAAATAAAAAGCACATTTTCTGATTTTATTTATTTTCCAAATCATCTTTATCATTTAAATTATATTAATATTTTAAAATTTTAATCCAACCATTTTAAGTAAATTATCATTAAAATTGCATAGGAACAACACTTAATAATTTATAAATGCAAGATATTTTTATATGATTGAAAAAAATGAGTGCATTCATCAAAAGTTATCACTTTTACTTAAAAATAAAATTGCGAAAACATGAATGGTGCTTATAATTATCGTGAGTTAGGTTTAAAAATAATTAAATAAATTTGAGTAAATTTAATTAAACTCGAAATTTATAATTTAAATTTAAATAATTAGAGACACAATTTTTGTTTAAAATAATGTTGTTTTTATTTAATATATTTAAGTTGAAGTTGAATCAAAGATGACTCAAATTCAAACTTGACTTAAAGTCTAAAACTTTAAAAGTTATTGACATAAGTTAATCAAATTTCACAATTGTGCTTTTTTATCTCTTAAGGGATGGGTGTTCATAAAATGTTCACCTTAGTCAATTCTAGTGGGGTGGAAAAAAAAAGTTGCAAGGAAAAGAGACAGTGCAACTTATGAGGCTGTGATTTCTCACTTTTTATCGTTCCTCCATTAAAATAAGCTTTGAATCTTATGCTTTGCTTGTGGTGTGGTATTGGTTGCACGATTCGATGTCACAAGCGTCCGCCCTTTTTACATTCCATTCCCAATCCCACCTCCTTTGACACTCAAAATTTTGAAAAGATGACCGATTCTTCCTTATCTGTTTTGGGATCTTCCGCATTCAACTGGTGCATCACGATCAAGCTTTTACCCATTTCGTTTTTTCTGTCTACTTGCCTAGCCTTTCATTTTCTCCTTGCTTGACTTTCTTTTTATTGAAAAATTAAAAGTTATCATTAATCAAAAGAATAAAATTACACAGCTAAGGTTTCATATTATAGAAACCCAAGTACACCTGCATCCCGAGAGTTAAGAATGAACAAACTTCCCTTCCCTTAACCCAAACAAAAACAATGAAACGCCGTGCGTGAGGACCATCTCAACGTTGTCGTTTTACAAATAAGTGAAAACTCAGCCTTCAGACTTTACCCAATTGGAGATTGGAAAATTTTCATATTCCTCCAGAGGGTCCGATGACTGCTACAGACGGCAGTTGGTCGGGCCGGGCTGGGACTTAATTTGATCTTAATTTTTTTTATTTTTAATTTTAACTTTTGAAAATTTTAATAAATTTTTATTTAAATAATACTTTTTATTAAATTAAAATTATTAATAAATGATAATAGACTTACATGAAATGAAAAAATATAATTAAAGTTATCAATTAAATTAATTGAAGTTACAAATTTCAATTGATTAATACAAATTGAGACTTTATAATAAATGAATATATAAAGTGCACATATATTAATCAAATGAATAAGATAAAATCAAATTTATTAATAAAAGAGGACATGCTTATAAGAAATAAAAGAAAAAGATTATACTTAAAGTGATCAATTCAATTAACTGAAGTTACAAATTTTAATTGATTAATAAAAATTGAGATTTTATAATGAATAAATATATAAAACGTCCACGTAAGTGATGTTATCCCCATGTGCCTTCTAACTAAGAATTGCTCGCGTGGTATCAAAGTCATAAGTGTAATTGACTATGATTGCATTCTTCCGGATGAAAATGAGTAAGGAGTGTTAAGTCAAAATGACTTTACATAAATAATTTTGATGAAGAACAAATAGTAATAAAAAAGAAGAAAGTAAGACGGAATCAGAAGCAGAAGCATATGAGATGGAAGGAACAGATAAAAATCAGACGGAAGTGCAAAAGTAAAAACAGACGGAAACGCAAAAGCAAAAACAGACAGAAGCGCAAAAACAAAAGCAGACGGAAGCGCAAATGCAAATACAGACGGAAGCGTAAAAGCAAAATCAGATGGAAGGCGCAATCGAAGAGATCAGACGGAAGAACCGATACTACGATGGTTTTCTTATCAGCTTGAGTTAGTTACAGAATTCAAACTGAATAACTGATTCTTTAAAGATCAAGAAACAGTTATTAAGAAGCGGTTGAAGACGAAGACTATAAATATGAGTCGGAGTCGAAGACTGAAAAAAGTTAGTGATTTTAAGAAATCTCATTGTGCGAAAAATGGGAGTAATTATCTTCTGTAACATTAGCTCAAAAATTCTTTCAGTAGAGAGAAAGGCAGATAGTCTGAAGAGGCTAAGAGTAAAAGAATGCTTGTTGTAAGAGACCTGAAGAGGCTCAGTACTAAAGAATACTTGTAACGTGTATTGAGATAGTGAAATCTCAGAAAAATCTCTGAGGATTGGACGTAGCTCACGATTTGGGGTGAACCAAGATAAATCTGCTGTGTCAACATTCTCTCAACTCTCAACTCTCTCTTTACTTTAAAATTTTTATCTTACTGTGTTCAGTACGAGAATTTTTCGAAAGGGGATTAACGAAAAAAATACACAATT
>JAOTAX010000198.1:18435444-18447582 GCA_025629825.1 Erythroxylum guanchezii | reverse complement strand
AACAAATGAAACAAACATTTTCTCATTTTCTATTGCTTCTGGGATTATATAATCATGATTAGAGTGTGAATTGACTAAAGAATTTCCTAGTAACTTTAGCATGTAATTCTGCTCTTGTGATTAGTCGATATGCATTATCTTTAGAAGAGTAGTGACTAACGGTAAACAAAAACGGTGAGATTTTGAGCCTTATTTGACTAACACATCCATATCAGTCTCATTGCCTTTTGATAATGTCTGACCTTCATGACATGTATATCCTGATTTTGCGTTGAATTTTTATTCAAGACCCCATTTTGCTCACATGCATTAACATGGATATGATTAGGCATTCTTTCTTTTTCACAAGCTACACTAGCCAAATAACCTACCCTATTGACATCATTTTCCCCTTGATAAGCCATTTTAAGCTTTAGCCTTTCTTTTTGTATAAACCACATTTTATGCTTTTAAACTTAACCGAATGTCCTACCCAAGTCATAAAGCTAGTGGAACACTTGTGATTGTTGAGTTTGTGGATGTACAAAATTCTAAGTGTGGGGGTGTACATATGTGAGGGTTGGTTATAAGGTTGGGAGGTTATTTTTTGTCTTATCATTGAAATTCTCATGTTGATGTAGTTTATTTTAATTTTATAAGGAAAAGAATGGAAAAAAAGAAAAAGAAAAAAAGAAAAGAAAAGAAATGAAAAAAAGAAAGAAGAAAAGAAAAAAAATTGTTTAAAATAAATGCATCAAGGAAGAATTGCATATGTGTTGAAAAGTTGTTTATGGTTTATGCATTTTCCTAGAGTTGTAATGGATGTGTTATTTAAGTACGTTGAATATGAGGTAGATGTTGGATTGGAAGGTTCACTCTTGTGATTTCATTAGCATAAATTGTATGAGTGATTCCTTCGGATTGATATATGCTTCATATGGTTTGTGTGTGAGAGTTGAATGAGGTTCTAAAATGTAAATATCGCATTTTTCATAACTGACCGTACCTAATTTTTGATGAGTGTTGCTTTGTTTCACTAGCTTTGATGACTTTCATGCTACTTGACCCAAATATATCTCACCTCAACTTTGCCTATATTACAACCATAAAAAGTCCTTTGATTCGTGATTTTGCTTGTGAATATTAGTGGTGGAGAAATGAAATGATATGCAAAATTATGGATTGTCATGATCACGAATGGTGTTGAGTGTACCCATGGATATATTTTAGTTACACACATCTTTCAAGTCTACCAATAGATTGCTCAAAATTTTGAAGATGATGAATGTTGATTGATCATGAGTAAAAGCTTGGAATGTTGACATCTTGCTATGATTTTTGAAAGTCACTCATCTTTGCTTGTGATTGTATATTCTTAGAAAATATAGGAATTGAGTAAATGTTTCGAGTCTTTGAGCTTAATTTTGATGTTTTGCCCGAGGACGATCAAAAGCTAAGTGTGGGGGAAATTGATATGTGCTTAATTTTTGATATTTTTAATCATTTACACTTAGCGATTAATGATATGAAAATGCTTAAGATACTCACTTTAATTCATATATTATTTTAGGTACAATTTGGAAGCAAAAAAAAAATTAAAGTGAGTCGAAAGCATCACATATGGGCCATTTTTTGAATATTTATTTTTGCTTGTCGTCATGGAGGAAGAAGAAAAAATAAGAATAAAAGGAAAGAAAAATGGAAAATAAAGAAGCATTCATCAAAAAATGCAAAACAACACAAGCAGGCGTGGGCAGAAGAACAAAACACAGGCCTGAAATGTTGCGTTTAACGCATGCATGAAACGCATGCATACGCAACGTTAAACGGAACATCTGAGAGCGCAAAAGACACACAAAAGGGCTGCAACTTAAATTGTCCCATCAAAGGAACAGGGCTGCAGCAATAAATCAATATACAGTGGGCGTAGGACATCAGACAATAGAGAGGCGCATACAATGGCGGTGGCTTAGTTGCGTTTAACGTAGTGGTTAGGTTTAATTAGTGATTGTATCTTGATTAAACAAAACCTAGGGGAAAACTCGGGTTAATTATTAACTCACAATTAATAGTTGTTAGGAGAGATTCGAGAACAACAAATTAATGAAATACACTTAATTAGGGTGTAAGCTAAGATTGAACCAAAGAACCGGGTCCCTACTAAACTCCCCACCTTTATCATTTTTTTTGCATGTTTTCTTTACTTCGTTTTTATTAGTTAGTTTTATTTTATTTTTCTTATTCCAAAAATCCAAAACCCCCTGTTAAGTGTAAACACAGGTTAATTTCATTTCATAAACTTTACACACACTCTTTGTGGGATCGACCTAGATTTGCCACTACTATAGTAGTAAGTCTAGTTATTTTATTTTGAATAGCGTAACGACGCGTGCTCAATAACTTGAAGGATTTTGTTTAGACTTAAATTAGTTTCGTGAAGTTTGATGCCATTGTTAATGCATTTGTGTGTGTGTTATGTTTACTTATTTTTCTTGGCTTGTTTTATTTTGTTTGTTGTTTTGTTTGCTTAAGGGCAAACAAATGTTTAAGTGTGGGGATGTTGATAGTTGTAGATTACATTGTTTTTTTGTGGGTAATTTAGTTTGCATTCATTTGTTAATATAATTGTTTAGTATATGTTTATGTTAGAATTGTGTTAGTTAGCAGATACTTGTGTTTTAAGTGTTTTGTGGGTTAAAACATGCTTTTGAGCTTTAATTTTATATATTTAAGGTGCCTTGATGAATTTGCTAGTGTTTTAGGGCAAAGATGGAAAACAGAGAAGATTCGGAGAACACTGGGAATTAACTCAGGGCCACGATTGTGATTAACAAGCCACAATCATGAAAGAAGGATGATGGAGGCATTAAAGGCCATGATCGAGGCTTGCGCGCAAACTGACGCATACTACTCCTAGTTTTAAGTTTTTGAGACCGGATCTGTTAAAAGCCCTAAGGTTGCCCTAATCAGAAAAGAGTATAAAAGGAACATAATGCAACCCTAAAAGGGAGCTTCACTTCTACCACTTCTGGAAAACCCTAAAGGAGAGAGAAAGAAGAGAGAAGTGGAAAAGGAAGAAGAGGAGAAGAAGTGGGTCTTCCGATGCTGCTGACTTCCCAAATAAGTGGGTCTCCCAATGCTGCTGCCTTCCTGGATTATCCGATCCAAGTTCTTTCTCCTTTCCATTTCCATTTTTATTCATTCAATGTATAAGATTGAAATGGATTTTATGATGATGGGGTTTGGATTGTTGATGATGTTCTAACTTTTCCTTTAGTATTTACCTTGATTTAATGCTAATATAGCGTTTTTGTGTTTTATTGATTGGATGTTGTGATTAATTGCAGTATTTACATATTTCAGTAATAAACTGAGAGGGTGAACCGGATAAAAATGATTGGATTGGATTAATGAGAGTTATGCAATTCAATAGATCACGTGATTAATCTTATTGGGTTTTATGCAGAGAGAGATCCCGTGTGAGTTCTGGTAGTTTATTAGAGGGATTAAGATATAATTAGGATTGTGGGTATATTGTTAATTGAGAGATTGCAAACTCCATAATTCAATTAAGGTTTATGATTTAACGATTATGAAAAACTAGTCTCTCATAACTTGGTAATTTCTCTTGAGTGATTTTCATTATGACTTGTGTGTTGCTTAATTTCCCTTATTTGTGTCTTAATTTCCCATATTAAATCCATGCAAATCAAATTCTTGTATTTACTTTTTTGTGCATTTTTATTTTTATTTTATTAATTTTTTGGCCTTAGATAACCTAGAATTAGATTAGTTCACCTTCTTCGTGGGATCGACCCTTCACTTGCTACAATTCACGACCCGTGCTCTTGCAGTATTTGAAGGCTATAAATTGTAAGACTAAATACCTTCGATCACACAATATAGAATGAGTTGAAGATAGCAAAGATATTTTATCAAGTTGGACTTGATTGTAAAGTTTGTAATTAAATATGAGATATTTAATAAATAAGGATCAATTTGAGATATTGGATCTTATTTGGGCATAATTGGTATTTAATTACAATTATTTTTACTTCTAATTAAAATTTAATTGAAATTAGAATTTAATTTCAATTAAATTACTAAAATGTTCAAAACTTATTATAAATAGGCTTAAGTTTTGATGGATCTAGCACTTCTTACTTAACCCTTTTTATAAGAGTTACAAAGTTCTCTTAACTCATTTTACGGATATCATTAGAAGTTAGACATTTGTACAGCTACAGTGGTTGGGATGAATCGATTTTGGAAACGGTTCGAGGGATATGATAAGATATAATCAAGCTTCGGAATAAGGTATGAATTTAAATTCATGCTTTGTTATGATTCGTATATTAATCATTTTATATAATTAAAAGAGATCTTGGTCTTCAGGGAATCAAACATTACGAAAAAAATTCACAATTATTTCGCTACATTTAGGATAGGATTCGGACCCAGATTCCTAACAAGTTTAAAGTGGAGCAAGTGTAATCTCATATGAATGCAAAAATTTCCATTAAGAGTGGTATATGCACATTAGTTCTTATTGTAAATAGTTATAAATTTTAAAAATAAAACATTACATATTTATTTTTGTATGACATTTTTAAATTGCAACATCAATTTACGTTGGTCTACGATGGGACAAGAGTAACATCTTATGGATTAAGTTCACGGTTTTGTTTACTCCATTTGATAAAGTACTATCATAATTCTCTTTTAGGGTATCCTTTTTTTCTTATTTTCTTAATATTGAAGTTTAACGTGGTAAATAATATTATAACGTATTTAGACATTATGTGAAATATTAAGCTACAATTTATAGCTTTACTATTTTTATTTGACAAAGAATTTCTAATAATATAGCAAATTACTGATTTAAAATATAATTTTTTTATAATGTTCTAAAAATCAATTCTAAATGTATTTAAAACATAAATTTCTAGTGTTTAGAAAAAGATGAATTTTATTCTCAGAAATTTTGTTTAAAATATATATAATAATGTTATTTATTTTATTCTTAAATATTTGACTTAATTTAATTCAAATAGAATACGTAATATGGCATAGTCTTACCATCATTTTAAAAATTTTGGATCTCTCTTATATTGTAAGAAAACTAAACTTATATAGATGACATTTATTTGTTTTCAATAGTTTTCCTAACTTGCATAAGAAATTTATTAAGACATATAGCATTATGATTTCTTCATATAAATTATTTGTTTGTATTTATAAATATGTTTTAAATATATATAAATATATTAACAATAAATTGGATTATTTTTATTTACCAACTCTTTCAAATTATATGATATCAAATCATTTCAAAAAAAATTTATCCGTTAATTAATCATATTTATTGGTGAGTCTCTTTTGTGATTGTATGTCATTGGTAGTGGTTTTCCATTATTTTTATAATGATTCTTTCAACCTTATTTTTATATTCCTTCCTTTTTTTTGGTTGGTTCTTTCTTTTTTGATGATTGCTCTATTTCTTGGTGATTAATGTTTTGTTCTCTGTTTTTTCCTTTTACCACCTCCTACTTTAACTTGCTAAGTTTGGATATATATATATATATTTGTTTCGATTTAAACATAGTTTATTGTTTTGCGCCACATTTTTTTTTTGATTTCTTGTATCATTTAAGAGCTGTAGTATTTACAATTGCTTATTTTATATTTTTATTTGTACATATTTATTTATTTTACTATTATGAACTTTTATGTCTGTTTTAATTTTAATTATATTATTTTATATTTGTGCTTTTTTCTGAATTTATTGAAAATAACTTCTCTACCAGTTAAGGGTAAGTTAGGCGCTTCTGGATCTCTTCAGGCTCTACATGTTGGCCCCCGAAATTTTTCTTGTTAAATTAAGCATGGTTTAAATAAATTATAAGGTCTTTATGGGATCTTTTTGTGTGGAGTTAATTATTATGTAAATGTTAGTAGGATTTTATTATATGGTTTAGTTGAATTAAATTGTAAGAGTGTATATGTATAAGGGCAATTTTGGCATTCACTAAAGCATTTTAAGTCATAAGGCATGAGGGAGGGGGTAAAATGGACCTTGCACATCCATTTAGGGTATTAAGAGAAGAAGAAAATGTGTCTTGCATTTGAGAGAAGAAAGAAACGTGGATGAAGGAGAAAAAGAAGAGGAAAAGAAGAGAAAAGCTAGGGTTTTGGAGATTCTTGAATAACTTGAAGACTTTGAGGCTAAAATAAGTAAGTATGAGCTTTAACCTTTCTTGATTTGTTAGATGAAGTATATTTAGTGATAGTTAGAAGTGCAAAGCAATGTTGATTGTGGGTTAGAAGTTGTTGATGAATGGTTTGAGTAATGTTTTAATCTTGTAGGATTAATGATCAAAGACAGATTTTGATGTAATTGTTAGTGACATTGGGTTGAAATGAGCTTGGAAATGAAGTAGAAGAGGTGATTTAGGGTTAAGGTGGGTTATATTTGAAAGATGGGAAGTATATAGATGAAGAATGTCGAAAAATATCTTCGGAATGAGTTTCTGGAAAAGTTCGCCGCGGCGAACATCTGACTTTGCAGTGGCCTACTTCTGATTTAGCCACGGCGAAATCTATTTTTCTTGCACATACATGTTTTAGTATTTTGGGCATAACTTTTTATGTAGATGTCCAAATGAGGTGATTTTTAATTTGGTGTAACTTAGAGGGATAGGGATACAAGTTGTATGAAGGAATCAAGTTCCAATTAAGTCTCTAAGGGTCTAAATTTTTGAAGGGAAGTTGAATATCGAATGCTATGCTAGTATTAGAGTAAACCAAAAATGATTGGGGCATAATTTTTAGAGTACTGAACCAAATTGAATGATTTTGGAGTCATTAGAAACTTAAGATAATGGGGAACATTTTTCTAGAAGAAAGTGTTAACAAATTTGGTGATTTACCTGATCCGAATGATCATGGAAAATTAAACTGAAGGTTTGGATTTTTGGAAAAAAATTGAGTATTAAAAATTTATCTTAGTGCGTTTGCTTTATGGGTTCTCGACTTTGAATTCCAATTGAATGGAATTTTTGGCTATTATTAAAGGAAATCAAGGAAGGCAAGAGGAGCAAAGGTTGAGGCACCTTTGAGCAAGGATTTCTAAGGTGGGTTCATGTTTAAAATTAAATAATGAGCCATTAAAGTTTTTCCAAATCAAGAAAGCAAAATGATTTCAATTACTTCATAGATTGCTTTTAAACAATTTGAAGAATTTGCTTATGTGTGTATATGCTTAATTGATTGGATTTGAATTGTTGTGAATGTGGAAAAATGCATGTGTATTGTTTTTGAACTTGCTTGATAATGAATTAATTTGATTATTGAAAATGCATTGAGATTTATAAATTATGATCAAGTTATGCCATTGAAACATGACATGGCATTTTGTATGAATGAAAAGATAGAAAAGCTCGAAAGTATAAGCATTTGATAAAATGATTTGAGCATGATTATGTGCTTCTGTTTGGGCAAGAGTGGAACCATTCTATTCGTCACATGCACGTTGACAAGAGCCTTCTCCCGGCTGCCCGCTTGTGGCATATGAGCTCCAAAAATGAACTCATTATGTTCATGGTGTAAACTTCGGTTTCTCCGTTCTGTTTCCATGGAACCCTTGAGCCATTTGTTTGTGCATTACATCTTTGAATTGTCAAGTATGATGCATAAATTGAGTGTTCTGTATTGATGGTTAAATGGATATGCTATGTTGATTTGATGATATTTTAACTACAAGTTGAGTTAGAATTGCAAATTTGACCGAGAATTTGAGAACGAAGCATTTTATGAATTCATTATGATTTTTGTACGACAAAAGAACATTTCAACAGTTTTGCTTATTCCTCATTGTAAACTCATTACCCACGAGCTTTAAGCTGACCCCCACTCTCCTTCTCCTTTTTAGACGATAAGGAAGAGATCGAGTGATCAAGAGTATAAGGACGTTACTTCAAAATCTACATATCTTGGAATTTAAGTTATTTTTGTAAAATACAAAGATTAGTCACATTTCAAGGATTATTAGTTCATGTAACTTTTGTATTTTTTTTAGATTTTGGATTATTGTTGTATTGTGGCTTAGAATGCCATTAGAGCTTGTAAAACTCTATTCTTTTGATGTTAATGAATTATGAATTATGTATGGATGATGTTAAGTGGAAATATGAGTTTATGTATAGGTAAGGTTAAGTTGAAATTAAAGTATACTTGAGGAAGTTATCGATTTGAGATGATGAAGTTTGAATACAAATTATTGTTGGTATATAAGTGAGATCTTATGGGAAAGAAACATAGAAATTGTGAATGATGAGAATTAGTTGTAAAGAAATGAATTAAATGAGTAGAGATTAAAGAGTTGAATGAAATAACATTGGTAATTGAATTATCACGAAATGACGTTATCTTAGAGGGAGTGAATTTAGGACAACTTAGAGTGAAAGTAAGGATTGGATAGTCTTATGATATTCTGCAAGAGTTTAGATAAGAGTGATGTAGAAACCATTAAAAATTTTAGGCTTAAGGGTTGAGATATCAGGGGTTTCGTGGCGGCGAAACCATAGGGATCACTGCGGTGAACTTTTCCCGAAAGATCTCGGTAGAAGTTCCTGACCGTTCGCCGCGGCAAACTCTTTAGCTTCACCGCGGCGAAGTAAGTCTTTCAAGGTCGCCGCAGCGAACGTTTCCCGAATGAGGTTAGCGGAGTTTCTCTCGAGGAATTTTGGGCAGGTACAATATGATTAAGGACATAATTGTAAGAATGGATCATCGTTTATAAAAAACAAATCGGAATGGTATGAGACTTTAAGCTTCACGATTTTATTAGATTACACACGTTTGTATGATGAGCAATAATACGCACACGTTTCATGGCACAAGAGGTTGGGCTCTAGAAACGGAGTCCAACATGTTTGGTATCAGAGCACCAAAATTATGATCTTATATGGGCATTTCATGATATGAGGAAATGAAAGTTTGTGGATATTTAGAAATAAGAAATATTATGTAATCCGATGTGTTAAACATAGATTAAGTAATTGTGATTATGTCAGTGAATATAGTAACGGAATTTTAGTTGTGGATATGTACTTGAGTTGATATGGATGTGGAAATATTTTCATGAATTGACTGAGAAAGAAATAGAGACATAGGTGGAAATAACAAGATTTAAGGTGTACAAGCAAAGTGGAATTGAAAGGTTGAACTTGAAATTTAGAATGATTGTTTAAATTAGTGTGATAAGAGTTATGAGCTGGTATAAGATTGTGTTAGTGAATTTGATATCAGAATTTCAAGATGGCTATGCATTTATGCTTCTAAATTGATTAAGAACGTACGTATGGTATATGAAATAAATGATAGTGATATATATAGAAGTTCTCAAGGTTAAGTAGACTAGTTATTATGAGAATATATTCGATTATGTGTTATATCGGTGAATAATGTGATTGAGTACATACGAGATCTATATTTGGATATGGTACAGGAGGTAATCTACGATCCCTATAGTTAAAATCATGAGATGAATAAGAGTAAACGGATATGCCTCTGATTTCATTGAGTTTTATTATAAAGAGTATTTGATCATGTAAAGTGCGACATAAATTGAAATTATTGAAATATCATGAACAATTGAAATTGATCTTATTGAGGTATTAAGAATAGCTGAAATAGCAATAAGGAATATAGTTGATTCATAAAGATTATGGAAACAATGTAAATGATTGAGGTAAGAAACCTTTTGTGATAAAGATGTTTTATTGAATCATATCGCGTGAATCAAATGTTCCATTTTGAGGAATAAATGATTATTAATCAAATCAAAATTAAATATTGGAGTCCTATCTCTGATAGAGACTTAGACAAAAGAGGAAGAATATGCTATTAAGAATGTATGTATTTTGTTTGACGGAAAGTATCCAACTATGTGAGTGGATTCCTGTAATTGAGGAGACATTGATTGCTAATATGAGGAGCATATAGGTTCACGTTATATTTTTGTGTCAATATGTTCGGGAGATACAAATTTGACCTGATGAATGTGTTACAAACACAGGAACTTAAGATTGCAAATAAATGGAAAAGTGTGGAGAAACTAGTATGAATGACCAAACATTATAATAATTCAAGGTGAAATATGAAGAAATCCAAAGAATGGAGAAAATCACTCGAGAAAGGTAAGCCAATTAGGAAATTGAAAATAACGTGAGATAATGTTACCTCATTGAGGAATTGGTTACTTAAGGAATTACGAGAACTAATCAAGGGCACATGAAGTTTGATAATAATTGTCTGAGTTAACAATTGCCCTTAACAATACTATGGTATTGAAGATTAAAGCAATCCAAGCAAAAATTTGATGACAAGTTAAATGTATTCGAAAAGTTGAGCAGAATAGTTTGAATGCTTGAGGAAAAACGTGTAAATCGTATGAGTGATAAAAGTAAAGAGATTTTTTTGAGGAATTATCACACCGATATTAATTATATCATCTAGATTTGGAGATTTCGCAATATATAATGATGTTGTATAAGAGTTTAGGATAAAATCCAATGCAGCATGATAAAGTGATTTCATATGCAGGGAGACAATTAAGCCCCATGAGATGATTAATTGATGTATGAATTGGAACTTGCTACAATAGTGGTCGTTTTGAAAGTTTGGAGACATTATAAGTACAGGAGCATTTTGAAATACACAAATCATTTAAAGTTTAAGGTAATTATTGAGTTAAGAGAATTGAATACAAGATTGAGACAATAGATAGAATTATTTCAAGGATTATGATTGTACAAATGTGTACTATTCGGGTAAAGCTAGTGTTGTAATTAGATGCATTGAATAGAAAATTCAATAGCAGTGTATCACAAATTTGGATATTAAGGTTATCAAATCTAGTCCAATAAAGAGCGTAGAATGTTGAATTGAATTTTGGTCAAAATGATTAGCCACTAACAATTTAAGATCAGTTTCATATGAACAAAGCCCAAATCGAGGACTCAGAAAATGTGAATCTTACTAAGAAATCGAAAATGAATACGAATTTTGAGTTCAAATAGGAAAAATGATACTGTGTGATTGAGATAAAAAGTATGTGTACCGACAAAGATGATTGAGCAAAGAGATTATTAGAAAAGTACAAATGGTAACTTAAGCTATACATCGTAGTAGGAATATGCTGGAACATCATTTAATGGCTAAGAATGTAGAATCAAGTGACTGAATGTTTGAATTGCTAACGGTCTTAACTGTCAGAGATTTGTTTAAAGCTTATAGTTTAGAGTTCATAGGAACATGAGATCAATGTATAGTTCTATTTGAATTTAAGCATCACAATCACTATTATAGTGATTTCAATAGAATACTATATGAGGAGTTAGATGATAAAAAGTCATTCGCTCTTGCATTGTGATGATTAAGGCCTAAAAATGGTTGAATGCCAAATTGATTAGAGAGGTTGTTGATAAGTGAAATCGATCAGTATTAGAAATTAAGTTGATTCAAGAAAGATGAATGAATTAGGTGGATCCACACCAAAGACATGGAATACAGTGAGATAGACATAAGAGTTAAATGCACTGATACTAAAATGATGTGAATTATTAAGCGAAAGATGAATTGTCTCTGAGGGCATCACCTTGCTAAGGTGTGCTTACATGGAGTGCCAGGTGTGATCAGGTTAGGAAAAAGGATTCGCTAAGTCCGATATGAATTGGTATGTATGAAATTATTATAAGTTAGTGCTACTGATAAAAGATGTCTTAGATTCAAAATGTGATATATGTGAGTATGTTAAGGAAAGATTGATATGACATGATCTTGGTGTTATCGACACAGGAAGTGAAAAAAATTGTGAGTGATCTGAAACATAATGAGGAACTAGTTAAGAAAGTGAATGACCAAATAAGAGATTAAAAGACTGAGTGAGTCTATTGACTACGGTCATTTCAAAAAAAAGTATTCGAGTGATGAAGTTAAATTGGAAAGGGAGGAACATCCTTCACTTCTGATCAATTAGATAAGAATTTCGAGGACAAAATTCTTTTTAAGAGGGGGAGAGTTATTAGCCCCTGGAATTTTTCTTGTTAAATTAAGCATGATTTAAATAAATTATGAGGTCTTTATGGGATCTTTTTG
>JAOTAX010000198.1:18419973-18430179 GCA_025629825.1 Erythroxylum guanchezii | reverse complement strand
TGTTCTTAATTATTAAGCTTTTACCCACTGAGCCGTCGAGCTCACCCCTTTTTCCCCTCCACAGGCGACGAGCGAGAAACCGAGTTACCGCATCAGGATTGAGGCATTACTCCGATGCTTTTTGCTTTTGGAATCATATTGTAGAAAACAAAGCTTTAGATGCCTTTTAGCATAAAAGGATGTTTATATAATTGTACTTTGTAATGTAACTTTTGGATACTTTTCTTGTATTAGGGCTAAAATGCCCTCTAAAGCTTTGTATTAACTATGTTTTCATGTAAATGTAAAAAGATTTGCATTTGAAATGTATCTTGTGAATGTTTCATAAAAATGTAGTATTGTATGTTTGAAATTGACAAAAAGAGAAATGTGAGGTTGCTGCCATTTTGAGTTGGTTTTTGGGATTATTTGGTAGTTGGATGATTGAGCATAGTGGAGATTGAAGTGGTTTTATGCAGGTCTTGAAGTTTGGATGAGAAAATTGAAGATTGGCTAGTTGCATTTTTAAAGGAGGTGCTGTCAAAATTTTTGCAAAATTTGACAGAAACTTCGCTTAGGTTTTAGACCCTCTTAGAGCTTGAATTGGATTGGGAGGTCTTCTTGAAGGTTGTAGCATATGTTTATATCTTTCCATAGAGGTATAACATCAATTATCAATCAAAACTTATCACACATTTAACCAACTTTTCCAACATCAGATTATGTTCTTTTAAAACTTAATCAATTCCAAATGCATCATAGTTAAATACCTTATCCTTAATTGGTTCAAGAATCACATAAAAGAACATTTTCTTTACTCCCATGCAATTTCCACAATCGTATATGGCTTCCCACAATCGTGGGATTGGTTATCCAAAAGTTCACATCCAATTCCTTCATTATTTTTTTCAGATTTTCTCAGGACAGGTTTTAAGTCAGTTGTATGGCCATTGTGACATAGAAACTGAGGTTTCTAGATAATATGTTCTTCTAAACAAATGTTTCTCTATGTCTTAAGTTTCTAATGAACTAAAGTTCATACAATTTGGTTCATTTTTCCTAGAGTTATGTCCAAAATACTCCAAACTGTTATCAAATGGTGACAGAATCCAAAAACTCAACTTCAAGCCAAATTTGAAATTCTTAGAGACAAAATTAAAATTCAATTGCTCATGAAAAATATAGGTATATGTATCTAGTTTAATATAAACTTAAAATGATTCTATTTGGATGTCTACAGTTCAAGTTATAGCCAAAATATCGATGTATGTTTAGTAAAAACACTACAGCTAACATATTCCAGCAATTCTTCTTTCATTTTTCTGGATTTTTTTGCACTTTATACCAAAGTTAAACAACCTCACTATAGTTCATCAATTATACCCTTATTAGGCCTGAATCATACTCCAATTCCTCATCAATAACCTTTCCTATTCCATCTCAAAATTATTCAGTTAACAGTTCATAAATCCTAGTCTTTCATGCATCAAAAATCAAACTAGAAACTTTTACATTATTATGCATATAGTCCTAATTCTTTCCCAATTTAAGAACAAATTATCATCTTTCTTTGGCATAAATCTACCTTCATTGTACTTCAAATCCAAACCTAATTCATCCATAAATCAATCTATATCCCACGGTTTTTCATATACCAAAAACAAAACAAAAAAACTTCCAAGTTCAAGCAAAAATTTCCAGCACAATCAATCATTAACATTATATGTAATTCATCCTAATTCATCATCATCAATTCTCTATCATAACATGCTATAAACACTAATCATTTACTTACATTTTTAACTGCAATTCCAGCTCAAAAGATCAAGCCAGTTCAGTATTCCAAGCAAGCAGAAACATCACACATTCGAGGTAGAACTTGGTTGGATTTCGGCTAGAACATGTGGGCAACTTCAAGCTGATCTTTTACTTAATTTTGTGAGGGTAAAACATGGATTTTTGTATAGCAATTGGACATAAGCATAAACGTACATAGGGAGACGAAAGAAGTGAGGGTTTCGATGGTGGGTGAGAAGAAAGAAGAAGAGAAATGACCTTAACGAAACTTACTCCTGCAAAAACTCACCAGCTAAGGTATTAGGTGTCATGTAATTGAATAGCCATATCTCTTATGGCATGTTTAGCACTTATCAAGCATAGGTGCTACCAAATGTCTCCAACTAACTAGGTTACTTGTCCACTAATCAACTATGCCATTTCTCATCAACTTACCAGCCCATTTGTCATACAATGATTGATCCATTTGTCAATTAATTATTTGTCCATTTGTCACTCATTTAACTATGTCAATTGTCACTCAATTATAGGCTAAATCATCCAAATTTTTCATGTATCACTTTATCTAGCCACTTGGTATTTTTCTTAGTCCAAATGTACATTTAATCCATTAATCTCCCAATTAATAACATTTAATCTCAATTTACTAATTGAAATCCGAACATACCATAATTCAAGACATACCAAATGATAATTTACATCATGTTTACTTAACTTCTTTCATACCCGAAAATAAGTCAATTGAGTGTATATGTTATCTTTGTAATGTGTTCAAATATAAATTTGTGTATGAATGCTAATATTATGCATACATATACGATACTTAATCTAGGGTTAAACCCTAAGCATGTTCTAGAAAACAGGATACTACATTCATAGTCGTAGCCTCCATTGCATAAGCTGGTGATGATTATTACAGGTACATGCTACGATCTTCCTGCGTACTTGCTGCTACTACAGTGAACCACTTATTTAGCTTGCCTTCAAAATTGGCTTGCGTGATTAACTGGCGATGATGGGCTATGGCCGAGGGAATCAACTCACCTATGGCAGGGCTCCTTCAAGCACTTGTTCAGCTTGCTCTTTCATACTTGACCTATGGCAGTGCTTCGATGCAGTCATACCTTTGTTGCAAATCCTTTGGTTGACTGATTCAATGTGATGTAAGATATTTTGACTTGCCTTTAAGGTTTAATATATTCAAATTTTTCAACAAAAAATCAATTCGTTGGTTGATTAACATAAATCTTTTTAGTTAAAATCTCTAACGATTTATGAATTCATATATAAAATCAAAATCATACAGAGGAAGCAGAAGCCTAACTACCTTTGTCAGGAAAAAGAAATTGTAGGTCTACTTTTAGATAAATTAAGGATACCATATTATATTAATTAGAAATTGCACCGTTAATGAGCTAATTAGTCAATCTAAATTGTAAAGTCCTTAATAGTTTGATTTGCAAAAGGAATTTGTAAGACAGCTATTTGTAAGACCACTACCCCAGCATATTGAATAGAAGTTAATGAAACAGCATACGTCGACATTTGAAGTTGATTTACCATAGCTAACAAGAAAAGAGGTTACTATGACATTTCGCAACAGAACATTCACCCTCTAGCGGCAGCTGGTAGGTGATGCCTAGGCACAACATGAGAAAATGGACAAGGCAGGCCATCTGCTGACCCACGCCTCTAGTATACTTTTAAGAGATGGTGTTTAACATAACGCACAAATGTTTAATAGTCATCTCAAAAGAATAATCCACGAACACTTTCAACAAAAGCGAGACGAGCAGCTGCATGAAAGAACAACGGTGCTAAGTACTATTGTTGCAACTAAAGATAATGAAGCATGGTGTTCTTATTGAAAGGTTCAAACAATTAGCTACTTTCCATCTGCCGTAAAGAATCCAGTCCACTGAGATTACAATCTAGTTAAACTCCTTCAGCTTGATCCTTAAATTTGAATTCACCCCCTGATAAAACTTAACACTTAATGGTACAGCAAAATTGAATGGCAATGGGCACCCCTTTACCATCTAGAATACAATTACAGCCTGATAGCATTGTACAATGCCTTCCTTATCTCCAAGCAATATCACATTTATAAATAGTTAAGGTTTGTTTATTAAGTATAATTCTTTTCTGACTGTTGTTCTAAATAATATGCATGCAGATTTCTCACATGCAAAGAATGTCCTAACCAACAAATAACTGACGCGACTTTCCGAGCTTAAGCTGCTGCAGACTGCTTATACTCATAATCTTCAAGATTCAGAGCTTGGAGCAGCTTTGGCCAAGATTCTGGAATTCCTCCAGGGAGTTCAAACTCCAACAGCTTCCCACGATTGCGATAGAAATCTTCAACAGGTTGACTCTGCAGGACAAAAGAAATTTACAACGGAAACCAATCAAGAATAAATAAGCTACTCCTCACATGGAAAATCCAGAATATAGTAACCATATCTGTGATGCTAGGATCCAGCCATTTCCACTGGGTTGAAGAAAATTGGGACCAAGCAACTGCTTCAATTCTATTCATACACATCCAAGAAATAGCAATCCTATTTTACCAATCTAAAAGGTTGAGGTTTGGATGATTGAGCCAGACATATATTCAGAACTACCCATAACATTGCACAATCAGGAATGCAGACATTTTATTTAAGAACATGGTGACGTATCTTTTGTCTTTTTTCTCATTAGGAGGTCGCTTATCTTTTACAGTATAAAGCTTGAGACTTGACACAGGATACAGATGAGTTTGCTTGGATAAACATTTAAAAGAATCATTAAGAGATGAAATGGTATATTACCAGTTCATGGTAAATTCGGAGTCGCTCCTTAACAACTTCTTCAGTATCATCAGATCGTTGGATCAGTTTTGAAGCACATTGTGGGGGAGCAGGAAGTGGAGCCATGTATATCCCAGGCTTCCCATTCTCACCCTTGATGTCAATACAAGCAATATTGTAATTTTTCCCACACTCTCCACAAATCCTTCTTCCAAGGCATTTTGCAAGAAGTGCCTCTTCACGAAGCTTTAGGTTGACCACCAAATCAATGTTTGTCACCCCCTCTAGGATTTCCTAAAATATTAGAGAATATGAACTTCAGAATATGCTGCTAGAAACCAATTTGAGGATAGAGACAAGAAACAAGAAAGGCGTTGAATGGAGTTCATTGTTGTGACAAACATATAGATACCATTTCAGAAGTAACAAGTGAAACCAATACCTAACTTTAATTCTGCAACGAAGCCCATGCTGCAGTATCAATTCTTGATTTCCATATCAGTTGGTGCGAAAAGATCAAACTCATCGCTTTAAAAAATTGAAGTAAAATGCCTTTTTGTACAAAGGTCTTCATAAGTGTTCTAGAGTGTCTACTATTACTTTTCTATCAATAGAAAAAATAGGTCCATATGAACAACAAAATGAGATTGTCATCATAATTCTCTTCTTTAGTTGATCGCTGCATGTGCATTGATGACTAATACAAAGAGTGAAAATCTGGAAATCAAGATAAAAGGAGCTTTGGCTCATTAAAAAAAGAATGCCTCAAGAATCACCCAAATGTTCACAAACCGAATTTTCTTTCACTAGCACCAAGATCAGTAGAAAGGGCAAAGGTAGTTTTCAAGTGTGACAAAATCTGTCTTCTTAAGCTTATAATACCAAAAACCCGACAGTTAACAGGGAACGAAAATTGTGTTTAAGCCTTTTAATTGATGATTGTCAGGTAAGAAGAGCTCACTGCTTGTCTAATGGTTCGAGGAAAACCATCAAGAATAAAACCAGATTCACCCTTAGCCTCTCCCGCTTCAAGACGCTTTGACAATAAATTGATTATTATTTCATCTGAAACCAATTTGCCCTGGTTGACAATCTCCTTGAGCTGCAGCACAAACAGAGAAAATAATGCAAGCTTAAGCACAGAAAACGATGAGGAAAAGGCAAGATCAATTACCTCAAATCCTTACCAAAAAGAAAGAAAGAAAGATATTGCGAATACAAATTAAAAAGATTCCACTTGTTCACCTAACTGCAAAAGGCAGTTTATCTTCTTATTTTCCAGAAGAGTAAAGCAGGAAAAGTCTTCAACTGAATAACGAATTAAAGACTCAATTCGAAAGAATAAAAGGTGATGAAACTGCTAACAGCATGCATTGCCAATAAGTCCAAAAACCAAATTCCAAAACTTTTGAAAATGAAAGTCGACCTTCTAAATATTGGTAAAACAAACTCACAAATCATACTAAGAAGCTCAATTAAATAAAACAAAATTGATAGAAAAACAATCCGACTCCTAAACTTGTAAACCTATTACATTAACCTAATTAATGAACTTAACCTGGCAAGCCTACAGTTAATGGCATCAATTATTGAACAGGAAAAGATCCAACCTTTACTGCACATAACAAGGAATAAAGTTATGTATCCCAATAAAAGAAAAACGAAAATGAAATTGAGAAAACAAGAAGGAGTACCTGAGAGGAGAGAGGACCAGAGGAACTGAGCTCCTCGCGGACGAGATCGCCAGTGGCGATGTGAGGGACGCCGAGAAGATTAGAGAGTCGAGAAGCGTATGTGCCTTTCCCGACGCCGGGACAGCCGAGAAAAACCCACTGGATATGTTGGTTTGGGTCTGGCCGGAGCGGCAAGCGGTTGTGGGAGGAAAAGAAGGGAGGGGCTTTAAGGACACTTTCGGAATTAAAAGAAGAGAAAGCTCGAGAAAAATAACAAGAAAAAGCTCTGGTGGAAAAGGATCTAGAGATTGCTCTAAAGGAGCCAGCCATGGTTGGATCTGAAAGAAGCTCGAGTCTTTAGAGAGAGAGAGAGAGGAAAGTTGGGTGATTCGAAAGAGAGCGTGGCGTTGGCGTCGTGAAGCGGCCTAAGTTCCTTCAACTAGGGAATAGAAAGCCCACCACCTTACCACGTTGATGGGGATACAAGTCGATTTTACTAATTAGTTGTTGTCAACGTTGAACGACAAATTAACCCCCACAGAATACAATGCTTGTTATGCTTGTCTGGACCGGACCGGACCGGACCGGATGGGTTTAGGCTTTCCGGCCTCCGTTCACCTGTCTTAAAGCACCTCTTTTCTAGGAAGTATTCAAATTTAAAATGTACTTAGGTAAATAAAAAACTGTTTGAATGTTAATGTCTAATAGATAGGAATTAAATAAAAGTTAAATATATTTATACGAATAATATTTTAATCTCTCATATAATATTAGTCGATAAATTGTAAGTAAAATTTTAATAAATTTTATTAATTATCAATGTTAAATAACTAAATAAGAAACTGTGATTGTGGAAGCGAAACACTGCCAGAAGGCAATATGTGATAACGCCAGAGGTACCATTTGAGAAGTTTCACATTGGATCTCAATTCACGTGTCTACCAAGGTCAAGACCAACACTTATAGAAGAAATTCAAGTTGCCGTTGATGAATGTTTATATTCTTCTTTTGAAGTGATATAACATACTTTCCATGTTTTTGGTTTTTTATTTCTATTTTTATTTTTAATTAAAAATATTTTTTAAGCTTATGATTTTTGTTTTTTTCAATTTTCATAAAATATAAAAAGTAGTTTTTGTTTTCTATTTCTATTTTTATAACATAATTTATTATCATTTAAATATATATCTTTTAACTATTTAATATCATTAAGAATTATAAATAATTTAATTCAATATTATATATTTAATTATTTAATATTAATAAGAATTATGAATAATTTAATTTAATTCAAATTTATAATTAAATTAAATATTAAATAAAAATAAAAATTTTAATTAGTTTAATTATTTATTTTAATAAAATATTATATAAGAGTTTAAAATAAAATTTATTTAATTTATATATTTATAAATATAATTTATCTTAAATTTCATATAATATTTAATTATTAGACATTAATAATCAAACAAGTTTTTGTTTTCATCTAAAAGAAAAATATAACAAAAAATGGGAAACAAAAATTTAAAACCATAATAAAAAATAAAATAAAATCAAACAATCCCTTAAGTTTTATGTAAATAGAAATGAACTTTAAATCGTTTTTCATCATGTCTGCACTATTTATAAAGTCCTCTCCTATCTTCCACCTTAAACGTCAAACATGATCATCATTGCTCGAGATAATGTTTCACGAGGAAGTTATTTGCTTGGTTTGCTTGAAAAAGCATTAAAACCATGGAGATCTTTATTTATTTTTCAAATAATGGAGATCTTTATTTATTTGAACTAACCCATAAGTATACAACATAGCTATAGCTAACACAGGTAAATACGGGTGGATGTCACGAAGACAATAATTATTAGTAATTACCTTTCTCCTATTATCTACTCCATGTTGAAGGTTTATTTTTCATAAGGAAAATAAAACTTAGCAATTAGAATAAAATAAGAGACAATAATAAATGAAGAGCCAAGGAAATCGTTTAGAAAACTTAATATCAAAAATTAATGTCTAGGTGATGAATCCTCCTAAAATTATTAAATAATTAACCTTTTATCATGCAATTATTTTATTGACTATTGGATCATGAAAATTTCTATCATATGTTAATAACTCTCTCTAGACTACTAACAACTAATCCGTAAGGTGATTAATTGATTTTTTTCTAGTTAAAGTTCCTAGGATTGTATTATCAATTTATAAAGCCCACTATTAGGTTTAACCCTAATCCAGATGATTTATGTTGACTTATCTCTAGATTTGTAATCAACTCCTTTTAATTATGGTAGATCTATTCGTACACATGATTTCTCAATCTCTATGTTATGAAATCAAATTATGTACTAATATTGTGGATCTATTGGAACATATATAAAACATATAATTAAATCACAATAGATCAATCAACATAATTGCATTAAATAAAAGAATAAAGACATATTGTTATCCCAATTATGGTTCATCATACCTAGACACTAAACAAGTTTAGTTACACATAATAGAAAACAAAATCAAAGATAAAAAGGAAGAAAAACAAATAGAAAACAAGGGAATTATAATTCTAAATCTCTCTTTTTCTTCTATTGAATGTTCCTGTAAGTTTGAGGTTTGATGTTGTAATCTATTAAATCTCTTGATAAAATCTTCACATTCTCCACGTTCCTAGATCAGTAATGTCCCTTGTGTAAACTTTCTACGTCTGGCATTGGCTCCAAAAGTCTGCTCTCTTCTATTTGCCTCTACTCACGTCCTTTTATAGTAAATTTTAGGGTTTCTGAGAGATACACGAGCTTGTACTAGACTGTGTATATTCCAAAATCTCCAGAATTCACAATTTTGCATAGGCTATAAGACTTGCACGGGTATAGGCACGATCGTGTATCTCTTAATTGCTTCACAACTTTGTTGTATACCACATTTTTATCCGAATTCTCCTTTTGGTTCATGAAGGCAATTATTACCTATAAATGCACTTGGAGTGAATTAAGTATCAAAAAAACAATAAAACTACAAAATATCAAGCAAAATACATTAAAAAAATAGGTGTATAAATATAGTCAAATGTGCATCTATTAGGGACATCCAAAACTATAACAACTACAAAAGCATTACTCTACTTAGTCACACCATAGAGTTATGGGAGACGGTGATTGAGAAAGGATACTCCTATCCCGGAGAATTAGTTTAGCATCATGCCGGGAAGACCCACGATAAAAGCTTTACATCTCCTTAAAAGATTAATGGACCATTATAGGGAAAGACAACATAATCTACACTTGATTTTTATTAATTCAAAGAAGGAATATGACAGGATACTAAGGAAATCATATAGAGGTATTTAAAAGTTAAGAAAATTCCATTGACTTATATACGATTTATTAGGGATATGTATGAAGGTGTAAAGACTAGAGGAAAGACAATAGGAGGAGATATAAAGCATTTTTTATTAATATTGACTATACCATATGTAACACCCCCTTACCGCAGGGTACGCACCGGGACGCTCAGAGGTCATTCGGGTACATATCCTATGATAAAGGCGAGCTACGATCGATCACTACTGTTCCTTCATATGGCATCATATCTTTATTTGCTTAGAAAACATCAATCAAAATTTCACAATATTTTGAAACCAACTTTTTCCTCATTTCCATTTCTCAAAATCAAAAGTTTACAATGCCTTTCAATCTTTAATACATGCACATGTACAAAAATCTAGTACAAAAGTACTACATGGATGAGGAAAATATGAAAAATCTAACTATGTCATCCAAAAATCCCAACTGACCGACCTTTGCACCATGACTTCACTTTAACACAATCTACACGGTAGTGGAGCCACTCAGATGCTAGAGTAGCCTATCGGTCCTGAAAAGACAACGTTGCAATTTTGATGAGTTTTGCGAACTCAGTGAGGTAACCATCATCGATGGTTCACTCCAATCAAGCAACACATCAA
>JAOTAX010000198.1:18403014-18413291 GCA_025629825.1 Erythroxylum guanchezii | reverse complement strand
CAATCCTTTTTTAATCCATCTCATTTATTCTTAAATTGTTTGTATTCATAGTTCTTCTTAGTTTCATGAGCAAACTTTGAACCTATATTTTTCCATTCAATCTTATTAAAGTGACCATTTGGTCGATTTTCAGCTAATGTCTCTTCCACAAAAATTTTGATTAAAATTTCAAGAGTTCTATCATTTCACTCCGCTTTAATCCTTTTTTTTCAATTTATCCCCACCTTGAATATTTTAGCTTGGTATTGACATTTTCTATCAACAACAAAATCCCCACTGCATATAATAATGAATTTAACAAGTATAAGGAAATAGAAAAGCATAACCAACATTTACAAAACTTCAGTAATATAAATATGTAAGAGTTCTCATATAGCAATAGATCACAACAACTGTTCTCATAGCTACAAACGAAACAATTGTGGGACTAAACATATGCTCAATTTCAGAAAATTTAGAACACAAACAAAATATTGAGCTTACTTCAACAACAACAAAAGCTTTTTCGGCTTCTTTCAGCCTCACAAGTAATTCTGCAAATTTGTTTTAAAAATATTTTGGTTAGCCTCACAATCAAAAGTTGTGCAATAATATAGTTTACAGTACTGTTCTGGTTGGCTTTAACACTCATAATAATATAGTTTATTTTGATTTTAGTTGTGCGACTTTTGTCTGGATCTTCTTTAAATTTTAAAGGCCTGACGTCAAGGAAAACAGGAGGTCCTGAGAAGTATTGACAACAGCAGGGAATTAGTGGGGCAGAATATGATAATAGCCATGAGGTCAGAAAGGTTGCCGCTGCTGCTCTTTCTGCTGTCAAGGATGTTGCAGCTGTTGCATCAGGCAGAGGAAAGCTTGAGATCACAGAGGTCCGGGACTTGCTGGTCATGAAATTGAAATAAAGAAGCTTGTAGATGCAGAATCAAAGGTGGCATATCTTCGCTCGACAACTCTCCGATCAGGGAAGATTACTGTATATGATGGGTTCTCAAGTTGAGCCAATTAAAGAAGGTAATCCTGTTCCAAGTTCAGAACCAAAACCTGGAGAAGCTGGGATGGAAGCACGTGTAGCAACTATCTGGGAGCAAATGAATGCAAGGGTATCTAATAAGACTGTCAAAATGTTTTCAAACAAGCGTAGTGCTTCAACCATGAAATCTATTTCAACCAAGCTTCGTGATAACAGGATGACATATCTGGGTTTGGCACCTAAAGAGACTGCATCTCACGTGCAAGATAGCCAGCTTAAGGGATCCAACAGTGATATGGATAAGAAGATTGATGCTATGTGGGACCAAATGAATAGTATAATATGTAATAAAATGTTAAAATCTTTTTCAAACAAGTCTAGTTCAACTGCAGATAATTCTTCTCAACTGAAATCTGATAATTGGATGAAGCCTTTCTCTGCGTTGAACAACGCAGACATGTGTTGATTGGAGATGGCCAAATTGAGAGTATACAAATCTCTGACTTTTCTTATCTTCTACATATGAAATACTAATGGCTTTGTACCCTTCCAATATTTTTGCATACATATGAATATTTAGAACCCGAAACCATAAGACAAGAATTAGGTAGGACACGACATGATTGATGTCGAATTAGCTTCTTTTATATTCATTTCTTTTCTTGATTTTTTTTCAGTAAAAAAGCTTGACTTGCAAACAAAAAGTAATCCAAATCTTTCCAGTGAAGTCCACCATGTCGGATAAACTTCAGTTTCAAGTTAAAAAGTTTTATGGGAAGAGATAAACAGAAAGGACGGGAATTTGTGTTCTAATGACCCACCAAGTCTTGAAGCAGAATAAAAGGACGGGAATTTGTGTTCTTTTAATGCAAACGAAGGTCTGTGTTAAATGAACGCCTGCCTTCAACGCAAAAATATAAGTTTTTACGACAAAAAATATAAAGAAGAAGCTAATCTGAGAAGATGACAGGGATCGATAAGCAGATGAAGAAACAAAAAGTCGGCTATTGGTAGAGAAAGAAACAGAAAAGATGCTATTTGAGGTTTATTTTCTTAAGTGACAGAAAGTTAAGGAAAAAACTGCTTTCCGAAAAAGTTAATTTGGGACTTTTATGAAAAACTTCAAATTTTAGCTTTTGAAAAAGTTGTATTTTAGCTTTTAAAAAAGCTATTTCTATTTCAAAAGTGCTTTTGAAATTTACAGCCAAAAACCTACTTTTTTCTTAAAATAGCTTTTGCGGTAGACAAAAGTACTTTTGGACCCTCCAAAAGTTGAACCAAACAGGCACTATATTAATGCTTGTTACTAGTCTTTAAGAGATAATCTGCTATTTTAAAGAAGTTAAGTTATGCAGTAGTGGTTTACTGGACAACAATTACTTATGTATTCATCTAATATCCCTTTACATATATATTGCTATGTACTACTATATAAGCTGCTACATATATATCCCTTTACTTATTCTTAAGACTATGTACTGCTATATATGCCTTACATTTATTCGTTGTTTTCAACTTTAAGCCTTTATTCTATGTTTTCATATCTAAAAATCAACAATAATTTATCAATGCTCTAACAAGTTTGTCGATGATATTCTATTAAGAGCAGTAATAATCTTCTCTCTGAAGATGATTAAAAATTTTCCTATCTTCCACAACATGAAGAAGACATGTAGATTTTCGGACGTAGGAAACCAATCTCTCCAACTACATTCATACCATATATACCCTATTGAAATAAATAAAAATTTTGTTAATGGCCAAATTCATTCACAACCAATTTTAACTACCAGTGGTTTCCTCTTCTAGTTTTTACTCTAATGGAAATCTATATGGGAACAAACTCTTTTGGTTAGTGCCATAACCCAGATAACGCAGACACCTACAATCCATGTTAATACCACAAAGATAACACATCTTCAACATAATTCATACCACCTAGATATCTCAGACATGCTTCAATCATCAATTAACAATTAACACGTCCTAAACAGTTTAGATGATTTTTCACTCTAACTTCAAACAAGTTGATGCAAACACATTTAAACAAGTTAACCCAACTACTTGACTACCACAAAGAGGAATAAGCAGGCTGTTACAACCCTTCATCAAATAGAAAGACTCACACAGATACAGGAAAGAGATGGGAAGCACATAAATTCGTCTCTCCAATCTTGGTCAAGTTGATTGGAAGAGACAAGAAGGCCAAATAAGCATTACAAAAGTTTTTTGGTTGATGAGGCAAGCCAAACAACCACATTGATAGTAAAAAAAAAAAAAAAAAATTAGCGACCAAGTTAAGTTCACAAGAAACCTACCTAATTCGTGCAACTGGCAAATAAATGTTGGAGAAAAGACCAGACTGTGAAGATAGAGAGAGACAAGAGCGAGAAGGATAAGAATGAAGGAAACGAGAGCATGAATCGTGAAGATGAGAGTGAGAGAGACAAGGATATTTCGGTCCTCAACGTGGTAATGTTTATTCCGACATACCCAGAATAGGTAAAGACAAGTGTATGTCTTCTTTAGCTATTCTCCAAGGTCGAGGAATAATTAAACCCGAGAATAGCTATTCTAACTCTCTTTTTCTAACCAAATGTAAGAATAGGTAATTTTCAAGAATACACTAGGAATAGAATACTTATTCTGTTGAACCAAACATACCATAAGAGAAGCAAAGCAATTGAGGAGCTGAAACTGCTTATGCAACCTAATACTTTCGTTAACTAAGAGGAAGAAGAAGACGATGAGATGATGGTGAAGATCAACAGTTTGTGATCTTCGATGTGATAACCAGTTAGGAGGTCAGATAGCAAGATAAGGACTTCCCAGGAACAAGGAAGGAAGGGAGAGCAGCACATCGACAACACTGGAGCGCATAGCGTTTTTGGAAACGCTCCAATTCAAACTTCAAGCTAGACCAACCACAGAGCTGTAAGTCCGAATTTGGTTCTTAATTTAATTTAATCTAAATTTCAATTAACTTAAATTGAACTCGTAAGGGACAAGGAAGTAATTCTCTTCGATACAAACTTACACAAGGGACAGGTGAATAGTACAGATAACAAGTGTACGAGAGAGAAACTCAACCTCAAGTAGGACACTGTTTAAACATAATAATATTATTTTGTTAAAAAAAGTCGAACCATACTCGAAGTAGAGCTATGTTATGAGAAAAGGGAACAATTCTTTGGCTTGCAGAAGTGCCCGTATTCCGTGGCATTAACAAAAAGCAAAATCATACAGCATCCAAAAACCAAATATTATTAGTCATCCTAAAGGTGTTTTGTAAAGATGGACTCAACAACTCCTTGAGCTATGGGATGATAACATTCACGAGCCTCTGCAAACACTCTTTTTGCCAAAATCTTCTCTTCTTCCTTTCCGCTGCCTTGAACAAGAGCTGTGTAGAGTGGACGAAGATACTTCATCCTTCCAACTTCCTTTAGACTTTTCTCAACCTCACCATAGTAATCCCGGCATCTGCAAGAAATGGCCAGTTCAAGAAATGCTACTTTCACCTCATAATCCTTTGATTCTGACAGCCTGTAGCGTGCATCCAGGGCTAAGATCTACATGAATAAAACACATGTTAATAATCCCAGTCTACCTGTTGAGAGAGAATGTAGAGTTTTCATTATTCTAACTTCAAGCACAAGAGCCAAAACTTGAGGATATGAATGTAGAAGAGATAGCGGAACACAAAAGTCTATATTACATGTCAGCCAATTAACAGAAGAAAAGCTTGACACACACCAGGAACTCCAACCAAGTGGATGTCTGGCCACATGAACCAATAACTGATCCCTTCATATAATTCTACAAGAAATAACTTCGCGTAGAGAGGTCCACTAACTAGTGATACCGTACATTTTGGTATAAGCTTCACAAGAATGCATGTGATTCTATGTACACAGAAAGCAAGGGGAAGGGGCAGATGTAGACATGAATGATTAGAAAATCAGCTTCAACAAAACAAGGTGATCGAGTTGTTAAGCATGGGAAACAACTCATCACTACCTGAGAAGCTTCAACAGATTTGGGCAGGTTCTCCAAGTAAAGCTCCCATTCCTGTCCCTGCCAATCAGCAACTTCATCCTCCCTTGGCATCCTTCCTACCTTAAATTCATTTGCAAGTGAAATGATCCTGGCATAAAGTTTGGAAACTGGTTCATAGGCATCTGGGGGTATGCCAGTCCCCTCAGTCCATAATTGCAGGTCTATGTCTTTCTCTATTCCAGGAACATTTGCTTTTAGAAAATCAAGAAATGTCTCTGTATCGATAGATTTGAACTTGAAGTTGGAAATGTACTTCTTAAGGAACTCATCAAATGCAGGTCTTCCAATCTGAGCATTCAATTTCCACAGATAAATGCAACCGTAAGAACTTTATGATAAATTGATCTCCAAGTTTCGACCATAATTCATTAACATACCTGACGCTCAATCCGAAACAAGAATTGGAAACCTTTCTCATACGGAACTTGTGAGTACACATCATCAGGGTCCACACCTTCTTGATTGGTTCTGAGCTTGGTGAACTCTAAATTGTCCGCAAACCTCTCAATCTCCTCATTTAAACCCCTCCAACCAATTCCAATATTTAGTGTAGCTCTGTCTTCTCCTTGCACAACCTCCACGATTCTCCTCTCAGCATATGTTGTAAAACCCTATAATCATGATTTAGAAACTATAAAACCGAAGTTAAAGAAAAAAGAGAAAGAAGAAAGAATCGTCCTTCACCGTAGAACCCAGAAAGAAATATACTTCTTGGCTACAAGCTATTAAGAGATATTACGAATACATGTTCTTAGAAGGTTCCATCTGAAAACTTCAGCTGAAATACAAAGGACACGCTCCAGGACAATCGAAACTATTTAGCAACAGAGAATTCCCGAAAAAGGGACACGTCAACGCCTCAATGTTAAGAGCTAATAAGCTGAATGCACATGAACTCTGTCCTCAGACATGCATGCATAGGCATGTAAAGAATAACGAGTATTACACTTTTCCTGAAGCACCACACGGTTCATATTCAGCACTGACAAAAATAAAGTCAAATGAACAGAAGCTAGAGCACTCACTGCATACTAGGCAAAGCAATCTAAAATCAGAGGCAACAAGAGCAGAGCAAATAAGAAGTCAAAAATAGTAAACATGAACGCGACACTTTTGACACACCTCATTCAACCAAAAGTGCTCGTTATTCTTATTAGTAATCAAATTCCCAGTCCAACTATGAGCTAACTCATGAGCCACGACCTGTGCTCCACTAGAATCACCTTTTATCACGGTGGGAGTCAAAAAGACCATCCTCGGATTCTCCATTCCACCATAAGGAAAGCTGGGAGGCAACACCAACAGATCAAACCTCTCCCAGACATATTCCCCAAACAGCTTTTCCCCTTGCCTTATCATCTCCTCCGTCCCCGCGAACTCCCTCGCCGCCGCATCCAGAACTCCGACTACCGCCTCCGAGTAAACCCTAGTCCTGGGTCCCACCTCTCTAAACCCCAACTCGCCAACCGCAAAAGCAAACAAATATGGCGGAATTGGCTGCTCCATCACAAACTCCTCCACTACTCTCCCTTCTGCAAGCCACAAAGTCTGAAGCTTGAATCCAATATCATCGGTAAAACCTTCACTCAAGTCTCCAGCGATCGGGTCTCGACGATCACAGTGCCTGGCGGACATCACGGCGGAGAGCTGCCGAGGGATGTTCAAACGAGCTGAATAACAGATTCTCGCCGCGGGCGTGTCGTGACATGGGAACACGGAGCGAGCATGAATAGACTGACATTGGGTGTAAACAAATGGATGGGCCTTGTTGAATGTCTGAGGGGGAGATAGCCATTGAAGAGCCGAGGAGGACGGTGAAGTGGAGTAGAGAATGAGAATGGAAGTTTGGTTATTGAGAGTGACAGTGAGGTTGTGACCTTTGACAGGGTGGAGTTGGGAGAGAGAGAAAGGAAGAGGGGTTAGGGTGTTGGGGTCGAGGACCTTGTGGACAGAGAGAGATCGGGCGTCGAGAGAGAGGGAGCCGGAGTGAGGGCCTGAGAGTGAGAGGAGGGCGGCAGCATGGATGGTGGAAGAAGGGAAGTCGAAATAGAGAGACAGAGAGATGTGGGTGGTGAGTGGGCTGTCTGAGTTGGTGAACGAGTGAGGGTCGATCGGCGACATTGAAGAATATTTGGGAGAGTTAGGGTTGAGGACATGGCATGGCAGTGCTTGGTGGTGATTTGGCGGCTTTGAGTTGAGTTTATTATAAAAATTCCTGAAACAGAATAGAATAGTTTTAACATTTTTTATAATTTGTTTTGGTTTTTCCTCTTAATGGTATTATATTATTATGTTTACATTACATATGTACCGTATGGTATGGATCACGTACGGTACTCGAGTAACTCTTACAAATTATTTATTTATTGGAGGAAACTGGAAAGTGCAGTAGTACTACCACTAATGCTAGAATATGCAAGTATTGGGTGAGTTACTCGAGCCGTTTTCTTTTCTGTCAAGCTCATGCATGACAGAATCAGCTATGTGGAGTTGAATGCAGCTGTTAATGCCAGTATGTGGAGTTGAAGACAGAATCAGCTATCAGGGTGAATTACTCGAACCGTTTTCTTTTCTGTCAAGCTCATGCATTACAGAATCAGCTATGTGGAGTTGAATGCAGCTGTTACTGCCAGTATGTGGAGTTGAAGACAGAATCAGCTATCAGGGTGAATTACTCGAACCGTTTTCTTTTCTGTCAAGCTCATGCATTACAGAATCAGCTATGTCGAGTTGAAAACAGCTGTTAATGCCAGTATGTGGAGTTGAAGACAGAATCAGCTATCATCTGCAACGCAATCTTGAGTATGTCTGGAGCATTCCATGAGTTCTCCGCTTGGTTACTATTGAAATATATCTACATAATTATACCTTATGCATATGCTTACAGGGAGACAACATTAAACAACCCGGGGAAAAGGGCCAGGCTGCACCTTCAGCTGCTTCTTCGGTAGCAGTGTACTTGATTTTGTTGTGTAATGCAATTCCCAGGTCACAAATTTCATCCAAACAAACCAAATTAGCTGCCAAGAAGACCATAGCAAACCAGGGTTTGCTGCATGACAAGCCTTATCTTATCTGCAAGAACCATATTGATTACTCAAGAGTTACGGAACTATTAACACATGAAGCAGCATTTAGTAATGGAAAACTGTCCACAGGACTGCAACTTATTTGTATTACCTCATCACATACTGAACAGTATCAACACGAGTAGTAAATTTGCTGAGATCATTTGTAGTACCGGACATTTCACCGATGCCCATTAGCATAATTGGAATCAATACAGTATTGCCTTATAGCTACAAGATACGATTATCCTTGGAAATAATCGCTACTGCAAATGAAAAGGATTATCTACAACTTTCGTTCTCCTGGCCTATAAGCACGACACAACATGAATTTCACTTATTACAAGGAAACGTAAAAGCAAACTCGAGAACACAAAAGCAAACAAGCTCCAGGCCAACCAAACACAAAGTAGGTTTAATCAACTGAATCAATGTCTCATTCTTCAGTTACAGACAACCAACTTAGACATTTCTCCTTGAAACTCAGTAAGCCGTCAATTAAAAATCACAATTCAATATTTCAACTTCCAATTATACAAAATTCTACAAACTTACCCATCGAATCTTTGATTCTAAACTACTACAACAATTCACAAGTCCACAAAAAGGGTCTTGAGGCTTAAAAGGAAATAACATCTACTATTGCCCACCACTCTCCTCCTCCAGCTTCTTCACATACGCCTTCAACACCATGATCACATCCCTCGCTGGAGCCTGTAAGGTCCCCACCAAACCAATGGCCGGACCTTGCAGTAAGCCCAAGATCTTAGCATAAGTCTCAGCCCGAGACGGCATGGTTTCAAGCTGCTTAAAATCACCAGGCCCATAAAACTTACCTTCGAAGACGGCGCCTGTAAAATCATTCCCATCCAATTTTTTCTCTCTCTGAAACGCCCTGTAGGGTTTAATGGCCTCAGGAATCTCCTCACTGTGCACAAACAACCAAGCATTCATACCCTTCATGCAAGGCTCCAGGGCCTCCCATGGAGTGCCCACGACGGCCTTGTACACCAACGTGTTCTTCGCCACAATGAGTTTGGAAGTTTCGGGCAATGATCTCCGGAGATCTTGGAACTGCTTGACTGTGAAGCCCGTGTACTTGATAGCCGCTATTAGATAGCAGTTCTCGAGCTGGGATTTGACAGTCTCTACTGTCTGTTCCTTCTTGGTGCGAGAAATGGCGGATTTGATGAAGATGGGTCTTGGGAAGGTGGGCTTGTAGGTGGGTTTGGAGAGGAGAAATGGGTTTGAAGGACGGAATTGGATAAAGGTTTTAGAGGAAGGGAATGAGAGGATAGTTGTGTCCATGGTCGTGGTGGTAGAGAAGAGCAGAACTTGGGATTTGGGACTATCTGTATCTTATCATCCGGGAAAAGTATGGATGCTGCCTGTTTGACGTAATTTAATGAATAACCAACGGTAATTTCGCAGTTTTTACTTGGGATAGTAATTTTCTGATTCTGACCAAACCAATGTAATTGAATGTAATTTTCTTCTTAATACTTGTATGGAATGAAAATTGAAAAAAAAAGAGAATGATTAAAAAAAATGGAAAATTAAAAGAATTATTATTAAATATTATATAATATAAACTAAATCTTTTTATTTATTTATTTATGAGTTAGTGAATTAGATTGACGGTCAATTTTGAGTTGCATAATTTTACTTTCCTTAATGTGTAAGCTTCATTAAGTTCAGATATTTTTCGGACCATTTCGCCAAATTATGCTCAATAACGCGTAATCAATCCAATTAGAATGAATTCAACCGGGTCTTTTTAAAAAAAATAAGTTTTTATAAATAGGACAACAAATTAATAAAGCGCACCAGAAGAAGGCTGTGAGTTTCGGGTTTAAGTACAAACCATATATCCAGTCCAGCTACAAGTGACGGTGAGAAACACAAATGCATCTATTAAAATCCAAGTAATCCCCTTTTATCTTCCTATATACAAACAAGAATCGTACTAAACCAAATCTGGAACTGTATTGATTAATGGTTGGGTCGGCTGTGCTAAGCTCAGGCCCATTTCCGAACGACCATGACCCATCCAGCCCATCAAGTGTTAGACTCCAATGCAAACACAATGATCTACGTAAAGAACTAAACCTAGTGGTAATCTACGGCATATATAAGGTACTATTCTACCCTGATACAGGTACGAAAACTACAACGCTAGT
>JAOTAX010000198.1:18383356-18393496 GCA_025629825.1 Erythroxylum guanchezii | reverse complement strand
AAGTGTGAAATGTGTAATGATGTGAATTATGTGTTATGTGATTGGGTGAGCCATCGATGATGGTAACTCATTGAGTTTGCAAAACTCACCCAAAATTTGCAATTATTTTTCAGGCTTTGAAGAGTACCCCGTTAGACAAACGGGAATATACCTACTGCATGCAAGTGAAAGTTAGAGGTCAGGATCAATTTGCGTCAGTATTTTGTATTTTATTATTTTGTACAAATTTGTATTTTGCGATTTTTGTATCAATAAAGGATTCCGAAATGTTTGTACCATGTGTACAAAGAGAGTTATGCTATAATGTAAAGTCATTATGACTATAGTGTTTTGAATTTATAATGGGCCCTAAGTGATTAGTGAATCTCCGATGAGTTGTATACTGGTTGTTGCGTGTAACCCTTAAAAAAAATTTGTACTGAGTTTTGTCTAATTGAGTGCTCTAGCATGCCACTCTCACGGGTCGCGGACTCGGATATTACCCATGATGTCGGGTTCGAGTCCTGCAGGAGTGGGGAGTTACAAAGACAACCAAGAAGATTCTAGAACAAATCAGCTTTTGAAAACCTGATTGTGGAATTCTAAACTTTTATGCTAAAAGCAAAAATAGAGTGGAATTCAACCACCAATACATAATTTAACAAGATTTCACATAGCTCCTTCCCTTCTCCTGCTCCATATTTTTATTGGGGATAGTGGTATATTTATTATTCAAATTATCTCACTTTTCTTAATTGATTACTTGTACTCGAATTTGTCATATATTATTCCTACACTTTATACCATAGCTAGAGGACTAAATACATCATTGTCCTTATTTATTATGTTTTTCCCTACCTTCATTGAATAATTCTTCTAATTGTTGCAATCATAAAGTAGAGGGGCTATTAAAGGCATTGCAAAAAGAAAAAAGGTGAGAACATTATTGAACTTTTGCATATAAGCGCTAATATAACCAAAAGCTTCTTGTCAGCCTCTATGTTCACATTTTCTGAGTCTCAAGAATGACTTAATTGAACAGCTAGTGGATGAAACCTACATAAGAATGAAAGTACCTGAATGTCCGTCCCCCAGTCAACAAGATCAGTGACAACAAAAATTGCCTTCACTATTTCTGTATGAAGATCATATCTTTTATCCATGTTCATAGGTGGAACACCCTTATCAAATACATTCTGGGTTGTCCAGTTCTTGTATTGAGATACAGGGTCAATATTCTCAAAGAAGGTAGCATATTCATCTGATGATAGGGCTTTTCTGCCTAAACAATGCCATATCTTGCAATGATATGAGAACAAGGACCATGTAGTCTCGAAAAACAATATAAATATCACCAAATCCTTACTTGAAACCATACTCAGACATCACTACAGCAGGTTCCCCTTTTCCAGTGGCAACAATTAGTTGATTCTCATATCTTTCGCAAAAGGTATATTTTTAAAGAGTAGTTTAAGACAACTAAGAAGATTCTAGAACAAATCAACTTTTGAAAACATGATTGTGGAATTCTAAACTTTTATGCTAAAAGCAAAAATAGAGTGGAATTCAACCACCAATACATAATCTAACAAGATTTCACATAGCTCCTTACCTTCTTCTGCTCCATATTTTTATTAGGGATAGTGGTATATTTAGTATTCAAATTATCTCACTTTTCTTAATTGATTACTTGTACTCAATTTTTTCATATATTATTCCTACACTTTATACTATGGCTGGAGGATTAAATACATCATTGCCCTATTTATTATGTTTTTCCCTACCTTCAATGAATAATTCTTCTAATTGTTGCAATTATAAAGTACAGGGGCTATTAAAGGCATTGTAAAATGAAAAAAGGTGAGAACATTATTGAACTTTTGCATATAAGTGCTAATATAACCAAAAGCTTCTTGTCAGCCTCTATGTTCACATTTTCTGAGTCTCAAGAATGACTTAATTGAACAGCTAGTGGATGAAACCTACATAAGAATGAAAGTACCTGAATGACCCTTCCCCAGTCAACAGGATCACTGACAACAAAAATTGCCTTCTGATAAAAAACCACCCTTGCGCACTTATTTTAGAAAGAGACCACGTGGATATTGTGATAAGTTATCTTTTGACTAATTCCAACTTCACCAGCTGCATGATCTTGAGCATGTGGATTGAGGGATTTGAGGAAGACATGATCTACTTCGCACTGCCACTTCTCCATTCAACACGTTGCCAACTATCTCCTGAATTTTAGTTATTTGTTTATGTTCATCTAGTATATATTTGTTTAGGATTTATTTGCTTGGCATGGAAAATATTTATTATCATTTGTGATTGGAGCCTTGTCCTCTCCATATAGACTATTTTATTAGAGAATTTGTGTTAAGATTCTTGCACATCATTCTCTGTTACAATCTCTCATGTCAATTAGCTAATCTTTCCCATTTAGTTTTTGGTTCTTATCATTTTGGTATCAGAGAAGCGATCCATCATAGGCACCACCCGATCCACCGCTTCCCAAAATGATCCCCCAAATCCTCCTGTAAACCCAAACACCGATCCCATCACCAACCAACTTTCATCTATTGCCACTAAATTAAGCTCCATAGATTTATTGGCAGTTGATGTCGCTGCACTTAAAGCACAAGTTAGTAACACCCAATATAGGGAATCAAGCAAAGGCCCTCGTGACAAAGGAAAAAACACTTTGATGAGGATGATTGACAGCTTTTGGTGGACCAAGAATTCTTCAAGGTGGCATCAAATCAAAATAGAGTTCCCCAAATTTGAAGGAGGAGATCCCAAAGGGTGGATCCTAAAGGAAGAAATTTTTTTTCGTTACTATCAAACATCTGATGAACTAAAAGTCGAGATTGCAGCCATGTATCTAGAAGGAGATGCTCTTGGCTTGTTTGCCTGGATTAACAATGAACGAATGCTCGTATACTGGGAAGAGTTGGTGAAGGCATTGCAAGACAATTATGGTCCTGCAGAGTTCTAGAATCCTGATGAGCATCTTTGTAATATCAAGCAAACAGGATCCATTCAAGAATATCGACAGGAGTTTGCGAAGAGAGTTGCACGCATTCATAATTGGCCTGAGCATTGTCTTTTAGGTGTGTTCTTAAGTGGCTTAAAGGAAGAATTAAAAGTTGACGTGAGAATACATAAGCGAAGGATAGTCTATAAAGCCATGAGTTTAACTTTAGAATTTGAGGCCAAATCAGGCCTACTTCGTGGACACAAGAGGTCCAACTGGGCTTCCATTAGCCGCCCACATTCCAACAACTCCTGGTCATCATGTGAATCCCATCTTCTTCAATCAGGCAGTCCTATTATACGCACAACTTAGCCAATACACCAGTCACCTAATCTGTCTCAATAACCTCGCCAATGGGATGCTGACCGTCAAGCTTGCCGAGAAAAAGGAACCTATTATAGGTGTAAGAAAAAGTTTGCACCTGGGCATCGATGCAAAAACTCAACATTCTCTTTAATGGAGCTCACAGAAGGTGACAATCCAACTAGTAGAGAAGACAATAGCGACAAGGACGGCGATATACCTGTCACAGACGTAGCTGAAATTTCTTTTCATGCAATATTAGGTACGACTATTAGCACTACCATGAAGCTTTAAGGGACAATTCATGGACGCAAAGTTCTAATTTTGGTGGATAGTGGGTCGACACATAACTTTATTGTTGAGAAAATTGTGGAAGAAATTGGCTTGCCAACTCAATTCATTCGTTCTTTTAGAGTTTAGATTGGTAACGATGATGTAATTCACTGCAATTGAATTTGTTGCAATATTTCAGTGCAACTTCCAGGATTGATAATCACCCAAGATTATTACCCATTCTTCATTGGTGGTGCTGATCTGGTGCTACGAATCAAATGTCAAATGGCTTGCTTCCCTGAATACTGTCCAAGCTAATTGGAGCGAAATGTTCCTAATTTTCAATTTAGATAGCAAGCAATATAAGCTCCAAGGGGTCCCTCACACAGCCTAAACCAAGGCCACTTTTCAATATTTTCTCCACATAGGCAAGTTTTCAGGTGATACCAACTCAACTCCATCTTTAGCTATTCAAGATCTTCTTAACGATTTTGAATCTGTCTTTCGGGAACCCAACACCCTTCCACCTTTTCGAAACCGCACCCATGCCATTCACTTGCTACCAAATTCCAAACCACCAAACCTTCGGCCTTATCGTTATCCCTATTTTCAAAAGTCAGAAATTAAGAAACAAGTCTCTGACTAGCTACAAGCGGGTTTTATTCGCCCAAGTACTAGCCCTTTTGCCAGTCCCATTTTATTAGTTAAGAAAAAGGATAACTCTTGGCGGATGTGTGTAGACTATAGAAGCCTTAATCAAATTGCCATTCCTAATAAATACCCTATACCCAAGATTGATGAGCTACTAGATGAACTATATGGGGCAGCCATTTTTTCAAAAATTGACTTGTGGTCTGGCTATCATCAAATATGTGTCCATCCGCCGGATATTCACAAAACGACTTTTAGAAAGAGACCACGTGGAGATTGTGATAAATTATCTTTTGACCAAGTCTAGCTTCACCAATTGTATGATTTTGAGCACATGGATTGAGAGATTTGAGGACGACATGATCTACTTCGCACTGCCAATTCTCCATTCAACACGTTGCCAACTATCTCCTGAATTTTAGTTGTTTGTTTATGTTCTTCCAGTATATATTTGTTTAGGATTTATTTGCTTGGCATGGAAAATATTTATTATCATTTGTAATTGGAGCCTTATTCTCTCCATATAGACTATTTTATTAGAGAAGTTGTGTTAAGATTCTTGCATATCATTCTCTGTTACAATCTCTCATTTCAATTAGCTAATCTTTCCCATTTTGTTTCTGGTTCTTATCACCTTCACTGTTTCTGTACGAATATCATATCTTTTAGCCATGTTCATAGGTGGAACACCCTTATCAAATACATTCTGGGTTGTCCACTTCTTGTATTGAGATACAGGGTCAATATTATCAAAGAAGGTAGCATATTCATCTAACGACAGGACTTTTCTACCAAAAAAATTGTCGTTACTTTTTTACCAAAAAAATGCCATATCTTGCAATGATAGGAGAATAAGGACCATTTAGTCTCAAAAAACAACATAAATATCACCAAATCCTTACTTGAAACCATACTCAGACATCACTACAGGAGGTTCCTCTTTTCCAATGGCAATAATTAGTTGATTCTCATATTTGTCGCAAAAGATATATTTTTAAAGAGTAGTTTAAGACAACCAAGAAGATTCTAGAACAAATCAACCTTTGAAAACATGATTGTGGAATTCTAAACTTTTATGTTAAAAGCAAATATAGAGTGGAATTCAACCACCGATACATAATTTGACAAGATTTCACATAGCTCCTTTCCTTCTCCTGCTTCATATTTTTATTAGGGATAGTGGTATATGTAGTACTCAAATTATCTTACTTTTCTTAATTGATTACTTGTACTCGAATTTTTCATATATTATTCATATACTTTATACCATAGCTAGAGGATTAAATACATCATTATCCCTATTTATTATGTTTTTCCCTACCTTTCATCCAATAATTCTTCTAATTGTTGCAATCATAAAGTAGAGGGGCTATTAAAGGCATTTTAAAATGTTGCTACCGAATCGTATCAAGTGAAGTTAGAAATAAACTCCAGCGAAGAGCTATATCAATTCCACCCATTATTTCACAACACATCAATTTAACATTAAAACCACTAACATGACTTCTCGAATAATATAGGGATTGGCAGGTTGAAACCATAGAATAAATTTAAAAAAATATTTTACACGAAAGGTTACTTATTAGGTATTTTAGAAGGCTAATTTGTCCTTTTCCAAAATATACCTCTTCATGAAATTCTTAAAAGGTGAACCGCCCTGCAAAACCTACAGCAGCAATAAGGAACGTCTATGCCACATCAGAGCTCATAAAATAAATCCAGAGACAAAATCCATTTGTCCTGAGATGGTAAGATCTTTACTCCCAGAAGATTACCCAACTCCAGGGCCCTTCTGGACTCACGAATTCCTCCTCCTAAATACAATGGTGATAATATACTATTACTGTTGCGCATGCTCGGTTGATACTAAATGTATGTGTATCAATTCTGTACCACAAACATATCCTACTTTGACCATAAATCCCATGCAATCCTACAGAGTATTAAACAAACTCACCTTTGTCAAAAACAATAATGGTATCTTCAAAGATCCTCAAAAAAGGAAGCAATCACTAATCAGTCTATAAAATAAACGTTGAAAAGAAAGGTATGCAAACCCAAATACTAACAAACACACAAAACATGATAAAGGCTGTAGTCAGGGACCTAGACTAACGCCATAAATCCATCTTATGTGAAACGGATCAGTTACTACAAGTTAGCATAAAACTTGCAAATTTTCTAAAATATATGTATAACTATATTAAAATCTGAAGGATAGTTATGGAAATTACCAGAATCATAATACAATCTTCTCAGAGCCTCTGGAGAACCACCAACGGGAACGCTTCCACGAAGAATAACCCCGTCAACGTCAAAAGCTATTCCAAAAGACGACCTGTCATTGACAGTGTAAGCAATTGTTAACACGTAATGCAAGTATACGAAAGAACGAACTGAACTAGAAGCTGACCTTTGGTGGATGATTTGAGTGGAGCCGTCTAGGAAAGAATCGCGAAGTCGGAGATAAGAGAAGAATAGAGTTCGAGCTCTGTTCCTCATTACCGAAACGTTAACCACCACCGGTGTTGACCGGAATCCCATCTTTCTCTCGCTGGCGTTTAGTTAGCACCGTTACTCAGGCTTTTGTGGCTGTCTGTTATAAGTTTGGGAAACAGATCAACCGTTACTTTTATTCTATTCCTATTATATTCCATCTTATTCAGTTATTTACGTAAGATCTAGAAAAATGTGTTGAATAAACAAGATGAGACAGATTAAAAATAGAGAAAATGGAACTGGTGATTTCACGCCCATAAGTTAAGTTCACTCGTATCCGGGACAATTCTTATTTGAATATGTGGGAAGATAATGAAATAGCAATCATCATTTGAGATATTTAAAGAAAATCTGCAAGTTGTTATGAATTCTATAAGTTTTCTGTGAAGGAATCAAACTCTTGGCTTTCAGTTTGGCCGTCAGAGCTTTCTGATGTTAGTTGAAGGGTAGTGATGAATTCTTAGTCGGGCATAAGATATTTTGGTGTGTTAGAAAAAGGTCTTTCTTTTAGTTTTGGTGGAGAAAATGGTGGTGTTTGTGAGAGTTTAAATCTTGGAATATCTTTTGATGGCGGGTTGGCTTAGAAGGCTTTGATATTTTTGAAAGGGTTTGTCTAAACAACGGATAAGTCATCTTAAAAACTTTTTTGTGTGCAGTAGCATCTAGATATAATGGGTGTTATAGGTGGGTCATTTGGCTAGAAATGTTGAGTGATATGGATCATATACAGCTCTTGGGTGTTCTTTGGCCATATTTGACTAAATTCTCTGTAGCTCTTCGATGTAATTGCTGCACTTGTAATGGGTGTCATTGATGTAATTGCTGCACTTGTAAGGATATGGCATAAACTTTTGAGTTTAATCCTTGCACTTGATGGGATAGACCATCTGTTGGTTTAGGTCCTACAGCCAATTTCTTTAGTTGTAGTTTAGTGACAAAATTATTAATAAAGATATTCTTTATCTTTATGCATTAATTACATTTGATGTTTTAACACTAAAGATAAAATGTTTAGAATAATTAATGTATGATTGAAATTATAATGAGATCATAATTGTGAGATTCAATTTACATTTACGTATTATTTTTAAATGTTCCTAGTTGTAGTTTCATCAAGCCGAGATATTGTTGAAATGGTAAAACTAGTACATATTATGTTTCTTTCTTATGAAGAAAATAATTGATCTCATAAATTAAAGTATAGAGATACTTAAACTAATGTTTGAGTGATTATTAGAAAATAAGTTATTGAACTAACCCGACTATGAGAATCCCAAATGGAATATTACCTATGTGCCTGTAGATTTTCTCATAATGATGGTTGTATAATTGATCTTTAAACTTAAGATTACCAAGGTACCTCATGTGGGAATTACTATGTTTTGATACTACTTATAAATTGTCCTAGGATAATTCAGTCGGTAGTACTTAGATGTAATATGAACCATATGAAGATAGTTGAGTAAGTCAATATAGGATTCATCACTCTAAAATAATTGGAGAGAATGTTCCATTATTCTTGATTAGTAATAATTTAAGGAAATTTTGGGCCAGAGTGAATTGACATTTGAAAAAGGTGTTTTCAAAGATCAATTATAAATCAATTACTAATTAGCAAGAATGAACATGGTTAGACCAAAAGAGTAGACACTATATCCATACTTTGTTCAATTGGAATATTGAATGATGAAATGATTGAATTATACATCATAACCATACATGGAAAAGTTAAGTCAAATCACTTTGACATTCCTAATATTTAGGTGGTCATGACATGTTTATTAGACGTTAATCTTGATATATGATTATAAATTGTTTAATTGAATAATTAAAGCTAAATTAAAAGAAGTTTCAAATTATCTAATTCTAATTATGAATTAGAATTAGAATTTATAATCATTGTCAATATATTAGGAACCTAATGGTCACACATCAAAGAGCAATTTATGAAAAAAAAATCAATTTAAGTAAGTTGGACTTAATTATAAAGTTTGAGAAACTTTAAGGATCAAATATATGATATTTGATTTTATTAAAATTAAGTTAATTATAATTAGAGTATGACTTTAATTATAATTAAGGAATTTAATTTTAATAAAATTACAAAACCATCCTAACAAATTTTCTATTAATAGGAAGAAAAGAAAAATGAGATAGCACTCTTACATTCTTCCTCTCAAAGGTGTTGAGATGTTGCTCTGTAGATACCATTAGAGGATGGACAATTAAACAGCTTGTGGTTGACATATCGAATAACTTTCAAAGTATTTCAATAGGAAAAACGAATAAGGTACGATCTTTTATGATTCGTATTTTTGTTTATTCAAGTTAAACAATTATCGAGATCTGCTCGAAATTCGTAAAAAGTATTATTTTTTACTGCTCACGTGATTCGATCACGGTTAGATTCTAACAGTGATATTTTTTACTGCTCTGCGACTGTTCTTGTCTGCTTCTAGAATTTTGTTTATGCATGTATATTCATTTCAGAAATGGCAAACGCGTCTCCATATGTCCGTTGTTTGTTATGGAAAATGTGCATATGGTTATTGTGTTCTAGAATTTTATTCTAGAATTTTAATTAATTGAAAAGAATAATTTGTATGTGTTCTGGAATAGCATTTTCTCAGTTCTGGAATACTTATTGCAACTTGTTCTCGTGTTCAAGCTTTGTGTTTTCTACCTTTCATGCGTGTATGATTTTGTTTATGGAAATCATTTTTTCTCCCTGCCTCTATGTGTATGCCTATGCGTTTTTATCTGTATGCTTAATTTACTGGGTTTTGTGATTAAACTCACCAGTGGCTTACAAGCCACCGGTGGAGTGTTTCACTAGCGGTAAAACGCCGCTAGTGATTATTGAGTGGCGACGCCACTGATCGGTGTCGCCACTGCGAAATCGTTGGGCGATTAAAGGCCATGAACTGCAAGGAGCGACCTGCCTGCGAGAAGCAAACGTCGCGGAGGAAACTCAGGCACAGCAGCGACGACGATGACGATGTAAAGGAAGCAGATGGGGGATGGCAGTTTGAAAATGTGGGAGCGTCAGTTGGAGAAACATGGGGGCATACATGCACCCACTTTTTAGAAGCAAATGGAGAAGCAGTCATGGGCTGGAGAACTGCGGATGGAAAACATGGGAGACAATAGGCGCGTGTGTGACACACACCCACCACTCCTAGAACACGTCTGACCAGACCGGACTAGCGCGTGCAATGCACATTGTTGGGACCCAATCACAGAACCGGACCCCAACCGAAAAACAAGACCGAAAACAAAGAGACGGAATGAATTAAACGGATTTCAAAACCAAACACAAGTGACATACAAGCGAAAGTATCGAAAGCAAACAAACGGATGGACATAAAACCAATTGCTTAATCGAAGCGAAACGAATC
>JAOTAX010000198.1:18363045-18374953 GCA_025629825.1 Erythroxylum guanchezii | reverse complement strand
ATTATTTATATGTAAAATATTTAAAAATTATTGTTATTTCATATTAATTGTCATTATTATTTATTATTAAGATTTTTTAAAGCATTGTTGATGTAAATAATAAACTAATAAAGTATACAGTACAACTGTATAATATACCAATATGGAACTATTTTGCAATTTTTAAAAATTTTATGGATTATTTTATAAATTTAAAAAATTTTCCGAAACGGTACCGGTACAGTTTCGTTTCATAACTCAATCCGGTACCAAACCCGATATAGTATTCATAACATTGGTTAGATCTGGGTTTGCTTTATCAAAATTTGATATTTTTATGTTCCACTTCTTTAATTTGTTCCTCTCTAAGTTCTAGATTTTTACGCAAGTGTTTTGAAATGCGTTGCAGTAATTTTTGCGAGTTTTTTCCTTGAGCAAAGAAAGATGATGGTTTTAAATTGATTTCGTCTAGTGTTGAACTGTTTGTACCTACTTGAGTAATTGAATTGCTCCTTTTATGATTTTCTTAGTAGGTGATTGAAAATAAAAAATTTTAATAATCTTTTAAGATTCGCCATAAAATAAAATTAAACAATTTTAAGAGTCTTTTACTATTTAACATTACCAAATAAATAATTTTGATTTTAAGTTTTATGATAATTGTATATTGCATCATTAATTTTGATATTCATCCATATAAACTTTCAACCAAATACTAAAATATTCAATTTGACACATTAACAAATAAAGAAAACAATTTTCTAATATTAGTAATAAAATTATTAAACCATTTTCCCTAAAATTATCTCTTCCAATTATTATTTCCAGTTTAAATTTTTTTATTAATTAATCTCACCAGCTAAATATTTAAAAGTTGAGGACAGATTGCTATTTTAAGGTTAATTATATTGGATTCTTTTGTAATTTGGATCTTTTTTTTTATTCTCTGATTTTTATAAATTGTCACTTGTTTCATTATATTTTTTACTAGTTGTTTTTTTTTTGATAAATTAAAAAGAAATTTACTACTTGTCATTTGTAACATCCAACGTGATTCTCCGTTAAGAATACTAACGAAGCAGTACAAAATGACAACATCTTTAAAGTATTGGTATTATGCTGCACATCATGTGTGGAACTTTTGGGCCTCGTAATCAACAATCTCTCCAAGAAGAAGGTAATTAAGGAATTGAATTGAAGCCTTACATAATTGTACCAAATGCATACAAGGAAGCTTAAGATCTACCCAAGCAAACATACGAAAAAAAAGGAGAATCTAAATAGAATTTAATCTTTCATTTATACATGCACCCTTTACCATAAATAATTTAAGCAGGCACCTTGAATGCAATAACTCTAAAGGTGCTTGTGTCCATCTTCAAACTCCTCCTTCTGGCAATTGGAGACAATCTTTGAAACCCTCTTTATAGGCATATTAAAGAAAATAAAGCACAAATATTACGACATCAAGTACCAGTGGACCACCTGAACCCACGTTGATTCACTGTAACGCAACTCTCTCTATAAAGCTCGCGATGAGGTCTCGTTTAATTGGACCGACCGACCACCAGGGCATATGCCATCTGCGGGGCCACAATTTCGACATGTACGTACTAACCTTCACAGAGTCGATGTCACAAGTGACCACCTCGGAACTAAAACTAACTTGGACCTTGCCATTTTTTTTTTAATGCTTCTTTTATTTATTCGATTCACATTTTGTAATAAAATAACCGCGCGAACACGATTTTCCGGTTCACGTGGGCTCTGATTTATGCATTAACTACACATTAGCATATATGAAACAATATTTAAATAATTTTTGTATTTATATAAACTAGTTAGATATTAATCCTTTTTGGTAAGTTGAACTTTGTATTGTATTCCATCTAAGCCGATAACAATTGCATTAACTAAACGCTTTAGGTATTAAAGAGTTTGAGTCCCTAAATAATTATTTACATTAAACTTGTTACTTATTATTAAATAATTGTATTTAAAATATATTATTTATAAATTTTTATATTGATAAAATTGTTTAATATTAGTACAATAGTAAGAGATTCTTTCGTATTATATTTAAAAAAAGTAAAAATTTTACTTATATTAATAATTATTATACTCGCAACAATAGCAATAACAACATTCAAAGAGAAGAGCCACTGACATCGAGAAAGAGGGGTTTAGAAGGGGACAAAGCACTATAAAACAATGATGTTTTAGGGTTAAAAAAAATTACATTGTACTTTTCTCTCATATGGAGGCAATATATAAAGATAAAATTACACTTTGGATAGAATTATATTCTAAGATATATATATATATATATATATATATATATATATATATTCAGACTAACAGATTATTTTTATCCAGCCTGATATAATATATTTATCCTTCTATGTTTATCCAGTTTAATAGATTATATTCATCCTTTTATATTATGCAAATCAATAAATCATAAATATACAATGCCCAACTTGCCAATCATATTATGAAACGCGTTGAAACTGTCTTTATAAGTACATCAGTAAATTAATCTTCAAACTTGACATATGAAAAATGAATAATCTTTTGATCTAACTTTTCTTTCATGAAATGTTTGTCAATTTCAACATGTTTGGTATGATCATATTGTACAAGATGCAATCTCAATAGCAACTTTATTATAGCAAAAAAAGATTCATATGTTTAATATGCTCAATCCCCAAATCTGTTATAACATCCTTAATCCATAATAATTCACATATTCCATAAGTCATACCTCAAAACTCAGCTTCTGCAATTGACCTTGCAACAACCTTTTGTTTCTTGCATTTCCAAGTTATGAGGTTTCCTTCTACAAAAGTAAAATAACCAGATGTAAATTTTCTAGTTGTTTGATCACCTACTCAATTCGCCTTTGTGTACCCTTCAATGTTAGAAACATTATTCTTTGAGAAGAATAAACCTTTCTTGGAGGGCCGTTCATGTACCTTAAGATTCAACATACTACATCCATATGCTCTTCACTTGGTTGATGCATAAATTAAGTAACAATACTCACTGTATAAGCTATATCCAACCTACTATAAGAAGATAAATTAACCTCCCAACTAACCATTGATAGTGTCTTATATATGTTGGAATTTGATTTGGGAAAATTCCAAGCTTATGATTGTTTTCCATAAGCGTTTTAGTTGGCTTATAAGTAAGCATTCCAGTTTCAGTTAAGAGGTCAAGTATGTATTTTCTTTGTAAAAAAGAAATTCCTTGATCTGTCTTAACTACATTGATACTTATGATGTATTTAAGTTGTCTTAAGTCCTTCATTTCAAATTCAGTGGGCTAAGTGTTCTTATAGGACCTTCATCTTTTCACAATCATCTCATGTTAATACCATATCATCAACATACACAATTAAAATTGTTACTTTACCTCCCTTGTGTTTTATAAACAAGGTACGATCTACATCACTTTATTTATACTCGAAAGCTTTCATGGTCATTGACAATCTCCCAAACTAGGCTCTAGGTGATTGCTTGACCACATATAATAATTTTTTCAACTTGAAAACCTTATTTCCATTTGATGAACTAAGCTTCACATCTGGTGGTAGCTCTATATATACCTCTTCTTCTAGATCCTCATTGAGGAAAGCATTTTTAACATTAAATTGTTTTAGGGCCTATTCCTGATTTGTTATAATAGAGACGAGAATGTGGACTGTATCTGGCTTGGCTATTGATGCAAAGGTCTCTTGGTAATATACTCTATACTTTTATGTATAACCCTTTGTAACCAACCTTGCTTTATATCTGTCTATGCTCCTATAAGCCTTGAGTTTCACACAATATACCCATTTACACCTAATTGTTTTCTTTCCTTCGGGTTAATGAAACAAGGTCCTAAGTAAAGTTCCTTTACAAGGATTCCATCTCTTCATTCATTACCTTAGTCCACTTTGGATCATTCGAAGCTTCTTAAACATTGCTAGGAAAAGAAACACTAGATAATTGACTAATAACAAGTGCATATAACTCAGACAATTTTTGAGTAGAAATATAATTTTGATAGGGCATTTGACATTGGCATTAAGATCAGGTTCATATTGTTTCTTTGGTACACCTTTATTCGATCTTTATGGGTATCTTAGAAAAGGAACAAGAAATTCATTACTCGAATTATTAGATACTGGACTTGAGATTACCTGAGAGTTTCCATTTTGGATATTCTGTATTGACCCTTCAGTTAGTGTTATTAAAGCAGACAGGTTTGTATTACCAAGATGTTCTTCATGGTTATCATTGTTATGAACTTCTTTCAGTTCTTAACACTCATCTGCATTGCTTGAAATGCCTTGTAATATATTCCCTCCAGTAGAATTTTCTCCCTAAAGGGAAGAAGTTGAAACTCCCCTTGAATAATATGGTTTTAACTCCCAAAGAGAGGCATCCAAGGTTACATGCAATTTTTGGGTTTGAGGATCATAACACCAATACCCCTTTTGAAAATCTGAAAGAGGATCATAAAACCGATACCCCTTTTGAAAATCTAAATATCCAACAAACACATGTCTTTTTGCACAAGGATCAAATTTAGTTTTTAAGATCGTAGGTATATGAACATACACCGTATAACTAAAAACTCTAGGTTCAAGGTTTGGGAGATGAGGAATTGAAATTAAGGATTCCATTTTCTATTAAGGAGTTTGAAAATCTAAAACCCTAGATGGTGATCTATTGATGAGATAAACAGCAGATTTTACTTCCTCTCCATAATAAAAACATGACATATTCATCCCAAAGAGAGAAGCATGAACCACCTCTAATATTTATCTATTTCTCCTTTCCGCTAAGCCAATTTATTGTGGAGTATAAGTGCACGAAGTTTGATGTCAAATTCCAGGCTGATTTAAAAAATTTCCAACTGTGGCATCTATAAGTTCCATGGCATTATTAGTTTTCCACACCTAAATTAGTTTATCATATTGAGTGCTCACCATTTCATGAAATTCTCAAAATGCAATACAAACTTCACTTATTTTTGTAAGTATTGATATCCTAGTCATATGTATACATTTATCAATAAACGTAATAAAAATATTTATCCTTAAATAATGAAGGAATTTTTTCAAATACCTATATATTTGAATGTATAATTGCAAATGACAAACATCACTTATTTTTGTAAGTATTGATATCCTAGTCATACGCATACATTTATCAATAAAAGTAATAAAAATATTTAGCCTTAGATAATGAAGGAATTTTTGCAAATACCTATATATCTGAATGTATAATTGCAAATGGCTTATAAATTTTATTTAAACTAGTTAAATAAAGAATGATTTTTACAATTTCACAAACATCACAATAAAAATATGAATCACTTAAGTTTGAGAAAAGATGTGGCTATAATTTTCTAAGACATCCAAAGAAATATGACCCAGCTGTGAATGCCATAATCAGTTAGTTACTCAGGCTTTTTCTTAACTATTATTCTGATATACATGATTGCAGTTTTGTCCTTCATTGTCTATTAATTCCAAGTAATATATTTTTCCTCGTTTAACACAATAAAAAAGAGACTTTTGGATCAAAATATTCTTAAAAACATATAATGAAGGCCAAAAAAGTTACAATACATTTTAAAGCTAAAGTAATCAATCCAACAGACAAGAGATTATATTCAAGGGATGTCACGACTAAAACTAAATTTAGTGTAAGAGAATTAAACAAGGTAACAAATCATTGCTTAACAATAAAGCAATACTACCATCAGTTATAGAAACAATGGATTTAGGGGATTGATGGATTGTAATTGGCAAGAATCTCTAATCATGTAATTAGATGCACCTGTAACAATAATCTAGATATATTTCCTAAAAATTGTAGAGGAAGCATTTTCCTTACCCACTATACCTAAACAAGTAATATTTACCATGGGCACTGACATTTTCTCTTCTTTATATTCCACTTCCTTCATAATTGTCACCATAGCCTTTCCAATAGACTCTTTTCGTGGTTTTTTTGAAAAATAGTTAGGATAGTTAATAATTTTATACATAGTGAAAAATAATAATCACCCATAAAATTGTTAGACTTTCTAATAGGTTGATTTTTACAATTCTTTCCTAACTCAGATGATGATCCTGTTAGTTTTTATTTGCCAACAATACTGAGTGTTCAGAGATTGAGCGAGATCCTCCCATCTTCTGTCTTTATTGATACTCTCTCCTTATATATGCATATGTGCTTTCCAAGTTAAGTTTTGGCTATTTGTGTAAGATCTCTCCCAGAACCTGATTAAATTCCGAGTCAAGTCCACTTAGAAAAATATGGACTTGGAGTCTAGCCATTGTTGATTGTAATTGGACTACTCATTTAATAGTCCTTTCTTGAGAAGTTGACCTATGATCAATTTTATGAAATATAGCCACAAGTTCATTGTATCATGTTGATAATGGTCTACCATCTTCTCCAGTTGAAAAATATTTATGATTCAATTCAAAGAGATGGGTCAGATCCATCATAGAAAGTTTTTAACATTGCCTCCCATATTTCTCTTGCAGTAGGAAGACGAATAAATCATTGCATCAGTAATGGACTCTTTGAATCAATAACCCTTTGATTTTTAACAATCCATGTCTTAAAATTTTGTTCGTCAGGTGCAGGATTTTTCTCTACCCCTTAAGATATCCAACCTTATTGCATGCTCTTATTCGCATCTTGATTGTGGTTTTTCAATATGTGTAGTTTTAATATTTTAACCTCGATATTTTGCAAGCATACGAGTCATTCGTGTAGTATCTAAGGTGTTGATCCCACGAGGAGGGTTAATCTAATCCTAAACTCTAAGACCGAAACAAAATGTAGAAATTCAGTTGTAACTAAGCTAAAATAATAATGCAATTCAATCAATCAATTCAATCAACCAATTCAACTCAAGAATAAATCACAAAATATTAACAAATCAGCAAATTGCAATGCACACACCAAGAATCAACCTAAAAACTACCAATTGAGATAAAGGGCAAACTTTTACCTATCTTCAACATTAACCTAATTAATTATGAAATGTTGGATTATTGGTCTTAGACTATCCTAGGGTTGGTTACTCTTTCTCGAGTTATAACCAAAAGCCCTAAATTATAAACCCTAATCAGATTATGGAAAATTGCAATTTCTCAATTCACAATTTATCTAAACCCTAATTAGATATGAAGTTTTCTACTAGACTACTAGAACCTATGTGAGATCTCTCGTCACACAATTACTAATTTGATTGATTTCTCATTCTTAGTAAATTACCTAACTTTCGTTAGCCCAATTTAATTATTTTTCATCAGTTCACCCTATCAGTCTATTACCAATTTATGAAAATGCAGTTAAAACTGGTTCTTGCACTCTTATGTATACACAAGTAACAACCTCACTGCGAAGTTGTGGAAATACTGGAAAACACTTTCCAAAACTTGCAGTTAAAGTTGTGATTCTGTTTAACAAGTTATTTGGGGTCCACAACTCTCAAGTCACTAGGGAACATTCTCGATTACTCCGAACGCGCTTCTGAACTTTTGAGTTTGTTAACGTAAAAGTGTGTGATAGGTCTACGGAGTGACGATTTTGTAGAGCCATAATTCATTTTGTCTAAGTGTTTGATCTAACATACAATAAATTAATATATAATATTTTTATTTAATTTTTCGAAATTCACAAGTCATATCAATTTTGTAATACAATTAATATTTGTACTTTACGTATATCTTGATCAAAAATTTCTTTTGAATTTTTTAGATTATTTTGGTAGCTACATACGAACATGTTCCACCTTTAATAGTATTATACGAACATGTTAAATAAACTTTACAAATGATATAAAAAGAATTAGACAAAATTTCTACCCAAGCATATGTTAGGCAGCTTTTAGTTAGTGAAATAATGGATACAAGTGATTCTTTAGCTGACGTTAGCAGACGGAAAAGACACTATCGAATCTTGAAAGAACTTCCTGGGTAATTCATCCATGATGTTTTGGTAGGGGCTGTTACAAATGGTATCAGAGCCGGTTCCCGATCCGATATGCTAGCGTAGGACGCTGGACCCTAAGAGGGAATGAATTGTGAGATCCCATATTGGTTGGAGAGGGGAACGAAGTATGCCTTATAAGGGTATGGATACCTCTTCCTCATAGATGCATTTTCCCATGGATGGGAAGAGCAAAACTGTGAGGGGCTTGGCCCGAGGGGCAACCTAAAGTAAACAATATTCGTGGGTAAGTGGTCTGAGCTATTACACTATGGTAGTGGTGTGTTACAAACAATCTATGCTGAGTTAACAAGCAATGCTGAGTTAACAAGCAAGTGTTAGGGATCACTTTGTAATCATTGCAACTAAGTCGATCACTTTGCCTTACGAGTAAGTTGTTGATTTGAGTCTTTGCAATTATACTCCCTCTTTTTTATTTAAAAAATGAGTTAGCTACCACCTAATCAAACATTACTGAAAAGTCTAAAAATATTCCTATTGTTATTCTTTTCTCTGTACCCGAAAATCCCATTAGCACAAAAATACCCATATGAGGTCACCGTTATATAGCGATTAAAGTCTCCTCCTAGGATAATTTTCTCGTTTGGGGAATCTATTGAATCACCTCATCTAACACTTTCCATAATTAATGCTTAGGTTGTTCTTCTAACCCTACTTAGGTGTACACGCACCTATAAGATTGAAAACAACATCTTTCATGATATTCTTTAAGGAAAAAGTCCTATTATTAGTCTTCTTTACCCCATAATATGATGTATGAGTTCTTTGATAGCTAAGATACCTACATCATTTTGTTAACTCGAACACCCTGAATACCGAATTTTGATCCTATTTATCTCTTTCGTTTTAACCCCTATCCATTTTGTCTTCTGGATGCACACCATATGAATCTTATATTTATCTAAAATATCCACTAATTCTAATGAATTCCTTATAAGAGTCCCAATGTGCTACTATAAAAAGTCAAAATATCCATTTCTTCCATAACACCCGACACGAGCAAAGAAACAAGGATTAGAGCTTTAAAAAGCCAGATAAAAGGGAAATTAGTATATTGTAATTAATCCTTTTTTAAGTTTTAAAACAAATCAAAATAGAGTACGAATGGCAACCTGATCATCGGAAGCAAAAGAAGCAATGGGCACCTACAGGCAGAGTGTTTGGGACAGGGTTCAATACAGAACTGGTGAAGGGAGAAGATAGGGTAGCAATTGGTCCAACTCAGCAGGCCACAACACAAGGATTAATTTCTGATAAGGAAATTCATAATACAGAGGTGACTAGAGTACCAGAGAATCACACTGAGCAATGCACGGGGCAAGAAGCTACAAGGACGAACCACACTATAGCGATGACAAGTCCAAGCGACAACGATGCCAACTCAACAGGGAATTCCTCTCCTCAGTATCAAGATCATCAGAAGCAGGAAGAATCACATGGTGACCTTGAGGATGCCACCTCTTCTGCTAAAAATCAACTTAGTACAATTCATTCTCCTCCTATCTCTGTATTGGCTCCTGATAGTCCTGGTATTAAGGGCCGGGTAGAGAGGGAATTTACTGTGAGGAAAAACAGGAAATCTAGGCAGAAACAAAAGTAGGTTTAGAGTTGGGTTTAGCGGTTCTATTTTTTTGGTGCTTATGGATATGGTTTTTTGGAATGTGAGGGAGTTAATCAATCCCAGAAAATAGTTGGCAATCCGGGCTTGTATTAGGAATATAGCTGCTTCTTTTATTTGTTTGCTAAAATCTAGGATACTCCTTCTTTGTTGAATAAGATCTGCTTTTCCTTGTTTCCTCGGTGGTCTTTTTTAGTAATATTGATCAATCTTCGAATGCTAGAATAGTGGTAGCTTGGAATCCTGAGAGTTATAGGTGTGCTATCCTAAGCTCTTCCGATCAGTTGATTCATTTGAAACTGTTCCCTAGGAACTGTGAAGATTCCTTCTTGGTTTCCTGCGTTTATGGGGCCAATAATCTCAGTCTTAGGAGTAACTTGTGGTCTGGGATCTCTAACCTTAACCAATCAGTAGATAATATCCCTTGGATTATTACAAGGGATTTTAATGCCATTTTAAATCCTCATGAGGTGGATCCCATTAGTCCCTCAACCATGAATGGGATGAATGATTTCAGACACTATATTGAGCGCAATGAGTTGTTTGATTTAAATTCTAGTGGTCCTAGATTTACGTGGACTAATAAACAAAGTGGAGAAGCCCATATAGCTAGGAAGTTAGATCGCACTCTCATAAACTCAGTTTGGAGCTCTCGGTTTCCTAGTTCCTATTGTGTCATTTAGAATCCTAACATCTCAAATCACTCTCCCTTAGTGGTTCGGTATGTGGTTGTCCAGCAGAAGAGAAATTCACCCTTTAGGTTCTCTAATTTCCTAGCTTCTCAGGCCCATTTCCTTCAGACTGTGGAGGTAGAGTGGGCCACTCCAGTTCAGGGAACTCCGATGTTTTGTGTAGTGTCTAAGCTCAAGTTGGTTAAAAAAGCTCTTAAAATCATGAACTCTAGCCAAATTGGGGATGTGAATGTTAGAGTAGAGACCTGCCAAGTTCGCCTTAATAACATCAAGGATCAAATGAGACTGTCGCAGGGATCTTCTAGGCGGATTGCTTAAGAACATGAGGCTACTACCGAGCTATTCAAAGCTTTAGAGGACCATGAATCCTTCCTTAGACAATCTTCCAGGATTAAATGGCTAAAAGAAGGGGATAGAAACACCAATTTCTTCCATAAATCTCTCCTAGCTAACTGAAACAGGAATAACATTTATTCTTTAATTGGGGGAAATGGGAATCGGATAGTAGGCCTAGAAGAGATTCAAGATCAGTTTCTTCAATACTTTCAAGGCATTATTGTGGCCAAAAAGGCTGTTCCCTCTTCCAAAGAGTTCGTATCAAATCTTTTCCCTCAACCTTTGTTAGAGAATCTATCTGCTTCCCTTACTACTAAAGTTTCTAGTCAAGAGATAAGGGAGGCTGTCAACTCTCTCAACCCAAATAAGGCTCCTGGGCCGGACGGGTTTAATGGGTATTTCTTCAAACAAACCTGGCATATCATTAGGGAGGAAGTTACCAAAGCGATTCAAAACTTTTTCATTCATGGGAAACTTCTAAAAGAGATCAATTCCACTTTCATCACCCTTATTCCCAAAACAGCTCACCCCTCCACAGTGTTAGAGTATAGACCTATTTCGTGTTGTAACATGTTCTACAAGGTGATTGCTAAAATCCTAGCCACTCAGCTTAAATTGATTCTACCCCATATAGTCAACCCTAACCAAAGTGCCTTCATTCAGACCCGTCGCATAGGGGACAATATCTTGTTAGCTCAAGAAATTTTCAAGAATTATCATCTTTCCAATAATTAGAAGGGATGTGCTTTTAAAGTGGACCTTCAAAAAGCCTATGACTCTATTCAATGGGATTTCCTCCTGAATGCTTTAGTAGCTGTCGACCTTCCTGTGTAGTTCATTAATTGGGTAACGGAATGTATCACCTCTCCCTCTTATTCCATTTTGATCAATGGTACTCCCACTCAAATTTTTAGAAGGAAATCGAGCTTAAGACAAGGGGATCCCTTATCTCCTTTCCTTTTCATACTTTGTACGGAAGTATTCTCTACGAATTTGAAAGTTTGTGTAGAGAATAACGCTTCCTTCAAATACCCTTCGCATTGTAAACCCCTTAAACTTACTCATCTTTTATTTGCTGATGACCTCTTGATGTTTTGCCATGCAGATATGTTTTCAGCTCAAACTTTACTTGATAGTTGGTGTACTTTTTCTCAGTTTTCAGGCATGGACATGAACCTCTCGGTTTCCTAGTTCCTATTGTGTCATTTAGAATCCTAACATCTCAAATCACTCTCCCTTAGTGGTTCGGTATG
>JAOTAX010000198.1:18313148-18326820 GCA_025629825.1 Erythroxylum guanchezii | reverse complement strand
GTGAACATGTTTCAACTAAATTTTCTAGCTTTTAATTTCCAACATTTCACATATAATAGTTCTAACTTCCAAGAAAAATTTAGGGTCCAACAAATTCGATAATCTACAGGGTCAAAAATAGGAACAGATGATATGATATCATCAAACGATATCGGATTGGGAAAATAGCCATAACTTTCCTTAAAAATATCTGATTAAGATGTAATTTGGATGTTTGGAAAGAAGACTTCAAGAGCTACAACTTTCATGAAGACCACTAAGACAAATTCAATCATCTATAGGGTCAAAAATAGGAAAAGATTATATGACATCACATATAGATGATGTGACATCATGAAACAATACAGAATTGGTAAATTACCATAACTTTCTCTACAGATATCAGATTAAGGTGTTCTTTGGATGTTTTGAAAGAAGGCTTCAAGATCTACATTTTATGAGGCCTAAAAGACATACTCGATCATCTATAGGGTCAAAAATAGGAACAGACGATATTACGTCACTTATAAATGATGTGATGTCACCAGACGATACAGAATTGGAAAAATTGTCATAATTTTCCCTACAAATATCGGATTAAAGTGTTTTTTTGGATGTTTTGAAAGATACTTCAAGTTATAAAACTTTCATAAAGACCTAGAAGACAAATTCTATCATTTGAGAGGTCAAAAATGGACCAGACGATAGTATTTAGAAGGTCAAACATAGAAGAAGCAGAAGGTCAAACATAGAAGAAGCAGAAGTCAAACGTAAACGATATGATGTCATCACAGATGATACATTTTATAAACGATATGATGTCATCATAGACGATATGACGTCATCATAGACAATACGTTTTTACACACGATATGATGTCATCACAGACGATACTATATATACTCCTGAACATCGTCACTTATAAAGATCATAACTTTCAACTCCAATGTCCAAAATTCTTATACTATATACCGTTAGAAAGAAGAAAGACCTAAAACTTTGTAAAAGATAACTTTGTCTAAATCTATCTAGATTAACCCAGAATTTCCCCCTGAAGTTAGAACATGAACTTTACATTCCTTTACCAATGTACTGCACCCATTTCTCAACTTCATGACAAATTTTGAGATTTTTAAAGACAAAATTTAAATTCGATGTCTTCATAAGAAATGTAGCCATATGTTTCTATTTTAATCCAAATCAAGAATAATCTCGTTTGGATAACTAGAAGAAACGTTGTGGTTAAAAGACTGAAGTATACTCAGTGAATATTTTCCAGATCAACTACCAATTTTGTTTCAAACTCTTTCTTTAACACAACTCATATCAAGATCACCTTTTCTACTTTATTTACTAATCATTCTCAACTCCATTTCAAATCAGTATCATCCATAAAGAAATTATAGTCCATGATTAATCATGAACCCCAATAATAGAACATATACATATGTACATATCCTTCATCAACTTACTACACATATTCAACTTCATTTTTGCTTTCATTTCACTTCTAACTTTCACCTTAATTCTTCCCATTTCATAATCTCTAATCCACCAAAACACCAAAGCAAAACATGAGAAACGTTGGGGTCCAATAGCCCTACTATAAGAGGCTTTTTTTCCGATAACTGTCTCCTCGACCATTGCTTTTTTAAGAAGGTCATTTAACCCCCTAACATTCCAAACTATAATCATTTAGGGAAGTTTCCCCTTTGAGTTTATTTGTGCCCTTTCTCCTTAAGCAACTCCTCTTCGAACCAGTTATTTATGGTGCTAATTTCTCCAAAGGTTTAGCCTCAACCTGAATTTTAGTACCTATGTAGACCATTTGTTCATTGACTATTTCCCCTTCTTCCATTATTAGGATAATTTGAGCATTGGGAGCAATTGTAGGATTGATATGTGTGATATTTGATCTTAACTCATCTTTAGAATAGTCCACTTGTTCACGTATTTGAGCTTACTTCATCAATTGGTTATCCACTATTTTCTCCAAGACTGCAGTGGTGAAATGAGAATGTTCTGGTAAAATTGAAGAAGTAATCAACTTAGCACACTATCCCTATGTTAAATCTTCAACTGCCTGCATAGATCATACTACTGCCCTATCAACCCTTTCCCCCTGTTGATTACATTTTGCTGAAGATTCATTAGTTGAAGGATCAACAAAATCTACTTACTGCCTATCGGTTTCACTCACTACTGGATACTCCCTGTTTGTAACATTAGAGTTCTTATATTCCAACAACTTATTTGATGTTATTACTTGCTTAACAGATTTTAATTGCTTAACTAATACAAACTGCTCAACAGATTCTAACTGCTCATTTGTTTCTAACTACTCAACAGATACATTTCCCTGCACATTCATATTTTCAAGAGGCCTATTCACTAAATCCAATGTCAAGAAAACATTAGCAGAAATCTCTTTAACTGCCTCCCATTGTATCTCCAAAGTTATCTTTAGGAAGGATCTCTAACTCATTTGCTAACAATTCGTCTCCTTGCACAGGAATGATCCTCTCTGCAAAAACTTTATGCTTTAAGGATTCCTATTTCGATTCTGCTGTGGCAGTAAGGAATTTAGAACCTACTGAACTGATATTGTCCAAATGTCCTATTACCTTAACTGTTGCTTGTCCTTTTAAGGTCTCTAGTTCATCGACAATCATTAGCTCGTTGTGACTACTAGATATGAATAATTTTCCAGTGGACTTCCAATTTTTCTTATCCGTGATAAGCTTCCATAGATAGAAAATAGCTACAACATGCTTTGTAAGTTCACCAACTACTCCTAACTTCATGATAGGTAACTGATCAGGAAGAGTGAAATCTCTTCTCACCTCAACTCAAATTTTAGCAAAGCACACTCTATCCATTTTAGCAGTTTCGGTATGCATACTTAAAGACTTTCCTAAGGAGCTTGCAAGGAAGCTTAATCCTTCTACCGTCTAGAATTTGAGAGGAACATTATGAAAATTAATCCATAATAGAATAACATCAATGTTACCTGAATTGAAGTCCAAACTTGGTCTCTAATATTAAAGGAACATCAGTTGGCCACTGACGTGTCATAAACCTAGTACTAAGATTTCACTAATGTTGCTCTCCACAGAATATTTGAAGAGGAAGGAATCATCTTCTCATAGCATAACTCTCTCCAATCCTTTCTTCCCCCACGGTGCCAATGCCCAAGTCTGGACCACTGGAAAAGCAAAACGCTTATTCCAGAAAAATCCCACCAATGCAGGCGCCCATACGTTTGCTCCTTCTTTGAGGAGTTCCACGAGAGGAGTCACGATGTCATCTTTCATGGCATTAATGAAGTGTCGTAGCTCACCTCTATCGCATTGGATTTGAGGCTTAGATTTCCACGCTCCAATAGTGGGTTTCACCGAAGCCTCCTACGTGCTACCCCTTGTCTTTATCACATTAGGCGAAGACGGAACATTAATTAAATGAACTTAACTAATAACTTCATTTAGTTAATCTGTTGGCCTCACTTAAATTCCACTCTGTCAATCATGTGCATCAGGTTATCGATAATCTCTCTATGTCCTAAAAAAATAGTGGCAAGGAGTGAGCTGCCTACTTAATAAGAGTAACCGACCGTACCCTTAAAATCAAATAACTTAATATATAAATATAAAACTTAGTCAAGTGATTAAAACATCCATATAATATGAAAATACACAACATTACTTAGTTTATCCAAACAAGTAACAACCATCCAAAATTTTACCAAAGCAATGATTAACATTAATATTAATATATAACTGCCCTTTATGTTTTATCTTATAATTAACTTAATTTCCTAGACCCTACATAACCTAATAGGCTTACATTCAATGGTTTATTGGCTCATCTCTGCTCATCATAATCTCTCACCAAGTGGAAACATAATTAGATGCATAAATAACGGCACAGGACACCTCAATTTCTCATTCTAATTTAGTTACCTCATTACTACTCCAACACCTAGTCATCGACACAGTATATCTTAAAGACTGAGGATATCCTGATACCACTCTAATACCTAGCCATTGGCACACAACATCCCCGGATATCCTATACACCTATTTCATAGATAAATACCTAGCCATCACTCACTCATATCTAAACAACCTATCAATCTATGACTATCGAATGTAGTCTATCCTAGGCAAGCCACAGATTCTCGATTTTTACCATATATTCACAACCTATTATCAATCAGTCTCTATTTAATTAACGCATTTTTCGTCGAATTAACATACAATACACCTCATAATTAGGGATGACAAAAGGGCCCAAGCTCAGCTTGACCCAACCCAAAGTCAATGGATTAGAATCGGGTTGATTGGGTCTTAAGCCAAGCTCGGGCTTGGGCTCGAGTTCTCGAGGGTTGGACTACCCAGACTAGACAACCCAAAATGAAGTCGTTTTGCTTTTTTCAAAAAATAAAAATTAAGTTGGGCTGCCTTGACTCGATTGGGCCTGGGCTTTGGCCCAGACAGCCCGACCCAACTCAATGCCATCCCTACTCGTAATACGTAACAAAATATAAAAGTGAAACTCCTTGTACTTTGTTAATTACTTGCGAAATAAATAAACATAATTCATGTATGTAACTATTAATCATTATTTTAATTAATGACTAATTTAAAATATCATTCACTATATAATAATTTATTAAAATTATTATTCTAAAAGTACAGTCTAAGGTTATCCTTACTTTAATTTTGGACTCAACTAATTGATAGTCCAATTTACTCCTTAATCGGACCTTCAGACCTAGAAATTACTAAAATCTATTATACTAATTTAAGAAAATTTTCAACTAAATTACACTTAATAATCCAACATTATTCCCTTTTTCACTTTATTTTTAATTTTTTAAAAATATCCTTACTAACCTAACCACCATAATTACTAAAATACCCTTAACTTTTAAAAGTCCTATTTTACCCTTATTTATTTCTATTAATACCAAAATACCCTTCTTAAAAGTAAATTCCAATTTTACCCTTAATTTTTGCATTTCCTATTTTGCCTCTTAATACAACTTAAATTTTCCAAAATTGTCATCTTCTTCACTCTCTCCTCTTCTCCTACCTCCTCTTCTTTTCTCATTTTTCAACCACCTTTTCTCCATTTTTATCTCTTTCTATGACTTCAATTATTGTCTCAAACAATCACATGATGCAATCCAACTATAAACTAGTGTAGGATGACTAAAAATCAAAATAAAAGGCTTATAATAGCTTCTGGAATTTTACCTATGTGTTAAAGGATTTGGCAGTTGTTTACCTCCACAATTTCCTCACAATTTGCTACAAAACAACAAAAATGAGGGAATACATAAGAAAAGATTCACATGCAGGAGTAAGATGGTACATTAACACATTTACCAGCTGGAAAAATGGAGAGAAAAATGAAGAAGGTATGCTAATTTTTGTTGGTGCATTTAATGTTTCCAACTGGTGGCTTCATTTATACCCTTCTATTTAATGGTTTTATAGGTTGGGTTAATTAGTTAAGGTTGGGCTGCCTTTGTTTTCTTTTGTGGGATTTACAGCTAAAGCTCTAATGTTAAAGTGGTGTACGTGACAATGGAGGTTACTAGGGATGGTGGAGTTAGTGGAGGACATGTCAGAATTGGTGAGTGACAACAAGGAATTTTAGAGAAGAAATTAGAAAATTGATTATAATTAAATTTGTATTGATTAAATTTAAGCTAATTAGTCTTGAGTTGTATCATTTAGGTTTAAATGGATTTATTAATTTTAATTAGATTTTATTATATATAATTATAATTAAGAAAATTACTTTAAGTTTAATTATAATCTTTGGGACGTATTATGTCATTTGTATTTTAAATGGTATAGTAGGACTCATATAACATAAAAATAATAATTTTGCATTACATCATTGTTACCGTGATACATAACAACCTCCTTCAATATTTATGTCCATTTAAGTTTTAAATCAAACATTTTATAAACATCATAATTTATTTTGAACATCATGAAACATTAGATTCTAATTTTTATTTTAGTGAAAATATTACGGTTAAAAATCAATATTGTGAATATCACATCAAACTAGGTATCAATTTTGATTTTAGAACGATATAGTACTAGTACAAGTTAATATTAGATTCCTTTCAGATTTTTTTAAAATATTAGCGTTAAAAGTCAATATTTTGAATATCATATTAGACTTGGTACCAATTTTGATTTAGTAAGATACAGTATTAATACCAGTTAATACTAGATACCTTTCAAATATTTTTTAAAATGACAAAATTGTTCCTCAATTTTATAAGATTACAAAATAGTCCATCAATATATTATCTTATATAGTTTTAAACTTTACTCCCACTATGTCTTAAAAATCATTAATAGCATAAATTTGATCTAACAACTATTTGTTTATTTATATTTATACTCCTTTTTACATATTTCTCATATAAATAAATATCATTCATATTTAGTATCTAACAATAACTAAAATTAATATAACAAAAGGATCATGAAATTCTCATATAATTATAAAGATAAGAATAATACAAATTAATTAAAATGTCACAATTGATTAAGAGTTCGTGTCTAAAGATGCAATAAAATAAAAGTGAAACCTAAGATAAAAACATTTATAAATTTTATATTTATATTGCACATATAAAATTAAACATATACGTCAAATGCAAATGAAACTAAAAGTAAAAAAGAGTAAAATTGAAAAATCTTAAACTTCATTTCATGACATATCCGCTTATTAACCCTAACTTTTATTTAGTACAAAGTGCTTATGATCAATGGAAATCTCATCATATCTATCACTCAAGCTCAATACACCAAATGACATCTCAATATTGTCCATCAAAGATCATCTTCTAAGTTACTCTTTTCTATAAAATTTGGTTCCTTCAAAACTCAATCCGCTAAGAGATTGATATGATGAAGGCAAATTAGCTCAATAAAAGTACTTGTTTTATTAAGAGTCTTAGTGAACAAATAAAATTAAATTATTAAGAATTATGAGAAATTATATTTAACTTAATAACGAAAATAATATACCTTTCTTAAGACTTTAAGTTGTATTAAACAAATACCAGATTATTTGATTTATTGTGTTTCAATCTATTTATTTATTAGAATGAACGAACTCAAATATGTTTCAATTCTTTTTACACCTAATTGCACTCACATACTGACTAAGAATTTAAATTACGAGCTTTTACAATTTTATAGCAACACTTCCAAATTAGTCCCACTATATAACTATAAGATAACAAAAATAATCTTATGAATAACATGAATTAATGATTATTTTTAGACAAACGAATGAAGAAATTCACACCCTAGATTGTTGGCCCCCGAATTTTTTATTATTATTAGGCATGGTTTAAATTAATGTTGAGGTTTTGAGGGATTAATTTTTGGGATTAATTATTATGATGATGTGAGTAAGATTTTGTGATATAGGTTAATTGAATTAAAGTGTTAAGGTGGTAAGATTGCATAAGGGGTATTTTTGGAAGATCACTCAAGGTAAAAAGGGACATAAGGTATAAAGGAAGGGTAAAGGGGACTTTTAGTCTTCACTAAGGGTAAGATGGGAAGGAAGAAGTGTTGTTTTCTTCCTAAAGAGGGGGGAAAACAAAACTGGAAAAGAAGTGAAATAACAAATCAAAGAGAGAGAGAAAAGAGATTTCGGTGTTTGAAAGGAAAGAAGAGAGTTGAGCTAGGGTTCATCTTTTCTAAGCTTTCTAGAGAGATTATGAGGTTGTGCAAGAAGGGAAAAGGTAGAGGAAGATAAGAGCTTTCTTTGGAACCAAACATCTCTTCATTTGGTGAAGGTTTAAGGTAAGAACATTTTAATGCTTTGGATTTTGGAAGGGTTTTGGTTCATGAAGCTTAGGAAATGCATGAGTTTAGGTATTCTAGGATCAATTTTAGTAAATGTATTTTGTGAATCTTCAATTTTGTGTAACCCATTTGAACTTGGGATTTTTGTCTATGAAAAGGGAATCAAGAAAGACAAGAGGAGGAAGAGGAGAGGCACATTTAAGCAACATATAAGCAAGAAATTCAAGGTGGGTTACATTTTTATAATTAAGTAATGAGCCATTAATGTCTCTTTCAAGAAATGGAAATAAATGAGTTTCAACTACTTCTAAAACGTGCATTTATTGTTCTTTGAATTTTTTGAAATTATGCTATATATTATGCATATAAATTTTATTTGATTTATTAAAATGATTTTAAAAAGGTATCAAGCTTAAGAAATCAAGTTTCCGAAATGTGCCTTTTTGGGCAATATATTTTGCAAGTCATGAAATACATGTTATGTGGGTTTGTGGTGGTCCCCTAAATTAAGTCAAGTGCACTTTGACAAAAGGCTTCTCCCGCCTGCCTACTAGTGGCATGGAGCTCCTTCATAAACTCCTATAAATTCATGGCTACACAAGACCATTATGTGAAAATGAGTAGTGCATTATGCTTTTAGATCCACCCGAACCATTTTGATATGCATATGTGCTCATGATAAGTTGACAAGAGTGATGCATACATAGTTTGCATAAAGGTGAATTTTTGGCGATGAAAGTGAGTTTATAAATGATTTTGCTTATTATCGATTATAAAATTGTTACCCACAGGCTTTAAACTCACACCTGTTCTCCTCCCCATATCCAAACGTTGAGCAAGATAAAATGTTCAATTTGTGTTCAATTTGTATTGATTGCTAGGTTGGATATATTGATATATTTTTAAAACCAAAAAGACAAAATTTTCTAAAGCAAATTGGAACACAGTTGCTTATTTGGTTAAAGGCACAATTTATTAAAAAAAAGAAGCGTACGCAAGCTGGAGCTGTGCTTTTTAATGCACAACTTATGCGTTAAAAAATGCTAGAGAAAGGGTAGGGGGACTTGTTTTTAAATTCTCAAATCATATTTTTGCTACAAGGAAGTGTGTCGACACAGACAAGAAGGAGGGGCATTAAAGCAGAATAGGACAGGCACAGTGAAGGGGAGTAGTGGCGCAAACATATTTGTCTTGTCAAGGAATAGTGCAGATAGAAGCAAAGCACAGGAAATAAAGAGAACGGTGCCAGCGCAGGAGACAAAAATCGAAAAGCTATGGCTACAGTGTGGGCGCAGACATGAGGATACACATTAAAATAAAGCACAAAAGCAAAGCGGTGGGCAGCGCAGAAAATATATAGGAGTGCAGCTATGAGCTGGAGAACAAGGAATAGTGGACGCTGCAGTGCAAGAGACATTAGAGCTGCTGGCACCGTGAGCATTAGTATTACATGACATATATGACCCATTTTTGGAGCACAAAAATGAAGATGGCTGGCTAACTTTCCGATACCGATGCAACGAGGATATCGATGCCAAGTTATGGTTAAGCTATTTATGTCATTTTAAAGTTGTTATTTATTTTCAGATTGTTGTGTTGTTGGTATTGATTTTGATGGTTTTGGAATTAATGATCTTAATATATTATTTTGATCGTTTTATTTAAACCCTATTGCTAAAATATTGATTGTAATCCGTAATTATTACTTTTGATATTTGTGAGTAGCATCTAACGATCATTAATCGTTAGGAACAACATGATTGAGGTTAGATAACCCGAACGTGTGAGGTTACTGCTTTTATTGATCATTTTTCAATTCATAATGTGACTGCCAAATTGAATCTAGAGATCATATCCTAGGTTATTCGGTAGTTAGATTTAATTAATGATCGTATCTTGATTAAATACAACCTAAGGGAAAACTGAGATTTGTAAAGCATTCTATTAGTCTCAGATCAATAGTCCGAAAAGAATTGTAAAGACTTTAGAATGAAGGAATATGCTTGATTGTGCTTAGGTCGAGATTGACCTTAGAACCGGACCTTACTTATACTCGGCACTTTTCTCATTTTTAATTGTTTGTCTTAATTTGTTTTCAATAGTTTAATTTTACTTTTAATTTCTAAACTGTTTGAAATTTATTTTTAAAAAACCCCATATACTTTCCTTGCATCAATTAATTTCATTACGAAAATTAACCAAACATTCCCTATGGATTCGATCCCGACTTACCACAACTACAAATTTTAGTGTGCTGAGTCAGGCAAATTTTGTAGTGCACTCGACATGCGTTATCAAATTTTGATGCCGTTGCCGAGGAGTGTGGTAGTTTAATTTTTAAATTTGATTTTAGTTGGTGTTTTGTGAATATATTTGTTTTAATCATTCTTTTTGTTACTTGTTAATTTTTAATTGTCTATTAGTTTTGGTGCATGGTAGTGACCAGATCTCCTCATAGAGAAATTGAGCAACTTGATTCGAAGATCGAGAGAACATTACGGAGATTGCGTCGGGAAGCAAGGTCAACTTTGGTAGACGAATTGGAAGTAGACTCTGAGGACACAATGGCAAATCCAAGAACTTTAAAAAAGTTGGCTGCACCCGATTTAACTCACAGACCATTATGCATAACATTTCCGAATTTTGCTGAACATGTTACCTTTGAGTTAAAATTTGGATTAATTCATTTATTGCCTAACTTTCATGGCCTTGTAGGTGAGGATGCACATAAGCACCTTAAGGAACTCGATGTGGTGTGTTTGAGCATGAAGCTTCATAGGGTGACGGACAAGCAGATCATATTAAGGGCCTTCCCGTTCTCGCTCAAGGATGCGGCAAAAGATTGGCTATTTGATTTACCTGCTGGAAGTGTGAACACTTGGTTGGAGATGAAGAGATTATTTTTGGAAAAATATTTCTTGGCCTCAAAGACAGCAAGTATTTGAAAGGAGATATGTGGTATTAGGCAAAACAATGGGGAGTCTCTTTACGAATACTGGGAGAGATTTAAGAAATTATATGCCAGTTGCCCACATCACAACATACCAGAGCAACTTCTCATCCAATATTTTTATGAAGGATTGCTGCCAATGGAGAGGAGTTTGGTTGATGCGGCGAGTGGTGGGGCACTTTGCGAGAAGACTCCCATTGAAGCTAGGATATTACTTGAGCGGATGGCCGCTAATACCCAACAATTTGGCATTCGTAATGATGTTCAACGAGTAAATGAGGTAAGCACTTCATCCATTGAACATCGTTTAGATGAACTAACATCTTCTGTGAGACAGATTACAGTTGGACAGGCACAAGTGAAAGCATTCGAGATATGTTCAAACATAAGTCATCCAACTGATGAGTGCCCAACTTTGCAAGAAGGGAGTATGGAGCACGTGAATGCTTCAGGAGGGAACTTCCCGAACCAATATAACCCATACTCACAGATGTATAACCCAGGTTGGAGGGATCACCCCAACTTGAGTTATGGAAGGAATCGACAGCAAAATCACTTCCAGAATTGGCAGCAAGGACCATTAGGATTTCAACCAAGGCAACAAGGAGCATAAGGAGCTTCTTCTTCAAGTTCAGGTGCGTCTTTAGAAGAAATTATTAACAAACTTGTTGCTACCAATTTGCAATTTCAACAGGATATGCAGCAGTAGTTTCAACAATTCAAAGCAAGTCAACAGAGCACGGATTACCAATTGGGTCAAATGGCGGTAAGGCTCAATCGCCTAGAATCACAAGGAGGAAGAAAATTGCCATCACAACCCGAGGTGAACCTGAAGAATGTTAATGCCATAACCCTGAGAAGCGGAAAGGAAATTGAAGGTTCCAAAAAGACCCTAACAAAGATTGCTACCGAGGAAGATCGAGAAGGAATTGGACAAGGAAGAAAATTCGTCATCAAGTACGAAGGTAAATGTTGAAAGTCCCAATAGTACTAAAACTAACCCTCCACCTTTTCTGAGCAGATTAACGAGGCCAAACAAGGAGGACAAGGATAAAGAGATATTGGAGAACTTTCGAAAGGTAGAAGTCAACATACCTTTGCTCGAAGCAATCAAGCAAGTGCCAAGGCTTCGAGCAAAGGTATGCCAAATTCCTCAAGGAACTATGTACACAAAAGAGGAAATTGTGGGGTGATGAGAAGGTGATGATGGGTGAGAATGTGTCGGCAGTATTCAAAAAGAAGATGCCTCCAAAATGCCGGGATCCAGGTATGTTCACTATTCCTTGAAAAATTGGTAATACTGTGATCAGTAGAGCGATGTTGGATTTGGGTGCATCTATTAATGTGATGTCTCATTCGATTTATGCTTCTTTGAATTTGGGCCCTTTGAAAAAAATGAATGTAGTCATCCAATTGGTTGATCGCACTAATGCTTATCCTGATGGTGTGGTTCAGGATGTGTTGGTGCAGGTGAATGAGTTAGTGTTTCCTGCAGACTTTTATGTTGTGGATATGAATGATGACACCTCATGCAATCCGATACCTATCTTATTGGGGAGACCATTCCTTAATATGGCTCAAACTAAGATAGATGTTCGTAAAGACACCCTCACAATGGAATTTGATCGGGAAGTAATTCATTTCAATATTTTTGATGCCATGAAACATCCTCCTAATGATCATTGTGTTTTTTATGTTGATGTGATTGATCCTTTGGTGCAAGAAATGTTTAAATTAAGTTACAGGGATTATTTGGAAATAGCTTTAACTGAGGATATGGAATTAGAAGCCAACACAGATGTTAAGATGGGAGAGGAGCTTGTGGAAATGACAGCTACCTTGGACTCATTAGAAAGCTCTCCAAAAAGGTATGATTTGGCTTCTATACAAATACCTGAAGCTCACCAGAAGTTGTTACCTTCTGATGTGTAGGCACTGGAATTGGAATTAAAGCCATTCCCTACACATCTAAAGTATGCCTATTTGGGAGATAAACAAACTCTCCCAGTTATCATTTCGGCAGAGCTGACTTCAACTTAAGAGGAGAGGCTGGTTCGAATGCTGAGGGAGCATAAGAAGGCCATTGGGTGGACCATCACAGATATCCAAGGGATAAGCCCTTCCATATGTATTTTGTTGGAGGATGATGCAAAATCTACAAGGCACGCTCAGCGTAGGCTGAATCCTCTAATGATGGAAGTTACGAAGAAGGAAGTACTGAAGCTTCTCGATGTTGGGATTATCTACCCGATTTATGACAGTAAGTGGGTAAGTCCTATCCAGGTGGTTCCAAAGAAGTCTGGAATCACCACTGTGACAAACGAGGAAGGTGAGTTGATTCCCACCCGAATGCAAACTGGGTGGCGAGTATATATTGATTATAGAAAGTTGAATGTTGCTACTCGTAAAGATAACTTTTTCCTTCCTTTTATTGATCAGATGCTTGAGAGATTGGCTAGTTATGATGATTGTTGCTTTTTAGATGGCTTTTCAGGTTATCTTCAGATCCCGATCACACTGGAAGATCAAGAGAATACCACATTTACATGCCCATTTGGTACATTTGCCTATCGAAGGATGTCATTTGGATTGTGTAACGCACCTGCCACGTTCCAAAGGTGTATGGTAAGCATTGTTTTTGAATATGTTGAAAAGATTATTGAGGTATTCACGGACGATTTTAGTGTGTATGGATCTTCTTTTGATGAAAGTCTTGAGAATCTTGCCATTATCTTGGAACGATGCATAGAACTAACCTTGTGTTGAACTGGGAAAAATGTCATTTGATGGTGGTTCAAGGTATAGTTTTAGGCCATGTGATATCTGCTAAGGGTATTGAAGTAGACAAGTCTAAAGTTGATATCATTTCTTCTTTACCTTACCCCTCTAC
>JAOTAX010000198.1:18278673-18297020 GCA_025629825.1 Erythroxylum guanchezii | reverse complement strand
TACTTTTATGAATAATTTGTATTTGTTTTCACCAATTTTTTTAAATAATTTTTTATTATATATATCGATATGAATAGTTTTGGTTACCCTGAGAACCGAACGTGAAAATATGTTAACCGATCCTATAGGTTCTTTAGGTTCAGGCTCAGGCTCAGGTTCGTGAAATTGCCGAACCTGACATTCAGGTTCCAGTTCAGGTTACTTATGAATGGGTCAGGTTACCCTACCATAAACACTCCTAATAAGCAACGTTAAACAAATTTTTTCCACATGGGTGATACGTATATTGCATTTATCACGTATTAAATGTATAATTTATTTAATTTTAAAAATAAAAAATTCTAAATTCATAAAAAGAACACGTTTTTTTTTACTGTGAGAAGCAACATTTTTCTTTACCATCTCATCAAATACTTTACCTAATGTAAGATGATCTCTTACACTTGGATATGTTCTTAGCCGATAAATACACTCAATTTTGGCCCCAAGTACACCATAAGCGCATGAATTTGAGGCACCAACAACTATACGTGACAATTATTTCCTTTTTCCCCCAGAAGAACTTCGAAATTAATGGGAAAGAAGCTTCGTCGGAACGAATAAGAAATTTTCATACTTATAGGGGACATATATTTATATTTATCTAAAGCGTATATTTATGTATATGAGTCTTTTTTTCCTTTTTTTTAACATAAAAATATCTTCAAAAATGCACTAAGCAATATGTATAAATTATGAGACTTAATATATACATAAATATTAACTAAGAACTAGTTTAGCTTAAATAAAGGAGGAGGAAGAAGATGACAAGTTCCACAACTCTTGTTGATCACTTCGAAGCCAGTAAAAATTGAACATGACAAATGACAAGCATTTAGTTGGAGAATTAATATTCTAGTCAAATTTTTGCACTTAGTGGTTGTAAAATCTAACAGTTACCCAATATAAACAAAAACAATGAAGGATAAGAAAACGATGTTGTACCTTTTAGGAATTTGTTCTTTTTAAATTTAATAAATTATTAGTAAATGTAGTATGTGTGTCATCCATATGGTAAAAATTTATTAGTACTCATCATATTAGCCTCAGACCTCTCGACTTAATGGAATATCAATTACGTGTTGATAATGATAATGACAATCAGGGTTGGATTCAGAAATTTTTTTAAGTGCGGGCAAAATTTTAATAAGAATAAAATTTTATTTTTAATGGAGGCAAAATTTTAATGAGAGTAAAATTTTATTTTTTTATGGGGGTAAAACTTAAAATAATATATATTTTTTTAAAAAAATCTATTGGAGGCAGTGGGGGCAAGTGCCCCCACTTGCCCCCATTGTCGATCCGCCACTGATGATGATGATGACTCATCACATCAATACTAATGAAAAATTTTACGACAAAATATTTTTACGATAAAATAAAAGTTAAAATATTTTAGCATCAATTTTAAATTTTATATTAATATCATAAATTTTAATTTTTTAATAATTAACCTTATTATAAAAGCTGAAATCCCAAATTAAATTTAGTAATTGTCGACATAATTGGGAACAAATAAACATCTAAATGTACGGCTCACTAATGACAAACTTCTTTTGAATTATATAGGGTACAGCCCACTAAGTACAATCTAACATTGGTGTAAAACTAGAACTATATAGGGTATAATTAAAAAGAAAAAATATATTAATTGTTATAAATTATAACAATAAATTTTATAAAAGATTGATATTTTTATGTTTTAGTAAATAAACTTCAAATATGATGTTAATCTTAATTAACAATACATATATAATAAAAATAAAAGGTAATTATATAAAATAATAATAATAATGACAATAAGAAATTTTATATAGGGTGTATAAAAATGTGAATGGGATTTTAAATTAATACAATAAGAATTACTCATTTAAAATTGAAAATATTGTTAGTATTTTAATTTGAGTTAATATCTTCATTTTAAATATTACGATATTTAATGTTATATTTACTAATTAATTAATTAAAATTTTAGAAATTTATATCTGAAATCTCTTCATCGTTGAAAAGTGATGCTTATAAAATTGGGTTATAAATTGGTAAGAAATAAAATTAAATGTTAGAGTGCAAGAAGAAAAGCATAGAAAAACAAGATGTGCTTAATAGACCCTGTTTGACAATCAGCTGATTACATTTGCTGTTAGCTGATAGCTGATTATATTAGTTGTTTGTCGATGTTTGGTAAAATTAGCTGTTTAGCATTAGTTGTTTATGTGTAAAATGACATATAAGGGCATGATTTAAAAAATAAGGGTATGATTAAATTTAAAAAATTAAATTAATTTCTAAAACATTCCTAATAAAATTAACTTGAAAAATAATTTTCAAATAATCAAAAATACCTTTCTAAATTTATTAAAAATTTAAAATTACTTAACCTCATTTAATTGGAAATAATTTTAAAAAAAATCAAAATCTTAATAAAACAATATGCCTATACCATTAACACACTGTACCTTGATTTGACAAATAAAGTTGAAAGTTTTGGTCCTACCATACTATTCTCGTCTCTTGCATCCCACGTTTCTTTTTCTATGTTTAACCTCTAAGATTTCTACCGGCTCTTGCCTCTTGGGTTTATTATCATTTTTGAAAACGCTGAACGAAAACGTTGCTACTCCTTAGCTTGTTGAAAATCAGCTGATTGGGTTAATCAGCTAACCCATTCAGCTGAATCACCAAACACAATAAATAACTTTTTAACATAGTCAAACAAGTTAAAATGGTCAATCAGCTAATTTTTAATTGATAAGCCATTCACCAAACAAGGCTATAATGTTAAATTAATACTCACTAACTACTAACTAGAAATAACTAATAAGAGTGTTTTTGTGGGGCCCAACCCAATGAGAACAACTGACGGTGTTTGATAAACAATAATATGAAAAGAAAAAAAAAAGAAAAAGGGGAAAACTCAATCACACAAAAATTGGTCGAATCACAAACTCCTATCGCCTCTGTCTCTACTCCCAACTCCCTCTTCTCCATCGTCTGATCTCACGCCTCTCTAACTCTCAATTAAACCATTCCACCAATCCTCTCTCGCTCTCTCTCTGTCTCTCTCTCTCACTTCCTCGCGCCAAATACAAAACCGCCACTCCCTCTCTCTTCTTTTACAGGTATTTGCCTAACTCTCGCTCTCTCTCTCTCTAAATCCACTTCTTTTCACTACACTTTACAAGCTCCTCTCTCACTCTCTTCTGCCTTTTCTTTTTATCTATATAAGCGCTTTAACTTTCATGTGTTTTTGGCTAATGTTCCGTAGTATGTGTTATGTACGTTGTGTAGTCTTGGCTCTAACTGGATCCAAACATTGTAGAAAAGTCTCGTTCTAGAATTTCTACGTTATTATCGAAACATTATGTATGTGTGCTTTCATTTTGACATGCAGGTCCGTTTCAGGTTTAGTATTGATTCATATGACAATGTCTCTTTCAGTGGCTGCTTTAGGGGTTTAGTCTGATCTGAGTCAACAGCGAAGTTTCTTTTGGAAATGATTGCAGTTTCAGTGCCCGCTTTCTTTCTGGGAAATAATCTGTATATGTACACGTACTTGTTCGTATGCATTTACGAGTGTACCGAGGTAGCTGTTTTCCTTGTTTGTAAGTGAGGTTTAATTGCTGTATTATGCCTGCTTATTTATCTATGATTTTTGTGAAATGCCAGCTTGATTGTCTAAGAAAATAAAAATGTGCCTATCTAACAGGATTCCCATTTTTTGCGATTTCAAATTAGTAGGAAGTACCTCCTCATCCACTAAGGTCGAATTCTTGGTGGGTGCATTGGGGAATAGGATTATCAGTTACCCAAATATGGTTTCCTTTGCATACCACGAAAAAATAACAATCAGCATCTTATATGTACATAATTTTCCTTATACACTGGGTGCCTGGATGTTGTGTTTTTTGCAGTATGGCAGACAACCCGACAAGTCCAGCAGGAGGGAGCCATGAGAGTGGTGGTGAGCAGAGCCCACACTCGGGTGTGAGGGAGCAAGACAGGTACCTACCAATTGCTAACATAAGCAGGATCATGAAGAAGGCATTGCCAGCTAATGGCAAGATTGCTAAAGACGCGAAGGATACTGTCCAAGAATGTGTCTCTGAATTTATCAGCTTTATCACCAGCGAGTAAGGCATCAAAACCACTAGTCTTGTTCCCTTTTGTTTTCTTAAGGCTGAGAATTTTATTTGGTAAATTGTGGTTCAAGCAGTGGAGTGTTGTCCAAATCTGATTGCTGAGTTTTGGGCTTTTGTTTAATAAGGTTATGAATGTGCTTTTTTTTTTGGAAAGAATGTGATTTTGTTTCTTTTGGATAGTTTTGGCTTTTCCTAAATGAGTTTGGTTCTCTTGTTGCATTGATATTCTTGCAATGAAGTCTTCTTCTGGCTTTGCATTGATTTTTTACAAAAACTTTTGGAATCTACACTAGTTTTTGGGTTATGAGAGTTCTGAAATGTTATTTTGTTTTCCAGAATTGAGGCTTAATCTCTTTTTTTTCTTTTTTGTGTCTTTGTGCTTGGAGGTAGAGATCTATTGGTGTTATGCAATTGGTGATGTTGGAAATTTACTGTTTTGGATTCAGGCTTTGTTCTTGTGATATGTGTTTCATCAATTCTTTCTTCTTTTCTGCCTTTAAGGGCAAGTAATAAGTGTCAAAAGGAGAAGAGGAAGACAATCAATGGGGACGATCTATTGTGGGCAATGGCAACATTAGGCTTTGAGGACTATATTGAGCCACTTAAGGTTTACCTAGCCAGGTATAGGGAGGTAAATGGCTTGTCACAGTGGAACAACTTTTTTTTTTTTCATCACTTACGCTGCTGCTTGTTGATATTTATGGGTCAATTCAAATTTGACTTAGTGTGTAGTTTGAGTTTGTATCTGAACTCTCTCTTTCTAATTCCTTATTTTTGTCTCTGATTTGCTGCTGGCACACTCTAATAATATACATCGGATAACGACGATTTCACAGTTGGAGGTAATCAAATTTCTGACGCTAACCAAAATATAATTTCTTCTTGGTGAAGCAGCTATGGAACATGCTCCTTTAACTAATGAATTAATTGGTAAAACAATCTTTGGCAGGGTGATACCAAGGGATCTGCTCGTGGTGGGGATGGATCTTCTAAAAGAGATGCAATTAGAGGCATGCCTCTTCAAAACCCACAGGCAAGTTCATAGACCATTGACTTCTGAAATTTCTTTGGAAGTAAATATTGTGAAGCTGGGTTATCCTTGTCTTTTAAAGCCATATCAATGATTGTTTAATCTATCCTTTTCTTTTTGTGGTCATTGTGGACAAATATGGCAGTTTACTCTTCAGGAATCATTGACCTACATAACTCCACAGGTGATGCTGTCTTTTTCCTCTTTGAATTTTATCCAGCAAATTTTGAGCAAAATGAAAGAATGAAATAGCAATTTGTCAAAATGGAAAGCAGATTTAACTAGTAGCTACAATTGTACTTACGTATTTTGCATCCTCTGAATAACCATATTTCTTGTGTGAAGGAATATAGGCTTTAGAGAACAACCAGCTTTAAGAGAAGAATTGATCAAAAGTTCCAGGGATGACAATTGAAAAGGCTGTTGATCCTGAGAACATATCTGTCGTAGTCAACTTGTATTAGTTATTTGTTGTTAAGCTTCAGGTGTATGTAGTTGTCAGATGCATTGTCACTGGGAATAAGAGCATTGAGATTACTTCTTCCCAAGGGCTGCAGTACTACTGTTCTGTTGCATATCAAAGTAGTGGCTAGTGAGTTAGAGTTTGATTTTGTTGGAGGTCTTTAAGCGCTTAAACTTTTGCGATTTGATTTCCTTTGGTCTGTTCTGGGATTACTTTGTGCTCTTATGGACCTCTGTTACCTGCAACTGAAGGCCAATAGAAGATGTTTAATATGACGAGCCTCATTTGGAATCTAGGAATAAATAGTAGGCTTATGGAGCCCTACAGACTCTAAGTTCTCTAGTTCTAAAGACCCTTTTCTTTATCAAGTTTTTTGTATCTTTGTGAGTTTTCTTTTATACTTTTTAATACTATTCTTATAAAAATTTCAAAGGGTGTTTTTTTTCTTAACTTCATTCCGGATATTAGGCATATGTACGTATTATATGTTGAGACAGGAAATGAGAATGGGTTTCGAGGATTAGTGGGGGAAGATCAGATGTAGCAACAATTATGTTATTGTGTTTTATATCAGTCGACTAGAAATGTATCAAATTTAGTTGCCGTTACTTCTGCTGCTGCTGGAACGGAGAATACATATTAAAACATCTAATATATTGGCAGAAATTACTCTTCTAACTCGTTACTTGGATTCTTGACTTGACTGTAAGCTTATTCTTTTTTCATCATAATGTGGAAGTGTTCGGATTCTGCTGAAAAAACTGTCAAATTTAGTTTCGCTTTATGATGATTGAATTGTACTTGCATGTTTTTCGAATACGGAGGCAAAACTGTTACTGTTGCCTATGATACGAAATATGGTACCTTGAGGTGTATGATATTTGTTAAGGGTGGTGTTGATAGCCACAAAGCAGTGGATTTTTGCACATATATTGGAATTACTTTAAGGATACGTATGTATTTATCTAATTTTCTTAAGGAACTTGTGATTGTAGTACTTGACGGGTTTCCTGTTATTTACAGCAACAGGGACAGCATATGATAATTCCTTCCATGCAAGGCAACGAATAGGGGAGTTATCACTACCTTCTTACTTATTTAGTGGATTGGAGGGGAAAACTTTTTAGTTTCAACACCATAGCATCCTTTGTATTGTTTTAACTTAATGAAACCAAAGTGTGATATATTTTTGAGGCTTTGGTTTGGTGGTCGTGGGGTTGGTTCGTTTGTTGGTTCCCTAATCATCAGAAGTGATCCAATAACAAGCAAAGTACCGTAAATTTCGATTGTTTATTATTACATGATTTAAACAAAGATTGTTGAGAATTGGAAGATGTTAAACGATATAAATTACTATTTTTGTTCGACACACAAAATGTTCCATGTACATGCTTGATTATCAATGTGTTATTTACGGCGGAATAGTGACGATCATGCACCTATTTCTTCTTAATTATTGCTTATTGTATCTACTTTTAGATCCTTGTAGCCTCGGGTCTGTGAGTTTCATCGTGTCGTGTTTGAACTGGCCGCAATTCGTTCCTCAGTTATACTATAGTCAAAAGCATGTAGTTTGAGTTGGATCACTGGTTGGTGCCATCCATGCTTAGCTGCTCTTGCACAACAAGAATTTTAGTGGGTAGTCAATGAGATTGTTGTCCGAAACGTTGGGTGGCTTCTGAATATTTAGTAAGCACGTCGTGATTTATATATTTATATATATAGGCACACATACATATCTGTATGTATGTATGTAGTAGAGGTAGCCACGTTACATGCACATGTAATGATAATGATACCATCCATAGGACAGGAGAGGTGAAGTGAAGTGGTGATTACAATCATACTGAGGGAATGGAACACCTATGTAGCTGTGATGACAAAATCATACTGAGGGAATGGAACACCTGTGTGTTGTGTAGTAGTGATGACAATCATAGTAATAGAATGGAACACCTATGTTTTTGTCGATGGTTCAATCTCAATGGCAGGTGTTAAAGGATTTGTGGAACATACAGCTAATTCCACTGGAACAAAGAACCGCGTGGACATGTTTTGTAATATTATCCAATCCCACGACGTGACCATCACTTGTTGCCTGCACCTGTACTTGCACGAGCCATCCATCTCCAGCTGCACCTGTACTTGCACGAGCCATCCATCTCCAGCTCACTTCCACTTGCCCCTCCCCTCTCTCTCCCTGTCTCTCACTCCGTGTGTGTGTGTGTGTGTGTCTCCTGCACAACAGTCCCTAAGGCACGATCATCCAAATACAATGGATTCGACACAACACAATTTGGTTCCAATGTAAAACTATGTTGTCATATATACCAGACGGGCATTGGCATTGGGAGGTGGAGTAAGGCTACTAGAAATCGAATCAACAATTTAGATAACCTCAATCCTTCTAAGATAGATTGATGGAAATGGAAAAAGTCTGTCATATACCTTAACTTGGAAGCACAATTACCGAATAATATTATTTATCTCCATACATTAATAAATAACTAATAGGGCAATTTTTAGAACTCCAAACACATCAAAGGTCCAAACAAATGGTTCAAAACAAGGATGAGTTTATTCCAGCTCACACTCTGAGGAGGTCCAGCTCACATTACTGGCACCCCTTGTTAAGGAGTGCTGCTTTAAACAAATAATTTTTAGCAACTTCACAAATAGAACCCACATCATCTGCGGGTCTTTTTTCTTTTCTTGGTCAAAGAAATTAGGGCCATCTTCTTCTCTCTGTATACAACTGGCCACGTTATGTTATGTTCCAGATTCCACTGAGAGACAGAAGCACAGAGGGAGATTCTGTTTTACAAATTGGCGATGCTCACGTGGCCTAAATGCTCCTTCAACCCCATTGAAGCATCAGCATTTCAAACGGGACAGATTAGGGCCAACACTTCACTATACACATCATCTTAACATGGATACAATGTTACCATTTTGTCCTTCCAGTCTTCCCAATCTCAAGTACGAAACTTGGAGGCATTATGTGAAACGAAGGAAAAAAAACAAAGGCCGGCATCCACATTTCACATGCATGCGTCGTTTCAGACAATATCCTCAATTAACGCCTAAATTGTTCATGTGTAGCCGAAAAAATTGTCTATTTGTGCATGATTGACATAGCATAGGCACATCCGTAGGTGATGTGAACATTTCACACTCCCAACTCCCAGGTCGAGTCGTAATCTATATTAGAACGTGGCGCCAGTTTACGGTCAGAGATGCATACCACTTATCTGGCTGTTAGATTTTTGACAACTTGTATATAATAATCCCAGCAGAGAAGCTGTGCTTTCCGCTTACGTCATTATCTGCCAATCAAATTCGTATATGTAATTAGGAGACGAGCTACTACCTACGCATCCTTAAACTCAACATCATTTCACTGATAATTATTTCTTATTCCAAGGCTATTGAAACTTGGAGGAATTATTAGGTAAATACTTCTTGTCATCCGGTTTTAATATTAAATATTAACATTAAATCGAACATACATACGATATTTATACACTGATAATAAAGTTATCTGATTTTCATAAATAAAATTACGGATAATATTTTGTTTTTCTGAGTTTAGAAACAAGAAAGACTCCATCAACAATGTGGATAGAGTGGTGGGGCCACGTGATCCAGACGCATTGAGCTTGATGCACACCAGGGAACTTTTCTGACTTTGACCCGTATCAAAAACGCCCACAGAATAAACACTAATCTATGTTATACCAAAAAACAGTTGGCCTGCCCGTCTATTATTTCATTATACAAATTTTGTTCGAAAACTGAAAACTGACTGTTTTCAATATAAGCTAAAAAGATATTATAATTTCCTACTTCAACTCTCTGTATTACTCAATACGCGACATATTCATTGTGTAAGCTAAAAACATCCATCCCACTTCAACCAAAAATAAATTAAACTTTTGTTATACAATTGTTTGTCTTAATAATGTTTTAGTTGTCCAAGAATCATTTCTCTTTTTGGGCAGGATACGATTTCATTTGTTTAACCACATACATTTTGGAGCATCGTCAAATACTCATTACTGTAAGCCTAAAAGCAGACGGAGAGGAACTATGATCCGAGACGCTACGTTTTGAATTAAGGAATAGCTAATACCTCATTGGATTTGGAATGGGAAACATCGATTTAGGGCAGTGAATATACTTTCTTGGATATCAATAGATTATTCCCATGTTTCATTCATATATTAAAAACATAAACGTTTAGGGTTTGAATCATTTTTGTTAAATTAAATATCAATACGATTATAGTTTATAATGCTGGATATGATATACTCATAAGTTGATATATCCTAATACCAAATTAGTAAATGTGGCCATAGATATGGCTTAATGGGTGCCTAGAATGGTGCTAAAACACAATTCAGGAAAATAGTAAAAATCGATACATTAACTATCAGATATAATATACCAAATTGAAGCAATTGTGAATATTTATGATTTTATGTCTACCAAACATTAAATGATTGATATATATGAGCATATTGTTTTAATTTTTATGAGTATTTTAATTCCTCATTGATGCTCAATTACAGACTGGCCATACACTGGTTACTTTCCATTTTCGTAACAAATCAAAGAAACGCTGCCATCTACGCGCTTAATTGGAGTGTGTACGGTACTACTATTTCTATTTGTTGTGTTTTTTGAGGTCACTTGATAAATATATAAGAAAGTCCACCTGTAATGTCTGCCCCTTTGGTTTTTTTTTTTTTCTCAGTCATCACCTTGTGCCGCACACCTTTTCTCTCCTCTTATATTCTCTTCGCTTCCTCTTTATCTCTCTCTGTTCAATTCATTCCCATTTCAAAACCACATCACAAGCTCCGGCCACCTTCTTTCAGCTCAAAACAATTACTGTACCCAACAGCATATACATACACATATATCTATATATATATATACACGACGATGAACAACAATATTGGGCAATTCGGGGACACAACACTAACCAAAGTGTTTGTTGGAGGATTGGCATGGGAGACCCCCAAGGAGGCCATGAGAGAGCACTTCGAAAAGTACGGCGAGATCTTGGAGGCTGTCATTATCTCCGATAAAGTTACCGGCAGATCCAAAGGTTATGGCTTTGTAAGTCTCTTCCCTAGGTCTATATATGCCTTCTCACTTCACTACATATACATCTTTTCTTCGTTTGATTATGTTTTTTATGGGATAGGTGACGTTTAAGGATGTTGAAGCAGCGAAGAAGGCTTGCGAAGATGCGACGCCGATCATCAACGGCCGTCGAGCCAACTGCAATCTGGCGTCACTCGGTGCTCGCCGGCCGAGGTCTGTGACCGCCACTACTCCTCCTCCTCCTCCTCCTCAACAAGGTAATCTAGTATATACCATCTTTGTTCTAAAATCTACTAGCATCACTTTTAATACGTTTCCATTTTTATACAATATTATGCAACCCTACAATACACTACCAGTACGAAGATCGAGAATCTCTTTCTCTTACAAGTAAGCATATCACATCATTTGCACCGCTGTTTACGTATATTTGCAATAAAGGAAACTCGATATAAAAGGAGCATCTCTCTGTAAGATGGGTAAGGTCAACTTTATTGTAATCTGAAATCTTAATCGGGGAAGGGATCATGCCTGAAACTTAATATTAATTACTTTTTGAACGTTTGTGTGCTGGTCAGTTATGAGAATCATCTCCGGTGGAAAATAGTAATTCTTTTTCTTTAGATATGATATTCGTTAATGGGAATACTGTAGTAAATATGGTTTGGTTCATGAAGCATCAACCGTCGGACCAAGGTCGACTTTACAAGCCCCGGCCAATCATGTGCAGTGGTACTATCCGGCGGGATCGCCGGCGCAGCCATTTCACCACCAGCACCATCAGGCTGTTCCTGTTTATGGGTATCCCTCTTATCTCTTGGATTATCGATTCATTCCCCCTTTGATCTAAAACAATAAGAGGTTGATTGTTTTGTTTCGTTTAGGTACTCTCCGGCCTGCATTGCCACTGACGTTAGTTACAACCATGTAAGTTGTTGTACGATACAATCTAAATAAGATTCATTGGGTCCTTCAGTTAAGCTAGATTATTGAATAATCTCAAATTTTCTTTCTATCTTAGTTAGTCAAAAAGAAATGTTATTAGCTTTTTTTCTTTTTTGGTAAAATGTTATTAGCTTGTTAAGAAGAACATGAAATAGAACTGACGTAAAGTTGATACGTGGTGGCGGACAGAAGCTAAGTTATACTGGGGGGTCCTACATGAACGGGCATTTCTCTCGGGTGTATCCAGGGCAACAGATTGTGGGTGCCAGTACATTGATGCCAATGTACCCAGTTTATCACTTCCATCAATCACAGACAATGGGCCTACCTGCCCACATCTTCCCATCATCAACAACAACAGCGGGCTATGTCCCAACTGTCCCACCGATCATGTCCAAACCTTCATCAATGGCTCCCAATTCAGGTGCTTGAGCTCTTCGTAACATGAACCTACACATGTACATTATATGAGAATAGCTTGTGTGTGTTGTAAGTCCACATGGTAACGTGCACAATCTGGTCAAAGTGAGAACAAAGAATCATTGTGTCACGTGACTTCGTGATCGAGTTTAGGCCCACTGCCCACGTGGAATAGAAGCAAATGCTTGTTGGTCAAGTGCATCATACAATCTTATTTACGCTCTTTCTTTGATGCCAGTTGGCTATTTCAAACTTCCAACAACAGAAATGAAATGGCTGTTGTTCTATTGTTTCTTGTCGTCATTACTACCTTGGATTTTCTGCCTCAAGTTATTCACTGAAACATTGTTTTTCTATCAATTGGTCGTAGTCAGTTCATTTATTTAGAATTATAAACTGATATTACATAGACAGTTTGCTTGGCTGTTGAATAGGTACAGTTGGGACAGCAGGAGAAAGCTTTAAAAAGGTTGGTTAAGAAGAGGCACTTAGTTGGCAATAACACAAATAAGTGGAGGGGGAAAGGGATGGTCGCTGCTGCAGAACAACATTATTATCTGATCTGTTGTGGCTCTTCTTTCCAATTTTCTTATTTTTTTAAAATTATTTATCATTAAGATATCCTAGATGTCTGATAAGATTCTTTCATTCTCTCTCTTTCTTTTCTTATCTCTAACATCTCGGCTTCCGCTGTGAACTACTAGCAACGAAAAACCAAAAAACATTGTAACAGAAGTTATGTAATATTTACCCATATCTTATGGGTTGCTTTTTATGGCTTCCATGAAAGTTTGCTCCATTAAAGCCTGCATCTTCTAATAATGCTTCTCTTTCTCTTTCTTTCAATTATTATCACACATAGTAGTCTCCTTTTAGCCAGCCATATGCTTAGCTGTGTGGCATTTAATCTGTGTATATATCCTGCAACAAAAGTAAACATCTCCAAGAGGAATAGTGACTTTATGTGTTAAACCTTTTCCTTGTCTTTTACCGTTTCTGCGGTAAAACATTTATCATGGAAGCCAACCATCAGAGTTTATCCACTTGAAGTGGAATGTTTTAGAGTAGTGTTCTAAATACAGTCATTTTTAGCACTTTTACACAAACTTTATTTTGATTAATAAAACTAAAAGCAATTTTTTCATTAATTTAATGTTTGTTTATTTATGAATTGATGTCGATCTTAAATCAAATTAATAAAGTCTATTATACAAAACATAGCATGAAAGAAATCATGATGAGCTCATAATAAGAGATTCCTATCATGTGCAATTATGTTGGTATCAAAATTATCTTTAGTCATAGGATTAATAAGGCAGGACATTATTAATCCGGATAGACTAGCACATATTATACTCATTGATTTGATCAAGCAGTGGATCTCACAAACTGTAAGCATAAAATGTTTAGAGTTAACATGTGGATGGTTACTAGGAATTGTAAGTACATCAGATGACTTGCTATGAGATTATCATATGGATGATATATCAAATGTCAATGATTAATCTCATCATAGCAATGGTACAAATATCCTTAAACTTGAGGTACTCAAGGATATCTTGAATACTGATCTTATGTTTTGACATCATTCCTTATTATCTCAAGATGAGATCACTTATAGGGTGGTGATTGGGTACAACTATTGATATTCGAACGTAATTGGATAGCAAATAAAAGATTTATCACTCCTGACAGAAGGAAAAGATACCCACGACCTCTTGTGAGGGTCATTACTCAGGAGTCTCTGGCCAGAGTAGTTATGTGTCATGAAGAGAATCTTCAATGACACATAGAGTAATGAGATCCTAGGACAAAAACTAACATCATTTGGACTAGATATGACATAGTTAGTCTAGTGAGAGTTGACACATATCTCATACTCCGAACCAAGTGAGGTATAGTATGGTGAAATGATGAATTGCACGGTAATTGTCTATGGAAAGATTCGTAAGTCGGATAATTAATTATCGAAGAGTTCGTGTGTTAATCCACTTATATTATGATAAATTGGCATCATGAAACCCTTCATGATTTTATTGAATTAAGAGTTAACTCAAGTAGCATGAAACCATCCATAATTTGCTTGAATTAAGGGTTAATTCAAGCGCCCAAAATAACCGGAAACCTAAAGGTTACACGCATAAAAGATCAAACGAAAAAAAAGTGTGTATGGCTGTTTTTAAGTAGGCCATAGGCCACGATTGTGATCGAAGGCTCGACAGATGTACATAAGTGAGTTATTCACTTATGTACACAAGAGCTAACCAATCACAAACACACTCAAGTGAGAGAATATGGTGTCTAGAAGAGTTCTAAAGTTAGATAGAATTGTCTTGAGTCTTGTTTATGCAATTTATGCAATTGCTGCATGAATCAAAGTGCATGCAACATAGTCTTGATCTTTCTCTCCATTAAAGCATCTACTTGAACTCATCTATTTTGGTGCTCTAACCACCCTTACACATTATTTCTTCTTCATCTTTGCGTGTTCTTGAGTGATCAAGGAAGGGTTTGGTGTTTGCAAGAACCCAACACAAAGAGAAGAATCAAGAAAGGAGAACAAGAAAAAGGTACATGTACTATTATACCATGTTCATATAATCTGTTTATGCATGCATTTGAGATTATGGCTTTTTGGGATGTCATGGGGTCAGAATTTAGATTCCGACACTCCTATTGCTTTATCGTGCATATGATGCATGAACCCATGTTTTCCCTTACAGAATGTCTAAATGATAGAATACAAAGTGTTACTAATAATTAAAATTTTACGTTTCTACTTATTCACTTAGAAGTAAAGAACTAATTAAGGACAATATATTTAACATGTTGCAATTAGACTTGTATGCATGTTGACATAGTTAATTTAATTCCATAGATTAAATTTAAAAGATAATGAGTTTCAATTTTGAAAATAAACCCATAAATTAGGATCAAGTTTAAAATGAAATTTCAAAAATTTTATGGGATATATTTAAGTTGTAAAAAAAAGTTAAAACATCCAACCAAACTTAATGTTAAAATTTAAATTAATCTATAGTTTTTTTCTAACAATTTTTCATTCATACAACTATATTAAGAAAGAAAATAGTAAGCATGAAGATCTTTAAAAAAGGGAGTTCTAAATATATTTTTGATTTACTATCTAAAATATTTGTTTACTAATGATTTTATAGACGACATAAATCGAGGTTTTAGTAATATTGTTTTTTCTTAGTCATTTATGATGACTGATTATGTTTTCTCCACATTAAGATGGACTAAAAAAATTAAATGCGAGCTAGAACTACCCCTTCAACAAAGTATGTTCAGTTGTTTGCTAGTTTCCTTTATGACTGATGTGTACATTTGTTTAACCTACGTTGTTTTTGCATTTTTAATTAGAACTTCTAATTTCATCGTAAACTACCCCATATGCCATTCATCTCATGCAGTCAGTAAACTATTATGGCAAAGATGTTCAACTTCATCTAAGCAATTGTTTTAATTGAGGATTTAGATAGTTGCCCTTCTTATTGGTTTACTATTTATTTGTTCTTCACACAAATGAAAATGATGTTAATGTTGTATTAATTCTAATTGTGTTTTTAAACTTTTTTATTATATAAATGTAATTTTTATTGTTAATGAAATAATTATAATAACAATAGTGACAAGTTCTTGTCTTCCAAATAAAAGATCTAATTGGGCTTGACATGTAAGTCCGGGCTTAACTAGACTCGAAGTTAATGTGCCTAGTTGTAACAGTCCAGATCACTCGCCCACATATATTGTCCCCTTTAGGTTGCCCATCGGCCAAGGCCCTCACGGTTTTGCTCTTCCTACACTCAGGAAAATGCGTCTGTAGGGAAGAAGTATCTGTACCTTTATAAGGTATACTTCGTTCTCCTATCCAGCCAATGTGGGATCTCATAATTACTTTGTCATAACCCGAAACAGGCGCATGACCGGCACGTGGGATCGAGATTCAAAACTCCAGATCACGCGTAAGCCTACCACTAGCTACAAAATAAATTCAAAAACCAAGAACACAACAAGTTCATATAATACAATAACAATAGTGCACATCAAAAAAAAGTTTTACAACTCATGAAATCATGTCATTACGGACGCTACAATACAAGATAATGAAAATAAATAAATAATTACACAAACGTAGGTAAGTCGCAGCAGACATGTCACAGGAGTCACTACTGCGAAGCTGGTGGTAGCTGACCTGAAAAATAAGATTGAGGGGAGTCAGACCTCGCTGAGTAAGCTCACACCATCCTACGATACCCAATGTTATGCGCACAGTCACGTATGAATATCAAAATATATCCAATCATATCAACAACACAAATAAATTATGGGGGAGAATATCTGTAAGACCCCAATCTCTCTCGACAGCTTATAGTCATGTTGACGAAAAGAGGTCCTAGCCCTATCACATATTGGTTGTTCTTCCTCAGCTCATCTAAATCAATCTCTGGGGCATAACGACTCAAACGAATAAAGTCCGTGGTGTACTCGTCTACTGTCCTATCTCCACAGTGTACGTTTAAAAACTCTGATTTGAGCGTCTCATGAGTTGCAAAGGAGAGCAAGTAGTCCATAAATCTTGCTCTAAACTGCGACCAAGTCACTGTACTCAAGTGTGGAAGGATATAATCTTGATACCAATCTTTGGCCATCCTGCAAAGACATCTCTACCAGTCCCACCAGTTGTGTATCAGAACAATGCAGCCTCCTACCTCACATCTCCACCTCATCGAGAAAATCAATAACCTCCTGAGGTCTAGTTCCGTTGAACTGTATCGGACGAAACCTTGCATATGCCATAGATAAATGCATATCCAATATCCCTTGTTCTAGGACTACCACTGGGAGAGCTGACTGCTACTGCTACTGTATCATCATCATCGAGTCTCGAAACATAGCATTGTTAGCCTCTATCCCTATTAGGAATGCCTATATATCAAATGCAGGTGTCCCAGGAACTCCTTGTGACACCTTCGACGCCTCGATAGGGATCTCTTGTGTCTAAATCGTTCTGTGCCTACCATGCCTTCTAGCTGAGGCGGCCGGGGCAGATGTCTCATCCTGAGCTGAGGCATCATTATGACCCTCTTGATCAAGTCGAGCATAAAATCGAGCACATCTATTCATTTTGAAATTGAAAGAAAGAGAATGGTCAGTACCACAAGTGAGAATATGAACGTATTCTATAAGAGTTGACTTTAAAAAGGAGTGGATTCCTATGTGTCTACAATGACAAACCAAAGAACATCCTAGGCCGTAAATCTGTAACCTAGGTTCTGATACAAACTTTGTCAAAACCCGAAACGAGCATGTGACTGGCACGTGGGATCGAGTTTCGAAACCCCAGATCACACGTAAGCCTACCATTAGTGACAAAATAAATTCAAAACCCAATAATGTAGCAAGTTCATACAATACAATAACAATAGTACGCGTTAGAAAGAAGTTTTACAACTCATGAAATTATGTCACTACGGACACTACGATACAAGATAATGAAAACAAAGAAAGAACATACACAAACGTAGGTAAGTCGTAGCGGACACATCACAGGAGTTACTGTTGCGAAGCTGGTGGTAGCTGACCTAAAAAATAAAGTTGAGGGGGGTTAGACTTTGCTGAGTAAGCTCATACTGCCCTACGATACCCAACGTTATGCGCATAGTCATGCATGAATATCAAAATACATCCAATCACATCAATAACAAAAATAAATTGTAGGAGAGAATATCTGTAGGACCTTAATCTCCAAGGGTAAGCCCTCATAACTATAAACCTTGAATGGCTGCGAGGAGCTAGGCACCGCCAGTAGCCCAGCCATACTCCTATACGTATGTAGCCGTAAGGCTCTCTTAATCCAAAGGGGTTGCAGGAAGCCAAGCATCACCAACAGACCAACCCTTGCTCAAAGTGTCCAAAGTCATAAGCATCACAAATAAGGATCCGATCGGGAGCCAAACATCAACCAAGATGGACCTATAACATATCTCAATATCATAACAAAACAACTCTCATAATCATAACCAGTGCGTATCTGGTCTTGAAGCATACCCATCAGGTGGCACATCCTACAGATCTTTTCTTCCCCACAATCGAACATACAATACATATCAAATTATTAAGCATGCAATTTATCAAGTAAACATTCAGTTATGCAATGACCAATGCATGTATGCAA
>JAOTAX010000198.1:18204989-18215851 GCA_025629825.1 Erythroxylum guanchezii | reverse complement strand
ATTTATTGTCTTCTTGAATTTATTGGAGATTTTGCTGAACTATTTTTGATTGCTTAAATTGCTTATAATATGGATCCATATTCTGAATGCAGATGTACTAAAGTAAGCCTGTTGCTACTCTCTTTCATTATATTTAATCGTTGATGGAAAACATAGCTAAGCCTGTTTCATTAACAGACATGCACTTTATTCTAAATCAGATAGCATACTTCTGAAAAGTCAATAGTGGTACTGGATAACATTCTGGGTTTCTTAGGTACATACTTTGGATTGTGGTATTCTGTGTCCAACATTCTGTTTCAGGAAACTTTGACAGTGAACTTGAGTTTCACTGGATTGTGGTGATGGAATTGCTTCTGTTACAATTTTTGTTTCTTTTTCTTTGAATGCTTTTCATTTGCCTTACAGAAGTTCCATCTTTGATCTTTTTGGATAATTGTGATTATCTATTCAGTAAGAATATAATGTGTTAGAACCCATTGACTTTTCAGAAGTATGCTATCTGATTTATAATAAAGTGCATGTGTGACTGTGAACTTAGAGTTTCACTGGATTGTGGTGATGGAATTGCTTCTGTTACAATTTTTGTTTCTTTTTTCTTTGAATGCTTTTGTCAATGCTGTGGAATGCTTTTCATTGTTTTACAAAAGTTCCATCTTTGATCACTTTGGACAGTTGTGATTATCTATTCAGTAAGAATATAATGTGTTAGAGACCATTGAGCACTTCTTTGGCTCGTCTGATCTTTAATTTATTTTGTGAGCATGGTCAAGAATATTGACAGTTTCTTTGCAGGATATGACTAGGATATCATATCATTTTGTTAAAGGAAACAATCCAAAGAAGTTTGCTTTTACTTTGGTCAATTTCACTGGAAAGGTTAGTCTTCTTGAGCATTGTGTATAGCTGTTTGAATAATATATTTTCATGATCTCTCATTTTAACTATTTGTGCTTCTTCTAATCAATGCCATTGTGAAGGCATATATAAAATAACAAAACTCTTGTTGATCTACCCCTTCCATTGCAATGTATTCACTGGGCCTGGGTAACAGTAATAACTTTTCTTTGGATGATATGTTAACAACTGACGTGTGACTATGCAGTGTTATCCTGGTGAAGATGATCTGGCTATTGCACGGGCAGTTCTACTGTAAGTCTGCTTAATGAATTGGACATATGCCACTTCTGTGGGCATACTAATCCAGAGATTCATGCTTATATGTGAAGTTCTAATTACAATGTCTTTCCTTACCTGTTCAGGTATTTGGCTATGGGAAATATGAGAGATGCTAATTATCTGATGGAAGAGATAAAGAAACAGGTGGTATCTCAGAAGCCTGATTTTCTCCAATCGGACTTGACAAAATTCATTTCGTATCTTTTGCAAACGTAAGTTGCACATTTTCTCCTCATGCTATATGGAGATGTATTACCATGGTAAAGCATTGATTGGTTATAAATATAATAAAAGCATGTTAAGGGTCACTACTGGATTCGGAAGGGGATGTTTTCCCCACTGAGAAATGACCCTAAATTTTGTGTTTTGGGTGGAGGCAACCTGACTGGCCTCCCCATCTTGACCCTCAGCAGATCAACTCACTTCAGATGGGAAAAAAAGCAGAGTTCTTCTGAAATATATATTTAGCTTCTCTTTTTTACAGTAGACAGCCTTCAGTTCTTTATCCTGCACATACCTTTTTGAGTTCCATGTTGGATTCTTTGCTTAACCTTGAATCTCATTGAATGCAACTTTCTTATTGCTAGAGATTATTTTTGAAATCTGTAACATTAACAAGCCAATTTTAATCATTTTTTCCTTTTGATTTATTTGTAGAAGTTAAGTTCTCATGTTGAAAATTTAAGATCATCTATGATAAGTCTAATATATTTCTTTTCCAGGTTGCAGCGAGATGCTTTACCTCTTTTTAATATGTTAAGACAGAGTTATAAGTCTAGTATAGACCGGGAACCTGCATTTAATGAGGTGAAGAATTATGCATATTTCTTTAATATTTCTTACTGATTTTGCAGATAGCTTATAATCTATTGCGTCAAAACATCTATTTGCTGTTTCTATTTACAAAAAGATGTTAAATGTCAAAAGACTATCCTGATTGATATTGCTTTAAATGTCTAATGTCTTTATTATTCAGCTGCTAGATGACATTGCCGAAGTGTTCTATGGGGTCCAACGTAGAAATCCCCTGCAAGGGATGTTTGGAGATATTTTAAAGGTGATTTGACTTTAGTTTGATGTTTGTGCATCTTCTAGACATGAACTTTGAGTAGTCCATCTTTCACTCGCCCTTTACAATAATAGCTTATTAGAACATTCAGGAAATGAGAGACGCCATTAGAAGAAAGGAACGATTCTCTGTTAGGCAGTTTGCTCCGTTTCTGGTTTCCTTCTAGAACAGTTTATAACTGTGATGCTAATAGATTTCTTGCCATCTGATACTTCGGAGTATGGGACCTGATAGTGAATTGTGTCAATTTCTTAGCTTTGTTATATTCGTAATTCGGTTGTTTTGTGAGCTAATGGGAAGAGGTTTGTAGGCAGATCAGAAAGTCTTGTAGTTTCCTAAGGTAAAACTTTCTTAGCTGGAGTGATGGTTTTGCAGATGATGGGCTGACAGAAACATGAAGACGAATCAATATCTTGGCACTGGTGGATTAACACCACCGTTTTGCTTTGGTTTTGCAGATGATGGGCTGACAGAAACATGAAGACGAATCAATATCTTGGCACTGGTGGATTAACACCACCGTTTTGCTTTACATGGAGTGGCCAACTTCACAAACAATTTTCAAAATCTTGTAGTAATAGCAACATCTTTTATGTTTACATTTTTTTTAACTGCTGCGCCATGGTATTCTGGTTTTTGTAGTCGAACAAAATCCTTATCTTTGTTTCTAAATGGGAAATACTGTTGATAAACGTAATTTATATGAAATACTTGATTTCCAATATTTCCTGACCCTTGTGGATTGCCAACTTTGACGAGTTTGGAGATTTGGTATAGCAACTTACGGAAACCAAACGCTCTACTTTAAGAATTCTTGTGCATGACAATAAAATGAGTGGACAAGCAAAGGGATGCCTTCGAATGCTAATTCTTATTGTAGATTTGATTAAAACGTTAACGGTAAGATCTGAAAGATTTTCAAGTACAGGTATAGTTTGCTGAGGCTGAAAACGAGTTGAACTTTGGGCCGCTATGATTGGTCTATTGAAAAGGTCACTCCGTTGTGCTTCTTGAAGTTGTGTGTTGTATGGTCCACCACCTGAGTAATGCGTTTGGAAAAGGAAAACAGAAGACGAATCAAGTTCTTAAGTGATGTAGAACAAGTGGATGTGAATCTAGGTTAAAGGATGAACTACTGACATTGGTGTTGCTCAATTCAAGGTTGTAAAAGTCCATCGTCTCTGCCCTGAACAAAGGCCCTGCGTGCCACGTTCCACGTTCAAGTTTCACGAACTTTGGGCCGGAGATCCTGAAAACGCGCACCTCCTCAACAGCAGGAGGAACGTAGAAATGCCCGCAACGAGACTTGATAACATCACCTCCACCTCCAGGATTTGCATGCACGATAGATGCTTTGGCTACTCCCAAGTACCAAACATGTCCTCCAATGGATCCAAGGCACTGGGTCACGCTTGCGTGATGAGTAATGTTGAAAAATTCCAGTGCTCGATCTTCAAGTCGCATGATGTAGAATCTACACGACCCAAAAAAAAAGAAAGAAACCAATCTACTGTAATACTATGAACTCAACTGGAATACAAGAATTTAACTATCTACCTGGGAATTCCATGGCTAAGGTTTAGGAGAGCATCTCGCGGACCGAATTCCTCACCATCTTGTGATGGCTCTATCACTTGTCCGAATTCTTTGAAGCTCTCTGGCGTTGCTTCTATGGGTTCCAGCTTCAGTATTTTTGTCTCAGACATTCTATTTCGTCTCATCGGCCCATCCATTAGTTGATATAATATATGCGGTTGATTAACCCAAACATTGAAACGGCGTCGCTAGCTAGATCCATCCATCCATCAAACGACCTCGTAGAGTAACCTCTAGTTGGTTCAAGTTCAACTCTATTTTCTTTTTTAAAGTTCGGATTCGTTGTCTTCGTCGTCATCGTCAACTTCCAAGCATGAAACAACCCCTTCCGCTTCCGGTTCCAGACCCTAAATCTCTAACAGAACAACAACTCCTAAAATCTCTAACCTCTGTACTTACCTCCGAACTCACATCCCAATCTCTGAACCCGTACATCCCAAACTTCACTGCAAACCCCAAGCTACTCATCTCCTTGTTCTCATCCCACGCTCTGTTTCACAAACCCACTGTTCTCCTCTCTCTCTTCAAATGGGCAAAAACCCATCTCTGTCACTCCGTGGCCCACTCGCCTCTCACTCTCCTCTCTCTGTTACCTTCTCTCATAGCCCACCACAAGTTCGTCGACGCCAAGTCCCTGCTAACAACCTTTATCGCCGGCGACAAACAAAACGTCCTCCACCATCACATCCTCCACCCTGATCGCTCGGTTCGAATCTCAAAGGCCCTTCTTGATTTGTCCATTGCTGCATACGTAGCCTCTGGTAAGCCACACCATGCCGCCCAGTTGTTTAACAAAATGAAGAAGCTTCATTTCAAGCCCAATTTGCTCACTTGCAATACTCTTCTCAATGCTTTGGTCAGGTACCCTTCTAAACATTCCCTTACAGTGGCTAAAGCGATGTATAGGGATGCCGATAAACTTGGTGTTCAGGTCAATACCAACACCTTTAATATTTTGATTCGTGGGTGTTGCTTAGAGTCCAATTTTGAGGAGGCTAAAGAGCTTTTCAGGAAGATGGGAGAAAAGGGCTGTGACCCGGATAATGTCTCGTATAATACGATGTTAGATGCTTTTTGCAAGAAGGGAATGCTGAATGAGTCTAGGGAATTGCTGTTGGAGATGAAGGAAAAAAGGTTGGTGCCTAATAGGTTAACGTATAATATTTTGATTTCTGGATATTGTAGGTTGGGGTGGTTAAAGGATGCTGCAAAAGTGATTGAATTGATGACGCAAAGTAATGTTTTGCCTGATGTTTGGACCTATAATATGTTGCTTGATGGTTTTTGTAAAGATAGTAGGCTTGAGGAGGCATTTAGGTTGAAAGATGAGATGGAGAATTTGAAGTTGCTGCCTGATGTGGTTAGTTACAATACATTGATTAATGGGTGTTTTGAGTTTGGAAGTAGCTCAGAGTCATTTAGATTGATTGAAGAAATGAATGAAAAGGGAGTTAAGCTTAATGCGTGCACTTACAATACAATGCTCAAGTGGTTTGTCAAGCAGGGAAACATGGATGAAGCGAGTCGAACCATAGCAAAGATGGAAGAAAATGGGTTTTCACCGGATAAAGTTACTTATAACACCTTGATAAATGGGTATTGCAAAGTAGGGAAGCTGAGTGATGCATTCAAAATGATGAATGAAATGGCGGGGAAAAGTTTGAAAATGGATAACGTGACACTTAATGTACTCCTCCATACTCTTTGTAGAGAAAGGAAACTTGATGAAGCATATCATTTGCTCAATAGCGCCAGTAGACGTGGCTACTTTGTTGATGATGTCAGTTATGGAACTTTGATCAATGGATATTTTGAGGATGATAAATCGAGTCATGCTTTGGATCTTTGGAGAGAGATGAAGGAAAAAAAGATAATTCCAACTGTCGTCAATTATAATATCATTATTCAGGGACTATGCCAACTAGGGAAAACTGATGAAGCTATCGAGAAACTGAATGAGCTTTTGGGGAATGGTTTGGTCCCAGATGAAATTACATACAATACAATAATTCATGGATACTGTTGGGAGGGGCAAGTTGAGAAAGCTTTCCAGTTCCACAATAAAATGGTTGAGAATTTATTCAAGCCAGATGTGTTTACCTGTAATATACTTCTTCGTGGCCTTTGTAAGGAAGGCATGCTCGACAAGGGTATTAAACTCTTTAACAAATGGGTTTTGAAGGGGAAAGCTGATTCAGCTACATACAACACAATGATATCAGGCCTTTGTAGACAAGGGAGATTTAAGGAAGCGTTTGACCTTTATGCAGAAATGGAAGAAAAAAAACTTGGGCCTGATGTTTATACATATAAGGCCATTCTTGGAGCCCTTACTGATGCTGGTAGACTGAAGGATGCAGAGGAATTTTTGGCAAAAATTGTGGAAACAGGAAAGTTACATGACCAGTCCTTACAGTTTGACAAGGGGCAGGATGTTGAAGCCCCTGGGACTCCTCAGGATTCTGATCCAGGTTCTGTTGCATATTCACAACAGATCAATGAGCTATGCATTCAGGGGAAATACAAGGATGCCATGGAAATATTTCAAGAATCCGCAAAGAAGGGTATTGCTTTACAGAAGTCTAGCTACATTATATTAATGGATGGCCTTATTAGGAGACGAAAAAGCATATCAAAAACTGTCCAATAGTGCTGAATTTTTCCTGGATTTTATTAGTATATAAAATTGGAGAATTTGTTATAATTATTTTTTTGCCAGTGCATCGAGCATAACAAGAACTTGAGGTGCTGCATTCAATGCTATAGATTGTCTTACAGTGGCTAAACATGTGAACAAAGTTGGAAGCTGTATATCATTAAAAGAATGCATAACTTGTATATAAATGTGTTATGCCTTGATTTAAAATTTCCCAGTTGTTATTTTATCTTCCCTAATTCCTTGATGAACGGGATTCATTGTAAAGAAAAGCTCGCTCCCTGGTATTTGATTTGCTAAATGATGGTGAGAAAGTAACTCTCCGTAAAACCATGTTGGGTTTAATAATTTTCCTTTGCACACCGTCTTAAAGACATGGGAGTAACACAAAAATATGAAAAAGTTGAAACTCATTTTTCTCTCATCTCTCAATATTTTCCTGGGAAGATGATGCCTTGCTAAGTTAGAAGGGAATTCAGTGTATTTATCTGTCATTGACACACTAATACAAACACATTAATTCATGTTAAAATATAACTTCAACTTTAACATTTTTGAAACGCTAAGAACATATTCTAAATAAATAAAAATATGAAGAAATTAACTTTTCATAATGATGTGACATAAAGGATACACCATTGAAAGTTTTTAAAAAAATGAATTACTTTTGTTAATACATATTTAGGTTAATCAAAATATTTAAATAATTAATTAGTAAATTAACTATTATTTATCCTAATTAAGATAATTAATAGGTTATAAAATATAATTCCTAATTTTATTTTCTCACTGCTTCCTATTCACAACGGGTGGACTATCCATTGTTTGTTTCTCTTGCATTTTGTACACCCCGCTGCCTCAGCCTACCCTCACCAAGGGAGCCTTACTAGGAGAGTAATAAACGGTATAACTTAATATTCTAAATGGTAGACTCAGTAAAATGGTAGAATATACAAAACTTTTGACATTTATTACTCTCTTGTTATTGACCCACTCTCAAATCTCATTTGCGACATTTATTACTCTTTTGCCGTGGGTTCCACTCTAAAATCTCATTTATATATTTTCATCCGGAGGTTATTGAGTCTCATCGTTGTAAGAGAGAAATAGAAGACACAAAATTTTGGGCATATCTTCGGTTTTACCACTTCGTGTGCGATAATGTTATTAAGGAAGCTAAACTTTTTATCTTTCAGCTTTCATGTTTAGAAAGTTAACTTTAACTTTTTCAACAACAACAACAACAATAATAATAATAATATTTAATATAAAATTTGTTGAGACATGGAGTCTCAAAAAGTCTAGTAATACGTAACTTTATCTCTAATTAGTAGAGAAATTATTTCCAAATGACTTACATGAAGTAGAAAGGAAGGAAAACAAACCAAATAAATATATAATATATAATAAAGAATAAATAAATAGTAGTTAATAAAATTATAAGTAAAATGATAATAAAAATAAATAAATACAAATATATATAACAAAATGGTTAAAAAATGAAAAATTTTAACAATATATAAATAAATAAATACAAATATTATATATATATATATATATGTATGTATGTATACACACACACACACACACACACACACACACACACACATATATATATATATATATATGTATTTATGTATATATATGTATGTATATATAATAATCTGATAATCATACAACAATAACAACGCACAGTATAAATCACGCTGAAGTGCGGAGTCTGGAGATGTCTAGTAGTATTATTACCCCTAACTAGTAGAGAATCTGTTTCCAAAATAATATGGATAATAAGAAAATGAATACTAATAATAATATTATTAGTGATAGTAGTAAAGATGGTGATGATGTTGGTGATGAGGATGATGATAATAAGAATAGCAATAGCAATAGTAATACCAATAATAATAATACTAATAAGTAATTACCTCTTATGCTAACTCCAAGAGATATGAGTTAAAGGTATGTTTGGTTAGACGTAAGCTTTTTAATAGAACGTAATGGAATAGAATGAAATAGAATGTAAATGAATGTAATATTAAAAAATTGTTGTGTTGGAAGGATAGAAGGGTTCATAATATAATATAGTGAAATGTTGTTTAGATGAAGGGTTTATAAGGTAATATAGTGTAAAGTTATTTATCATTTTACATTCTATCATAAACTCTTCCAATCGGACGTTTTTCATTTTTACTATTTATGATGAAATGGAATGTAATTAATATGAATCGCTTTTTTTTTTTTCCATCACATCCTATTCCATTCCATTATAAACGCTCCTCCCAAATGATGGAATAATATTACATTCAATTCCATTCCATTTGATTAATAAACCACCAACTAAACATAACCTAAGAGATTAAAGAGGACTACCAAGATCTCTTTACGAGGGATCTTTTACCTGAATCCTAGCACACCAAAATTTTCGATTGTAGGTCATGTTTTTAGTAAGTTCCAACATTGTCATATCATTTTTATCACCTCCTCCTAATTCTCCTTAGGCTCCATATTTTTCTCTTACAATCGCTAAGTACGATCCTTTCACATCTTCTCACTGGAGCATATAAGTGTCTCCTCTTAACATAACCAAACCACCTAAGCCTCGTCTTTCTTAATTTGTTCAGAATATTAGTAACCTTTAATTTTTTCCCCCACTATTGCATTCTTGACCTTATTCCTTTTGGTAAGGTTGCACATCCAACGGAGCGTCCTCATCTCCGTCACCATTATTTAATGACTATAAACTTGTTTGATGGGCTAACAGTCTGCTCTATAAAGCATGGCCAACTTAATCACTAAATGATAAAATTTACCTTTAAGCTTGAGTGATATCTTCTTGTCACATAGAAATTCAGAAGCATTTTTCTATTTAAGCCACCTTGACTTGACCTGATCCATTAGCATATGAATCTAAAATACTCATCTTAAAAATTAGCAACAAAAGAATTTCACGATTCTGACTTTTGAGTTCTGAGTGATAATTAGGTAAAGTCTTTGATTGTTTTATGTATTTTTAGCTTACTAAATATTTGAATATCTGAGTGATAATTATTGCAACACTTGTGGTTCATTTGCTTGCAACTCTTTTTCTTTTATTATTATAAATCCCTAAATTTATTGTATTCTTAAAAAGTATTATTATTTGTATATTATTATTTAAATGTCACCAAATTTATTCTTTTTTATTTTATTTATATTTATTTAAACTAACATCATATTAAATTTACTTTAAATTTTAATAAATATAATAAAAATTCTTTGACAACGATTGTAATTTTGAGTATGTGGACTTATAAATTGAGCCACTTATGTATATATATTAAATTTTAATAATAAAAAATGCTTTTAATGTTTACATATTTGTATATTATTGATTTATTGTGGCCCTTATTTTTACTTCGCCCAGGGTCAATAAAACATTAGGAACGACCCTGTGTACATCATAGTAAGTGAACCAACCACTTCTTTTGTCTCCCGTACATCGCACTCCTACATATTGAGCCTATATATCTCTTACTTTTACAAGCCAACCATTGCTGATTTTCTGGGGAAGCGGGGATGGTAATACTTCATGGTAGATCCCTATTTCTTTTGTCTGGTTATGATTATTTACAATTTATGCTATTGATGCATATAAATGTTGATTCCTAAAAGGCAAGATTCCTCATATAGAATTTATCAATTGTAAGGTGGTTAGAAAAACAACAAAAAACATGATGTAACAAAATTTCTTCGATGTCATCTACAATTTTTCATTTGAACATGCAGTCACTTGGTGGAATTAGATGTACTTCTTGGCTTATGCCCTTGAAGTTTATATATTGGTAGTTAGTAAATAGGGTTAAGTTAATTTAGTATGTCCTCTGTTTATATATGCACTGAGAGCACAAAGATGTGCTAAACTTATGATGCATGATTATATGCATGTACATGCCATAAAGAAAAAAAAGAAAGAAGAAATGAAAGATAAACTTGAAGTTTCAGTTGTCTAGGAAGTTTATCTCATCAAATCATAATTGCTAATTGTTGGTAGTTGACTTATGTTGGAAGTGACATAATAATTCAAGAAATTACAACTACCTTCCATGTTTTGTTAAGCTGGTAGTTTCCTTATTCTTTAATTCGTGTGTCAGATGTGCAAATTATAAATCTCTATTTCCTTAAAGAGTTACCGAGTTGACTTTGGAGTTTCTTTAGCCAGTTCTTACAGGCCTTGAGTACTTCCTTATTTTAAGTTTGATATTAAGATTCTTAGTTAGTTTGAAAATGTAAAGTTTTTGTTGGACCTCGAACCTTTTCTATTAAATGAGAAATTGTTGGCTATTATTCATGAGTAGAGAAAAAGGAAAATCCTTGAAATTGAAA
>JAOTAX010000198.1:18178264-18190299 GCA_025629825.1 Erythroxylum guanchezii | reverse complement strand
GATACATGGGTCCATATGTTTCCAAGAATCCTCGCTCGGCATACATAAACTATCGTGATCTTGACATTGGAGTTAACAACTTATATAACACCAGTTACGAGAAAGCAAGCATCTGGGGCAGGAAATATTTCGGCGACAATTTCGACAGATTGGTGAGGGTGAAATCTAAAGTTGATCCTTCTAATTTCTTCAGGAATGAGCAAAGTGTACCCCCTGCTCTCTCCTAAGTTGGTGAAGAAATAATAGGGATTACTTATTATGTAATGCAGTGATGATTCTACTGCTCTGTGTCTGTTTGTGAAATTTGGTTCTACTGCTCTGTGTCTGTTTGTGAAATTTGGGTCTAATAATATAATAGAAACGTGGAAGTTTTAGGGTTTTTTTAACTTTTGATTATTACTACAAAATTAAATATATTATTAAATAAAAAAAGTTAATTTGCTCAAATTTGAGACTACCAAAATCTATTAAGCTCAAATTAACTTAATCAATTAAGATAAAATAATATTTGATTGAGCTAAATTTTTTAAATCTAACTGATTTATCATATTAAAAATTTTATATTAATAATTTAAATTAAGATTGTTAAACATAAGATTTCTTGCAAAATAATGCCAATTGAAGAGAGAAATAAATTATATTTAATAAAATATAAATAATATCAATTAAATTAAAATTTTAATGTATATGAATGTAATTTATTATTAATTGACATAAATTCAACATAAAGTAGATTTATGTCAAATAATATGTAAATAAATAAATAAATTTCTTTATTATTATTATAAAAAACATAATAATATAATTTATTAAAAAACTTTTCGTTTGACATAAATGAATATTGAAGTGCAAATGGTATGAGCTTTCTTGCTAGCTTCATTGGCAAGCTGATATATGTAAATGAGGTTACTTTACTAAAGAAGAGAGTTAGGTATGCCAGGATATGCATAAATGTGGATGTTACGAAGGACCTTTTAGAAGAAATTCCTTAACTGGTAGTTACCTTCTTTTGCTATAATGGGGAAGCAATGACGCCCAACTGGAAGAACTTGTGTTAAGGGAAACTATTAGGAGCTAATAACTATCCCTAGAGCTAAAAAGAACACAGAGGTTATAGAAAACAATGAATCTGTCTCTTCCACCTATTCCTTCTTTAGCAGTAGAGGCCTATGAAAATACTGAGGTAGTTAGTCTAAATTAGAATTACTAAACTAGCAAAGCTGATACTTAGTAGCCTTCAAAGACCCTCCATTGGTAATAATGTTGTTCCAAAAGTTGCTATACAATCAAAGAAACTATTTGAAGGTTTTATAACATTAGAAAGAAGAAGATCAGGGAGAAAGGCCAAAAAGAAATCTTCAACCTCATATTAATATGTCTATCCTAGCTTGGAATACTAGAGGTATGAATAATCCTAAGATGCAACTTCTTATAATTAATTTTGTCAATTATATCAATCCTATGATTTTTGGTTTGGTTGAGAACAAACTTGAGTTGGAGCTTGTTCTAAATCAAGCTTTCTCAATAAATGGAAGTTTGTTACAAACTATTCTCATCACCACATTGGAAGGATTGTGGTAGCCTACTTTCCTAACCAAGTTCAGATCATTAGTATGCATAGCTCAATGCAAAGTATACACTTAAAAATAGCCATTGAGAGAATTTGGGTCGTATGACTCAGCTTCATCTATGCATCAAATCATTCATTTCAAAGAGAGGCTTTGTGGAAAGATTTAAGGGATCTAAGAAGCTTCGTAACTGGTCCTTGGTTGATTCTTAGGGACCTCAATTTTACTACTTTTGTAGTTGAATCAGAAGGCATAAGATGTAGCCTAAGTCCAAGTTAATATCTTATTTATCTTCCATAGAGTTAACTGATATAAACTTTAATGGTTCCAACTTCATTTAGTGTAATATGTAGGAAGAGGATTGACACATTAGAAGGAAAATTGACAGAGCACTTGTTAATCAGAACTAACTTCTTAATTTTCTTAAATGTAAGGCTCACTTTCGTAAGAATCCTACGCTGACCACTGTCCTATCTTAGCCGAAATGAGGGAATTAAGGACTAGGATAACTCCCTTTAGGTTTTTCAACTAGCTAACTGACAAGGAAGGGTTTAATGAGGCCATACTTTGGGGTCTTAGCTTCTAATTACAGGGATTTAAATCCTTCCAACTTTATAAAAGGATGGTAGCAATTAAATAGAGTCTTTTTAGTCCAATCATTTTTGTAAGCAAAATAGTCAAAATGCCAAAGAAATTTTAATTTGTAGATAAAAGGAGATCTATACTCATCTGGGTTATAAAACTAACAAACATTGGAGAAAGTTGCTTTATATACTTACCTACACATCCTACATATCCACAACTCTATTACAAGACAAAAGTCAAAGATATTCTAATTCAAAAAGGGTGATTCAAACACTAGCTACTCCCATAGAAATTTCTTTCCAGGAGGAATAGGAATAATATCAACTTGGGTAATATGATAAATAAACAGGATGTCATTGTCAACCATATTAGGAGCTATTTTGTAAGTGTGGGAGCAAGAGTAGAATTTGTTATACCCCTTATCGACATTAGATCACAACTTCTTTATGCTTCTCTCCCACCAACAATATGAGCAACTTATTAAACTCCCCTCTCCTAAAGAAATCCATAAAGTGGTTTTCAGTATCAATCCAAACAAAGAGTCTAAAATTTATGGCTTCCATGGTATGTTCTTTCATAAAGCTTACCCTTTGACAATCTAGGAATTCTTTTCAAAAGTTAAGATGCTAAAGGAATATAATATAACCCTCTTATGCCTATTCCCAAAAGTTCCTTGCCCAATAACTATAAAGGATTATCGACCAATTTCATGTTGTATCAATATTTATAAGATTATCTCAACAATCCTAGTTGAGAGACTCAAGTCCATTCTATCTGATATCATTATTGCTCCTCAAGTTGCTTTTATAGATGGGAGATCTATAGGAGATCATATAATGATAGCTCAAAATTTTTGTAAGAAATATAATGCTAAGGGGTCTAGAAATAATGTTGCACTAAAAGTTGATATCTATAAGACATTTGATACGTTAGATTGTGAATTTTTTTACTTCAAGTCCTTTATAGAATAAGATTTCCATAAATATTTATCTTTTGGATTTATGCTTGCTTCACCACTATTTTCTATTATGTGATGATAAATGGAGGAATCATTGCTACTTTTTAGGGGGATAGAGGATTGAGGCAAGTGGGATAAACCTTTATCCCCTTATCTCTTTACCATAGTTATAGAGGTCCTCACTAAGATAATCCAGGATAAGGCAATTAAGGAGAATGGATTTAGATTATATAAGAAATGTGTACAACATAAAATTACTCAACTTTTCTTTACAGATATGTTCTACTTTTCTGTCATAGAAATAAGGCATTTATTCAATGCTTAATGGAGTCTTTGAATCAATTCAGCAAAGTTTCTGGCTTAAGTATTAATAAGGAAAAGAACTCACTCATCTTCTCCAAGGATTGTGAATTTCTAATGAGGTAATTGATGGAGTTCACTGGCATCCCTTATGCTTCACTACTTATCATGTATCTTGGGAGTACAAATTACCTCTAGGAAGCTTTCCTATAATGATTGTTGAGTGTTGTTTAACAATGTTAGAGTTAAGATTAGAAGCTGTAAGTGCAAATTCCTTTCTTTTTCTAGCAGATTTCAACTAATTTCCTCAGTCTTATCTAACCCGATTACCTACTAGGATACTCACTTTCAACTTCATAAAAAGTTTCTCAAGAGCATTGAGAAAATGATAAGGAATTTCCTCTAGAAAGGGAACCTATCTTCGAAGCCCTTCTATAAGGTGAGTTGGTCCAAAGTGAAACTACCCAAGGAGGAAGGAGGTCTAGGGATGATTTCCGTACAGGAGATGAACACAACTTTTCAAACAAGGTACTTATGGAGTATTGTCACAGAAAAATGCTCAGTTTGTGTCAAATGGATTAATGAGTTCTATTTAAGACGCAGGAATATTTTAAGTGCTAAAATTAAATCTAATTCTTCCTATAATATGATGTAAATTCTAAAACTTAGGTCCTCTAGTCAACCATTCATTAGAATCAGGATTGGAAATGGCTTAACATTTTCTTCTTTTTTTGTAAGATAATTAGAGTCCTTTGGGCCCTATATACAAACTTCCTAACTATAGTGCACTGAGAATATTTTTCCTAGAATAAACTAAAGTCATATATTTAATCAACTCTGGTGAATGGATAAGAACAGGGAGGTTCATAGTGGGTGCATATAATCCTGACTCTAATATTCAGGGCAGGGTTGTTTGCACACAAACTCTCCAGGTATTTACTCTCCTAGGTCTTTTAGACATGTTATTAGGCCTAAGAGAACTAAAATTCCTTAGTGTAAATTGGTATTTCAAAGACTATTTCTCCCCAAAGTATCACTAGTATTATGGCTAGCTATATTAGAAAAATTGTCCATCTTAAATAGAATTATCCCATTGATCTCAACCCCTATAAATCCTCTTATAAATTCTGCAATGTTGGTACATAATCCATAAGTTACATATTCTTTAAATACCCTTTCATTGGTTCAACTTGGAATGACTTGAAGACAACATGTGAAGCCCCTGTCCCTCCTACAAAATGGAGATATATTGTTCAATGGATCGTAAAACCCCATGGTATGAGGAAGGATAACAGACTACTTCTCTAGGTGGCTTGGCCCTGCCTTATATATTGGATTCGATGTAACACACCACTCTGATAGAGCATATTCCCGAACATAATGACGATATTCGAGAATATACTATACAGGGATGGTACGTTAAGACTATTAAAATAACACATTACAAGCTTTTCACGCATCAGACATGTAACACCCCACTACCATAGAGTATATACCAGAATGCCCTGAGGACATTCAGTACATAACCTATAATAATGGGATGTTAGAGTAGTCACTACAATCACTTAGTCATGGCATCATCATTTATTTCCTCTTATAAGACATTATAAGGAAAAGCACAATAATTTAAAAACCAAATTCCTACTTTCATTTCATAAAAGCCGAATATTTACATTGACAGTTTTCAATATCATTTGAATACTACGTACATCATCATATCCTAATACAAAATATGATACATGAAAGAGGAAATACACAAAAATCTATTTAATCTTCCAATTTTAGCTGACCGACCTTTGAGCCATTTCCTTTTTCCAAAAATACAAGAACTATGCTTCTTGTAGAGTCTCTCCTCTCAATAGCTAATGTCCTCTCTCGGTCCCAAAAAATCAACGTTGCAATTTTAGTGAGATTTACTAACTCAATGAGGTTACCATCATCGATGGTTCACTCAATTCATACTACACTTCAATACATGCAAACACATAATTCACATCTTTGCATTTGCATAAAGTATCACATTTCACATTCTTATTTAAATGTAAGACAACCATATATTCCAATCAGTCAACATACGTATTAAAATGTATATGAAATGCTCATGTGACTCTTTTCTAATTATTACGTTGTTGTGACCGAATGCCTAAACCGTCCCGTATCCATAGTGGATACCGTGCTCATTGATACTGTCCCTTATCCGTTGGAGATACAGGGCTAATTTTACATAGTGAGTCTTTGGCTCTTAATCACATTTAGAGCTTTAAGCTCATTTTTGGTGGCTACTCAGGTCACAACTCTCATTATCTGATCATGCATTTATGTATGGAAAGCATCTCTCATATTTAATCAATCATGTAAAGAAGCACTTATTTCATCACATTCACTTATAAGTAGCACTTCAATATCACATTCATGCATCAAGTCTCGGACCTTCATTGTCTGGCATCAACGTAATCAAATCACATTCGTATCATCATTCAAAACCTATTCTAAAGCAAACAATTAATTGAGTGAAACCGTCTAGGTTACTCATAGTTTGTTCCCAAAGCTAATGCCTGGAAGTTCCGATAATGTCTAGATGTTGACGTTCCAGTTACTCCTCTATATCACGCAATATACACATATCACAAATTTGCACAATTATAAGTGTTTATTAATGCACATGTATGTATATGAAATATGCACAATGCATGTTCAATGACATTCCTGGATATTTTTTTTCCATTATTCTCCTCACATAATCAAACCTATATCAAAACTCACCTAAGTATAATTTATACTTAGGTTTATACCTCAATAAAACCATTAAAATCCCAATTCATAACTCATTTGGTCAATTCAGATTTTTCCTGCAACATACCTTCAGGTCTACTGTGCATTATCAATCTGACAATGAAAATGAAGTAATTTGGCAATACTTTCTTTTATAAAATTGTTCTCCCATCTCTTAAGTTTCTAATGACACCAATATCATTCAATTTGGTTCAATATTTTGAAAGTTATACTCCAAATATTTTTGAACTGTTCTTATTCTAAAACAGTGTCATGTACTCAACTTCCATCCAGAAATTGAAATTCTTAGAGATTGAATTAAGACTCTATTTCTTCAGACAATTTGTAGCCCTATGTCTCTAGTTTACTTCAAATTAAAAATCATTCCATTTAGATAACTACAGAACAAGATATTGTCAAAATACCGAAGCATGTTTAATGAAAATACTTCATTCATCGATTTTCCAAAACTATTCATCATTTTTTTCCCAAATTTATCAGTCAATCTCTCCAAAATGATTTCAGATGGTTATAATTTTTGGTGGAGATGTAAAACAATATGTTTCGAGTCTGTTGGTTCAAGTCCTCATTTGGAGATCAGGAGAAGAAGATATGGCCAAAAGATCAAAGGATGTTCGAATTGTCTCTAGCCATAAAGTCACAATCGTGCACCTGCACGATCGTGAGTTTTCTGTTGCATGCGGAAAGTCACGATGGTGAGACTCCAGATGATAGCAGAAAGTCATGATCGTGTAGAAGTTCTGCTTCTTCTTTCTTCTTCCAAAACTCTGAAAATTTCTTCTTCTTTCTTTTCTTTTGAACCAACTTCTGTAACTTATCTCAAACCCATTTTTTACTTCTATTCTACTCCAACATATTCAAAAACAGATCAAAACCAAGAATCAACACTAAATATAAAAAACATCACATATTCATGCATCTTCTTCATTTTTTGCGTTTTCATCTTTCTTTCTTTTTTTTCTGCAGTTTAATCTTTTGTACATTCTCCATTTTCATTTCACCATTTCAACTCCCATTCAGCCCAACACATTCACAAACAAAGCCAAATCCTAGATTAAAACATAAACATCAAAAATCAGAAAATCATCCATGCATATCACCATTTTCTGTATTTCTTAACTGCTGCATTTTTTTTCAATTTTCTGCTGCACTCTTTCATCTCCATCAACACTCTCAATTCATCTTAACTTTTCATTTTAATCCTACTAAAAGCACGACATCTTCTCACCCTATGTTTTCTTTAACTTTAAACCTATATTTGTTCATTTTTAAAAACACCTAGAAATTCATATAAACAACCGTAAGAAAGAAAACAAAGCATACATGAATCTCAACTTTCATAAATTTTTTCACTAATTTCTTACACATTTTTATTGCTCTTTCAACTCCAAAAATTATTTCTACAATCTTATAACATATTGCTCATCAAATCTGAAAAATTAGCACATCTAAATTGTCATCCTATTCTCATGGTTTTCATTAAAAAAAATCCATTTTCCTCATGTTCATACAATGTCAATAAATCACCATTTTTGTTTCATAAACTAACAACTCTAAAGGATTAATAAGATATTTACTTGATAAAACTCCAAAATCTTCAAAAACTTCAAGAAGCCCTAACTCTCATGCACCCACGTACATCTTCTTGAAGGTGATTTGGGTTAAGTTTTCCTTGAGGCAAAAGAAATGGGTAACAAAATTGGGAGTAGCAAAAAGGATAGATGAAATAAGGTTTTTCGTTGGTGAAGGTTCGGTGAGTCAAGAACCGAAGAAGAAAAAGCTTGATACTAAGGATAAGTCAAAAACCAATACTGTAACTTGGTCTTTCAAGTTCAAAAGAAACGTGGCTTTAGACTTGGACACTTGTCCAATTTCTAAGACTTTAACTAGTTTCCCAACTAACTAGTTCAATCATCTCTCAAATTTTTACTCTAATTATCTCCAAATTTTTCAAAATCATTTTCTCACAAATTCTAAAGTCATCAATAAATTTCTTCAGTATCATTTGATTCTTATTTCAAATTCCCTTCATCAATTCACTTGCCAAGTGGCATTTTTCCTAGTCTCATAATATTCAACGTTCTCCTAAAATTCTAAATTAACAAATACACTCTTCAAATCAATTTTCATTATCTAAAACCCACAATTCTCAATAAAAATCACATTTCACATATATAAATCAATTATACCCAAAAAAATGTCAATGAATGCATTTACAATTATTTTAATGTGCAAAAATTCAATATTCACGTGTATGTGTATGTCATGTTATGCATGAGCATGAAATACGTTTCCTAATTTCTCAACAATCTCTCATATTTACTATTCTAGCCTCAACATAGGTAATGGGATGATACAATTCTCCCTTCTTTAAAAGAAATTTTGTCTTCAAAATTCTTACTTGATTGTCCGAACAATTGGAGATATTGTCTCCGCATATGCTCCTCCGTTTTCAAAGTTGCTTCCTCAATTGAGTGATTCCTCCAAAGGCCTTTCACCAAAGGAATGACTTGGTTCCTCAACTGTTTGATCTGAGATCCCACTATCTTGATCGGCTTCTCAGCATAGCTTAAGTTACTAACAACCTCAATCTCTTGAGTCTATATCACATGTGTCAGATCTAATCGGTATCTTCGGACCATACTCATATGAAACACATTATGTAATTGAGACATTTCATTCGGTAAAGCTAACTTATATGCCAAAGGTCCTATCATCTCAATGATCTCATAAGGACTAATGTACCTAGGGCTCAACTTGCCCTTTTTACCGAATCTCAATACTCCTCTCCGTGGTTACACTCTCAGGAACACTCTGTCTCCTACACTGTATTCCATACCCTGTTGATGTTGATCCACATAACTCTTCTGTCTATCTTGAGCCGCTTTAATTTGGCTTCCGAGCAATTTCACCTTGCCACGGTATCTTGAATCAATTTCGAGCCTTCAACCGTTCTTAAGCCCTCTTCATCCCAATACAGAGGCAATCTACACTTTCTTCCATACAATGCCTTGTATGGTGCCATTCCGATACTACTGTGATAGTGGTTATTGTAAGCAAATTCTATCAATGCTATATATTGATCCCAAGCTCCTTGAAACTCCAGTGCACATGCTCTGAGCATATCCTCAACAATCTTGATTGTTCTTTTACTCTGTCCATCTGTTTGAGGATGAAATGCAGTACTGAAGTTCAACTTTGTGCCCATAGCCGACTGTAAACTCTTCCAGAATCTTAAAGTGAATCTGGGATCCCTGTCCAATATAATAGACACCAGAACTCCATGCATTCTAACCACCTCATTAACGTATCTCCGGGCCAACTGATCTAGTGAGTTATTCTCTTTCACTAGTAAGAAATGGGTCGACTTAGTCAATTGATCCACCACAACCCATATAGTATCGTATTGGCTCGGAGTCTTAGGCAATCCTATAATGAAGTACATAGTAATTTGTTCCCATTTCTACTCCAGAATAGGCAATGAATATAGCTTCTCTAATAGATCCTGATGCTCAGCTTTAACCTACTGGCATGTCATACACTTAGAAACATACTCTGCCACTTGTTTCTTCATTCCGGACCACCAGAAATGCTGCTTCAGCGTGTTATACATCTTGGTAGTACCAAGATGCATAGCATAAGCGGCCATATGAGCTTCCTCTAGGATTTCCTTTCTCAAATTATCTACATTAGGCACATACAGCCTTCGCTTCAACCACAATGTCTCACCCCTCAACTCAAACTTGAAATCCTGATTCATCCTAGCTTTCTCAATCAGCTTCACCTGGGATCTTTGTTTTGTACTTTTCTAATTCTATCATGTAACATCGGTCTCAACTTTAGTGCAGCGATCAATGCCTCATCCTGCTCTAGATTCAACTCCACATTTAAAGCTCTCAAATGAATCAAGTTTGGTAACCTTGATAACTAAATTTGAGCGACATTGGTATTAGACTTTCTGCTCAAAGCATCAGCCACCACATTAGCTTTCTCCGGGTGGTACTCAATCGTGCAGTCATAGTCCTTTAATAACTCAATCCATCTTCTTTGTCTCGTGTTCATCTCTTTCTAACTCAACAGATACTTCAAACTCTTATGATCAGTATAAATCTGGAACGTCTCTCCATACAAATATTGTCTCCATATCTTTAGAGCAAAGATAACTATAGCAAGCTCTAAATCATATATCGTATAGTTAACCTTGTGAGACCTTAGTTGTCTCGATGCATAGGCTATCACTTTTCCATATTGCATCAATACATATCCCAATCCTTGATGTGAAGCATTACTATATACCACATATCCTCTGGTCCCTGATAGAATAGTCAACACTAGTAGTTAACTAGTATTTCAGCTCCTCAAAGCTCTTCTAACATTCCCCATTTCATCTGAATACTACATTCTTCCTCAGAAGTTTTGTTAGAGTGGCTGAGATAAAAGAAAACCCCTTGACAAACCTCCGATAATATTCGACTAATCTTAGGAAGCTTCAGTTTCGATACATTTCTCAGAGCTTCCTAATTCATCACTGCCTCTATCTTCTTTGGATCTGCCTGTATGCCTTGTCTAATCACTATATATCCCAGAAACACTACTTGATCTAGCCAAAATTCACACTTACTGAATTTAGCATACAGTTGTTTCTCCCTCATAATCTGCAGTATTACTCTCAAATGTCTGGCATGCTCTTCTCTATTCTTTTAATACACCAAAATATCATCGATAAACACTATCACAAAGTGATCCAGGTAAGGGTAAAACACCTTATTCATCAAGGCCATAAATGTTACCGGGGCATTAGTTAACCCAAACGGCATTACTAAAAACTTGAAGTGCCCATACCTGCTCCTGAATACATTTTTAGGTACATCAGCCTCTACTATCCTCAATTGATAGTACCCCGATCTCAAATCCATCTTAGTGAATACTTGAGATCCCTGCAACTGATCAAGCAAATCATTAATTCTAGGCAACGGGTACTTGTTCTTCATTGCCACCCGATTCAGTTGCCTATAATCGATACATAACCTTAAAGTCCCATCTTTCTTTTTTACAATCAAAACTAGAGCTCCCCAAAGTGAAACACTGGGTCTAATAAAACCCTTTTTTAGCAACTCCTGTAGTTGAGCATTTAACTCTTTTAATTCCTTAGGTGTCATCCTATGTGGAGGAGTGGATATAGGAGCTGCACCCAAAGCTAAGTCAATCGTAAACTCCGTTTTCCGATCTGGAGGTAAACCAGATAGCTCAGTGGGAAATACATCCAGAAATTCCTTAATCACAGGAATGTCCTGCACATTCTGCTCAACTTGAGTTTCAATGACGTGGGCCAGATAAGCCTCACATCCACCTTGCATCATCCTCAATGCACTCATAAATGATATCAACTTGGCTGGCACTACTTGGCTAATTCCTTTAAAAAATGCTCTCGGCTGATTAGGAGATTCTAATACCACCTCCTTAGTATAGCAGTTTATGATATCCCTATGAGTAGTGAGCCAATCCATGCCTAGGATAATATCTATCTCTCTCAACTGTAGCATAATCAAGTCTGCCTCCAATTCTACTTAATCAATCCGAATCAAAGCATTTTCTGCAGACTTCTCTTATAACTATAGTACTACCTATCGGTGTACTCACCTCTAATCCATGTTGTAATAGCTCTCTATCACAATTGTAACATCCCACCCCTTACGGGAAGGGTAGAATGGTAATTTGGTAAAGGGCTAAGAGGGCTTAGGATTTGTTGTGAAAAAAAAATTCATGCATATGTCTACATGTAAATAGTGAAATGTGCACATGAAAAATAACTGTATATGCATGCATGACAT
>JAOTAX010000198.1:18148159-18164239 GCA_025629825.1 Erythroxylum guanchezii | reverse complement strand
ATGACCTAGCTTTTTATGCCAAATCAGTTTTTCTTCTTCAGTTGATATAAAACAAGAAATATTTTGATTTTGAAAATTTTTTAAATTGATTTTGTAAAGATTATTTCGTCTTTTGCCAGAAAAGAATATAGACCCATCCTTGTTTTTGACTTCACAAGGATTTTGATAGAAAGACACTTTAAAACCAGAATCACATAGTTGACTGACACTAATCAAATTGTGTTTCAAACCATCAACTAGCAGCACATTGTCAATGTATGCAATGGAATCTTTACCGATTTTACCGATTCTGATTATCTTGCCCTGCTGGTTGTCTCCAAAAGTTATCGATCTTCCCTCTTTATACTGAAGATCTAGGAACATAGACCTTCTTCTCGTCATGTGTCGTGAGCATCCACTGTCCAAGTACCAATGGTGCTTGCTGCCTCTTCCAAGGAAGGATATCTCCTCATCACTTTCTTCTTCGGCTACCAGGCAGATATTTTCTTGTTTCGATATCTCTAAGTCAGTATCTGATTCGGACGAATCTAGATCTTCCTAGGTTGCCATCATGCTTTTCTTGCCTTTTCTACTCTTCTTTGTCTTTCTTTTCAGTAATGGACATTCTGACTTGTAATGTCCTGGATTATTGCACTCATAGCATATGATGGATGCCTTCTCAATCTTCCCGTCATCTTTGCTATTCTTTTTGAAGGATGGATTTCCTTTTGTCTTTTTCTTCCACATGCGTCTAATCTTTCTCGAGATGAAAGATAACTCATCATCTTCTTCACTTGACTCTTGATCTGATTCGTTGGAGTCGTCATTCTTAGCTTCTTCAATATTCAGTGCTTTTGATGATGAATTCCTCTTCCATTGAATTTTGTGATTCTTTTGTCCGGCCTTCAATGCTATCGATTAATCCCATCCGACTTGTCTTCAGCATCGAGCTCAACTTCATGTATTTTCAGAGATCCAAGTAGTTCATCAAGCTTCAGCATGCTTAAATCCTTGGCTTCTTGTACTACTGTAACTTTCGGTCTCCATCTCTTCGGTAGACTTGTTAAGATCTTACAAACATGATCTTGATTGTCGTAAGTTCTTCCGAGAGCTTTAAGCCCATTGATGATTGTTTGAAATCTTCTAATCATCTAATCAATAGATTCTTCGTCCTTCATTTTGAACAGCTCATACTGATGTACAAAAATGCTTATCTTGGACTCCTTAACTTGATTTGTACCTTCAAGTGCGATGGATAGTGTATCCCACATCTCCTTTGCAGTATCACATCCGTGGATCTTATCGTACTCACTTCTACTTAAGGCACAACTCAAAAAGAACTTGGCCTTTGAGATCGGTTGAAATCTCGCCTTTTGATCTACAGACCATCTGATTTATGGAATAGGATTTCCTTGTTCATCTACCAGTGTGTACGGTCCATTTTCTATTATATTTCAAAGATCAATATGAGTAGATTCGATAAAGAGCCGCATTCTATCGTTCCAGTAATGATAGTCTTCTCCATTGAACGCAGGAGGTCTAGTGATTGAGGCACCTTCAGCTATGAATCTTTATCCACACTTCGTTACAGTGATTCTTGGACACCGAGCTCTGATACCAATTGAAGTGAATCACACGTTAATATAGACTTAATAATCGATATACAAATGCACAAGAAGAGGGGAGGGGGGTTGAATTGTGTATTCTTTTTTATGATCCCTTTTTTAACAATTTCTTTAAAACTTGTTTTTTCTCAAAACTTTTGAAAATCAGTAATGTAAAATATTTTCTAAATTCTTGTATGAAAATAGTGAGATTAAAAATTCAAAGTTGAGAGAGTTGAGAGTAAATAGTTGGGAGAGAGTGTCGACACAACAGATTTATACTGGTTCAACCCAAACTGTGGACTACGTCCAGTCCTCAGAGATCTTTATGAGATTTCACTATACTTCGCAAAGTTACAAGTATTCTTTAACTCCGAGCCTTTTTAGGTCTCTTACAATAAGTATTCTTTCACACTTAGCCTCTTCAGGTTATCTGCTTTTCTTCTTTCAACTGAAAAATGTTTCGAGCTTTTGTTACAAATAAGAATAGCTCTACGTTTAGCATAATGAAATTTCTAGCTTTTTGAATCTCACTAACTCTTTTTCGAAAATCTTTAACTTTTTGCAGTCTTCAACTCTGACTCGTATTAATAGCCTTCGTTTTTAAGCGTTTCTTAATAACTGCTTCTTTCTTCTTGTTTCTTGATCTTTGAAGAATCAATTATTCACTTAAGTTTTGTAACTAACTCAAACTGATTAGTTATTTGACGTGGTATCGATTCTTTCGTCTCATTTTTAACTTTACGCTTCCGCCTCACTTTTGGTTTGCGCTTCCATCTCACTTTTATCTTCGCGCTTTCGTCTCACTTTCTTTCGTCCGACTTTTATCCTCGCACTTCCTTCTGATTTTCTATCGTCTGACTTTTATCTTCGTGCTTCGTCTCACTTTCTTTCGTCTGACTTTTATCTTCACGCTTTCATCTGACTTTTGGTTTTGCGCTTCCGTCTGACTTTTGGTTTTGCGCTTTCGTTTGACTTTTGTTTGCTTCCGTCTTACTTTTGTTTGCTTCCGTCTCACTTTCTTTCCGCTTCTGTCTAATTATTTGGGCTTCATCAAAATCACTAATCATGAAGTCATTTTGACTTAACAGGCTGCGTCCAGTGCTCATAATCCTTTTTGAGATTTCACTATACTTCTCAAAATACAAGTTTTCTTTTCATCGAGCCTCTTCAGGTTTCTTACAGTAAGTATTCTTTTCTCACTTAGCCTCTTTAGGCTTTTAGCTTTTCTTCTTTCTTACAGAAAGATGTTTGCGAGCTTTGTTATAGTGAATAATAGCTCTCAATGTTTAACACAATGAATACAGTGTTTCTAGTTTTAAATCTCTAGCTCTTTCAAAAATCATTAACTTCTATAGTCTTCGACTCCGAGTCGTATTTATAGCCTTCGTCTTTAACCACTTCTTGATAACTGCTTCTTTCTTCTTGTTTCTTGATCTTTGAAGAAATAGTTATTCAGTTGAGTTCTGTAACTAACTCAGACTGATTAACCATCTGACGTGGTATTGGACCTTTGTCTTAGTTTTGCTTTTGCTTCGTCTTATTTTCCAACTCATCTTTGTTTCGTCTCCGGGCTTCGTCTTACTTTTGTCTCCACGCTTCGTCTTACTTTTGTCTTTGTGCTTCATCTTACTTTTATCTCCGGGCTTCGTCTTACTTTTGTCTTCGTGCTTCGTCTTAGTTTCGTCTCTGCCCTTCATCTTATTTTTGTTTATTCGCTCCATCTTATTTTTGTCTTCGCGCTTCATCTTAGTTTCCACTTTTTCTTACTTTCTAATATTATTATTATTTGACTTTCATCAAAATTAATAGAAGAAGTGAAGTCGTCTTGACTTAACAGTAATAATAATAATCATAGAAGTTTGTGAACTGTTTTGATGAATTTATTAAGTGCGCAGATAAATGTAAGTAGCACAAATCATCGAATCAAGACAATACTTTAGTAAAAGCTGAATGAGAAGGTTTAGACGAAGTGCTTTGTCTAAGACACCAGATGAAGCATATGAGACACCAGACGAAGCATATGAATCTATGCAAGACAATGAAATTGAAGAATGTACTAGAACGTCAGTTAGTTGGAGCTAGTTATAGGACTCAACTAATAACCGTTTTTAGAAGATTCAACAGCAGAATTCTCAAGAAGACCATTGAAGATTTAGGCTATAAATATTAGTTATAGTCGTAAACGATATGAGAAGATACGACAATATACAATACAAAGAATTCCGATTGAAAAAGTATACTTAGAGAAATTCTTTGCTCAAGTGCTCACACAAAAGAGAGCAAATACATCTGTAACGTGAAGCTCAAATAATATTTTTTCGAGTGAAAAGAAAGGCTAGGGCGTAAAGAGGCTAAGGAAGTAGATAAAGAAAACTTTGTAAAAGAGACCTGAAGAGGCTCTGCAAGTGTAGAAATAATACTTGTAATGTTGAAGGACTGGACGTAGCCCAAGGTTAAAGGTGAACTAGGATAAATCGCTGCATCATATTCTCTAACACTTATCTCTTTAATTTTCTTGTTGTTAGAAGAATAGATACTAATTTTCGCTGTTGCATTACTCACCAAATTAAGTGAATTGTTTTTGTAATCATCTGAATTTGTAAAGAAAATCAAGAAGATTTTAAAGATTAATATCTTAAACAATTTGACACAATTCAACCCCCTTTCTTGTGTATTTTACATATTATACGTGATTTCTATATTAACAAGTGATTTACTTCAATTGGTTCTTAAAAAATGAAGATACAAGAGTTATAAAAGAGGAAATTTTAAAAGATAATGAAATAATTTCACTATAAGCTGAACCATTAATGCCTGTGAATAAAAACCCTAAGATTAAAGTGGAATTGCGGGAAATGGCCCTAGAGAAAATTGAAGTTATTAATAATGTTATTCCAAAAATTGTGAGTAATGATACAACCACTGAAGTTGCAAAGATAAGACCTTTTGGCATTCCTTAAATAGAAGTTGATATGTGCTTAATTGATCGTATATTTCTTTCGTAACACTTAGTGATTAATTCTATGAAATGTTTAAAAAACTCATTTTAGTTCATATTTGATTTTAGTTACAATTTGGAAGCATAAGAGCTAAAGGGAGTTAAAAGCACATTTGATGTTTAAACTCAATTGTCATTGTGGAACAAGGAGACAAATTAGGGTGAAGATGGGATAAAAAAATCCAAGGAAATGAATTTATCAAGATGATCTACAAGATACATGGTAATGTATCTATTCACACAACTGTTTATTCATTCAAAAGATAAATATTTGACTTACATGGTTGGTTACATGGCCTTATAACCAACAGTGTATCTTCATGACTACAAGATTTTTTTCAACTTATATTTTTTGATACATGACTGTGTATCTTCTTATAACCTTAATTTTTAATATAAAATGACATTTGACTAATTGAAGAGATATGGATCGGTTTTGGGAGAAAATGAGGGGCAAGGCATGCATTCTTTAGAGGACCATAAGGGCTAACACTACAAGAAAAATGTCATTTAGCGACAGATATTACCGACAGAAAACCTAAACATTCTGTCTGCAAGACAGTTTAGCGACGAAATTTACCGACAGACCAAGGTGTCGTAAAAACGACCATAGGTAATAATATTCAACAAAGTTGGCGATAGAATTGGTTATTCTGTCTGTTACTTTCTTTTAATATTACCGACGGTTTGTTATTTTCTGTCGGTAAATAGAATTGATTTTACCAACGTACTTTTGTTTTTCCGTCGGTAAGTTAACAAAAATTATTTTTTAAAAAATCCCGTCATTAAATTTTATTTGATGATCTTATGGTTGATGTATAACTTAAACAGTTATGAGTTGCTTATGCATAATATTTTGATTTGTTTATACATTTAATTTGTTTAAACAGAAAGTTGATTGATGATATAAAGTTAAAATTATCTTAATTGATAATAAAAACATTAAATTGTACATAATAAGTATTAGCAATTCAAATGAAATGACTACAAGTACACTATTAATTTGCTGATTGCGGATGGTCTAATTGCTGCGATGAAGTACTACCCCTCCCCTTTAACTCATCCATCTCATTACAAAGCTGAGTTATATACTTTCCAACTGTTGCAACTGAGTTTCCAATGTTTGCACTGTGCTCCGAAGCTCATGGACTTCATTGGTTGTTGACTGCGTACCAGATGTTGCTGTACTAGATGTGGAGGATTACGAATAACATGTATTCGTAAATGAACCTAAGTCTAATATCCTTCCACGATAGTCCCTACAACCCACTGGATAAAGATAAGTTTGAGTCTCATCAACATCTTCAGACTGATGAGACTGCCATTGAATGCTTTCTTGTATTTGGTTCTATCAAAAGGTATTGTTTATATTAGTAAATGATAATTAGTAACCATTAATATTAAACATAAATTTCACATACATTTAGTTCTCTACACCGGGTGTTGATGAATGTCACATCGTCATGCTTGCGAATGTGTAAAAAAAGCTGGCGGGGTGTAGGTCTCATGCCCATAGACTTTTTCTGCATAAGAATAAAATGTTATAAGTGAACTAGAATTTATAAAAATTTTAGCAGAATTTCCCCTATTTTTATGATATTTACCACCTGTTGAACAAAGAAAATAACTCAACAACATAGTCATATATGGCACCAAAAATTTATAAAGTTATCCTTATCTATAATACACTTATTTTCATTACAAAATTCACACATCAATTTAAATTGAAATACAGTAAAGTCAAAAAATTAGAATATAAATGTAAAGTGTAAATACTTACAAGTCTCTCTGCATACTCATGGTGGGTAATAGATCTTCCCGTATGTACGGGAAGACTCTCTCCCCCTAGTCCTCCTTATTTGTTAGCAGGATTATACTCTGAAATGGACATTGCCTCAGGTGATGTCCAATTTTGCTTCCAAGGACTCCATATTTGTTCAGAAATATAGGGCGGTCGTATACAGCCTTGTGAATCGCACCAACAAGTTCCTGATAACATGTAATTGCTCGTCTCTCCCATACTTTATTAATGATTGCGTCAAATTTAAAATTCCAATTTTTTTTGAAACAAAAGTAAAACATTCGATAAATACTTATAATATAATAATATTTATCTAATTAATGTATAAAAATCAATTTAAAAAAGAAAATAATATTTTTTTTGTACCTCAAACTCGTGATAGTAAAATTCCTTTGTGGTCTGAGAGATATTCTTTTATACATAACCCTCATGATTAATCTTCTCCTTGAATTTGGATGTCATGTTTTTTTAGCACGATCTAGACGGAATCAACCTAATATAAAAACAAATAATTTTGTACCCTTTTTAAAATTCAAACCTATAACTTAATTATAAACTTATAGTGTGTAATGTATTTTCACTTACTGATTATTGACAATTATGACATAAGTTCTTCCATCAGGTCCCTCAGCTCCAGGCTGGCGTTCGTCTCCTTCATCTGAATCGTTTAACCCTGATATCTCTATCGCTATAAGGGTAGTGAATGACGTAGGGGTGGTGGATGGTGTAACAACAGGTACGAAAGGTGATGCCTCATCTGCAAGTGTAGTAGCTAGTGGGGGAGGAGGTGATTTAGCTCCAGTTGTAGAATGTGATGCTTCACCTGGACAGTAAGTAGCTTCGAATCGTTGTCTGAGCCTTGGTCGCATTATATCTTGTTTTATCTTTGGTGGCATATTTCAACCTGAAATTCATATTTGATTGATTTTTTAGAAATATAACAATTTGAATGCAATATTTTACACAATATATTAAAAAGGAAATAATTGATTTGTTGAATATAAGATTCAATTACAAACATAAATTAATCGTTATCATCACTTAATTGTAAATCAAAATCATCTTCTTTTTCTTAAGAATTAGAATCAAACTCAGGCTCCTCTTCAGATCTCTAGCCCTTGTCATCCTTTCCAGATGAAATTTCAACATATTCATTAGATGAATTGTTCAAAAGTTCATTATCGTCATATATGACAGATGCATTTATTTCATAAACATATTCCTAAAATGCTTCACTTTCAATTCTCTGTTTTTCTTTTCCATGTGATTAAAAAAACCTCTAGGTTTAACTTTACAACCGACCAACCAATTTGACTTATCTCGTCGTAAGCTGAGAAAAGGGACATAATATACCTAGATCACTTGCATTGCCAACACGAAAGGTTCAAATTGTCTAAATCTTCTTCACTTATTGATTTCAACTAGATTGTATCGACTATGCACTATTGTACCAACATTTGGAGTTGGATCAAACCAGTCACACTTAAATATCACACTTCGCTTTATTGGCAATGCAGGGTACTCAATTTCAAGTATCTCAATAATTTTACCATAGTAATCTATCAATTCTCCCTATATACAAACTCCACTATTTATTGTTTCCATGCTATGACCATGATATTTTGTATGATATTTGTATCCATTAACGAAAAACACCGGATACGATTTAATAGTTTGTAAAGGTCCCTTGGCAAGATCATGTATGAACTTGTTTTCTATTGGATTTTCTAGGGCCTACATAAAAGAAATTATCATATTAAATAGTATAATGTCATTTGAACACTTAAATCTTATATTTCAATCATTTCAATATTTGTAAGTGAAAACTTACATATTTCTCGAACCATCGAGGAAAGTGTCTTCCAACTTCTTTATTGATATCAAAACCTAAATAATCAATTTCAACTTACTGCACGAAAGGTTCAACCTCTTAATAGTTCAATAAAATGTAACCAAAGACAACCTCGATTTCTTCCTTTGTTAACATTCTTCTTGTTGAATGTCTATATGTTCATCCAGGATATGTGAAAATGGATAAGTTACTATTAGCATCACTCATTCCTACCCAATCATCATTACGAGGAATTTTTCTTTCTCTTGTATAAACATGCGGCTCAAAATAATGTGAACAAAATGTACTAGCTTTCTCCACTCAATAAGCATTACATATCGAGCCTTCAACTCTAGCCTTGTTTTTGACATTTTTCTTCAAGTGATGTAAATACCTATATTAGCGAATAAGGTTATTACAATTTAGTTCTTAAAACATGTTATTACTTTAATTACAATCATTTTTGTTGAATTACATCTTAAATGGATACATCCATTGATATTGAACTGAACCGGCTAGTTTAGCTTTATGTGCTAAATGCACGAGTAGATGTTCTACACAGTCAAAGAAGCTTTGAGGAAAAATCCCTTCTAACTTGCACAAAGTTACTAGAATTTTCATTTCCAGCTTTTCCATTTCAACCAACTTGATTTCAGATGATGTTAAAATTTTGAAAAACAAACTTAATTATGTTATTACTTCCTAAGCCTCATTCGGTAGCAACTCCTGAAATGCAATTGGAATTAGCCTTTGCATAAACACATGACAATTATAACTTTTCATTTCAAACAATTTTTACTTCCTCATGTCCACACACCTTGTCAAGTTTGAAACATAGCTATCAGGAAATTTTGGACTTTTCAACCATTCACACAATATTTCCTTTTGTTTTTTGTCCAAAGTGTAACATGCTTTTGGATATTTACCAGTGCGAAGATCTTTATGTAACTCAATCCTTCTACAAAAAAGTTTCAAATTAGGTCATGATTTTGTATTGTCTTTTTTCCTCTCTTTAATGTTCATCATGGTATTGAACAAATTGTTAAAAATACTTTTTTCAATATGCATCACATCTAGATTATGACGTATCAAATTAGTTGTCCAATATGGAAAATCCCAAAAGATGCTTCGTTTTCTCTAACCAAAGTTTTTACTAATGCTTGTATTAACTTTATCAGCTTTAAATTTTATAACTTTCAACATGCCTAATTCCTCAATCTCCTACAATATCTCTTTGCCAGCTTTGTAAAGGGGAGGAGGCATTTTTTACCATCCTATTCTTAATGAACTTTTGTTTATTGTGTTCAAATGGATGATCTGGAGGAAGAAATTTCCTGTGGTTGTCAAACCAACATGTTTTGCACCCGTTTGAAAGATAAAATGCATAAAAATCATTGGCATAGTAAGGACAAGCCAATTTCCTTGTTGTGCTCCATCCAGACAACATGTCATATGCTAAAAAATTACTAATGGTCTACATCAAAGCCGCTCTCCACATAAAATTTTGTTTTAGAGATATATCATATGTCTCAACACCATATTCCTAAAGATGCTGCAATTTATATATCAATGGTTGTAAGAATACATCAATTTTATGCATTGGATTTGTAGGCCCTGGCACAATCACTGTCAATAACTTATATGCCTCTTTCATACACATCGATGAAGGCAAATTATAAGGTGTAATATGATTGGCCATGATGAATATTGCTGGTCGGATTGACCAAAAGGATGGAATCCATCTGTTGACAATCCTAGCCTAATAGTTCGACTTTCAGCTACAACCTTATAATGGGTGTCATTGAAATGTTTCCATGCTAGTGCATCTGATGGATGACTCATTATTCCATCTTTCTATTCGTGTTCATTATGTCATCTCATGTGAGATGCAATAATATCAGAAGTATATAGTATTTGAAGTCTTAGTGTTAGCAGGAACTAATACATCCGCTTCTAGGGTACTAATTTCTATTTCATAGAACGCTTTCTAGGCTTGAACCTAGACTAACCAGAAAATTTACACTCTTGTAATTCCACATCATCTCCCCAATACAACATACATCCTAATTTGTAGCAATCAATCTTTTTAACAGGCAAACCAAAACCCTAATAAGTTTCTTCATATTGTAAAAACTATCAACCATTGTATGATCAGGAGGCAATGATTCATTATACCATCCAAGAATTTTATCAAAATTACGATCATAAATTTACCCTTCAGACTTTATGTTCAATATTCGAGTAATTGAAGACAATTAAGTCATTGTCTCACAATTTGGCCATAATTCTTAGTTAGTTGAGTGTAGTAAGTCAAAAAACTGTTTTGCATATGGGTTTGGTTCTTTTTCAAGATTTTTTATATTTTTCTGAAAGATAGAACCGGCTGCATCTTAAACCGTTTTCATGTAAGGATTTTCATTTGTATCCACATTATTTATTCTAAATCCAATCCCCCTTCAAACTCAATTAAGTTCACTGACGATTGTACTTCTTTACCCCTTGAGGTGCTACAAATCAATGGTTCCCTATGTCGTGTCCACTCAAAATAATTTGGGACAAACCCTTTTCTCAGCAAATACTCATTCACTTCATCAATAGGAAGGAAATGAATGTGTTTTCACTTTTTACATGGACATCTTATCTTTGGGCCATCCATTTATGTAGGTTGAGAACTTGCATAATGAATAAAAGCTTCAACTCCCTCAACAAACTCAGGATTAATGAAACATCAGTTGTTAATCGTCTATACATCCAAGATCTATCAACATTACTCATTTATGCAAAATTGTTAATTTCAAACAGTGATTCCATAGTATCCTTTATGTTCCCCAAACTTTACAGAACATCTAAACTTTACATAACATCCCCTAAGTATTTACCAATTGAATTAATCATCTACAATTGATTTCAAAACCATGGTACGTGGCATTGTTTACACCTGTGAACCAAGAAAACAAGTTCTCATTGTGACTCCTAGGCTCGTGGAATTTTTCACCGATAAGCCTCATGGGAGTTGCATCACAGGTTAAGGGTTAAGGTTTATGGGTTAAGATTAAAAGTTAATTAATAAATGTACGGATTTTGAGTTCCTCTTTAATATTTTTGACAACTATCTTGTCTGTATTCTCGAATATCACAAAATTATTTATTAACTAAAGATCTTTTTTTTTCTGTTTGTAATCATATATGCTAGAAGAGATTTCAAAGACATACTTAAGGACGTGAAACGGAAAAGCAACAACTGCTTGCTTTGGTACGGGAACCCAACAATTACTGACGTGAGTTAATCTATTAGTAACGTTTCATAGAAGTTAAATGCATTTATTCTTAAATTTTGTATAGTACTCAATGTTTTAATAAAGCAGATAATTTAACTATTATTTTAGTTATTAATTAAAATTAATAAATTTTAATTATATGAAATATATTATTAATAACATAAAATGAATTACCTAATTTTATAAAGTTGGAATTTTTAATTGAATGGTTTAGATATTTTTATTGAAATTTAAAATAAATGTTAGAAGTTTGATATTTTACCTAAATTAATTATGTACTAGTAACAAGTATAATACGTAAAGATAAAAATATGAATAATTTGTTTAACACATTATTGTAACATTTAAAAATTATCTAATATGTTTAGAAGAAAATTATTATTATATTAAGAAAGTTGCGTGTAAAGATTTGCACATGAAAAATAAAGAGAAGCTAATCAATTCAGAGAGCATCAATGAAATAACCCTTGACAAAATTCAGATATTTGGAACTATAATTCAAACCCATCCTATATTAATTCATTGATAAGCCCAACCTTAAGAATGTAACAACCAAACACAACCAATTAGAAAATGTATTAATGATAGAGATTAACAATACTTAGAATTTTAAGTTAATAATTTAGATTAACAATACATAAAATTTAGATTAACAATACTTAAATTTAGATTAACAATACTTAAAATTTGAAGCCACAAACTGAAGTTATACCACAAACAAGTTTCGGTTGGTGCAGGGCATTTACATTAAAAATGCAGCAAGTTTAAATGGGAGGTTCAGACCACAAACAAATACCCAAATTAAACCAAGCACACAAAAAACTAGTAAATAAAAAGAGTCACTTACCTCAACCGACACGCAGAAGAAGTCAGTAAAGCACGTGAAGGAAGAAGATGACGGAGCTAAAGTGAGCTGACGACTAAAGAAGATATCGACGCTGTAAAAAATAATCAAAGAATAAAATGTTACTTCAAGTGACAATTAAAGGAAGACGACGATGATGACATGTAGTGGGTAAGCGACGGTGAGGAGAAAAGATGGTTAACTATACATGAAAACAAAAGATCATCCTTAAATGATATATTGTACATCTTCAATTTCTCACATTTTATTAAAAAATTAGATAGGAAATCCTAAAGTAAGCTAGATAGGAAATCTTAAAAGCTAGAATGAAGTTCCAATTGATAGAATCAAAAGCTTTGAAATAAATAATCTTCTTATTGTAACTTTAGTTAAGTGTTTTCTTATAGTAGAAGAAACTAAATTTGCTTTTTAGATATGGTTGTGAGACTTATTTATGGTAGTGTTTATATGATGCAACACCTTACTCGTTGGAAGAAGACAGTGTGCACTAACATGTAATTTGTAACATTGTAACATCCCACTACCATAAGGTAAATACCCGAATACCCAAAGGACTATTGAGTACATACCCTATGATAATGGTATGTTAAAGCAAAGCATATCCAACTTATACATGGCATCATCTATCATACATACGTAAAATCACTAATTTTTTTAGAAAACAAAATATTTCATTCATTCACAAAAGTTACATTGTTGCCATTAAACATCTATTTACAAAACCTCTTATAGGTTCTTGCAAAACTACAAAAATAGTGCTACAACACTTCTGGAGTCAACTGGTAGACCTCTAAACCATTACTCTGTATAAAAGGATTCCTTATGTCCTGACTAAAGAATTAGGTCTCTTATCTCGTACCTGAAAAGCTACGTTGTAATTTTTATGAGTTTTGTGAACTCAATGAGTGAACTATCATTGATGATTTCACCATATCATATACACACATCACATATCTCACAGATATTCATTCAGAACATATATATACTCCAAATATTCACACAACATAGTTTATCATATGATCATACAGTTTATATCTATTTATCACTCATTTTAGCTTTGAAAATCATTCAATGAATTTCAGTCTTAGAATGCTACAAGCTTGAGACTCACATTCATTTTAATTGTTGTGACTGAGTGCCTATCACATGCTTATACAAATACTGGCTCATAGGGCTCAGTCAGAACAGAATCATAGAGCATAGCTCTACGTACAATATATATATCGCGGAGCAAAGCTCTACATGGAAGCGCTTCAAACTGGCTAGTCAAGTCACAACGCCTTTATCTTAGCTTTCATTTTATGAAATGCATCAAATATTGAATATGCCATATATCAAAATCTTATATAAATGCTCAGACAAAGTTTTCACAGTCATTGGACCTAAGTCCAGCATTCAACTTTTGTTGAGAATCAAAAGTCATTCAAAAATTCATATCAAATCAAAACACTTCCAATACATGCCCAAGTATTAAATTCCTCAGACTTCAAGTCTAGAATTCAAAAACAATTCACAAACAATTATGTAATATTGGAAGTTTAACAAATCAAATCAATTCAATCCTAGGAAATCATCTACGTTGACTAACAACATGCTCCAAGAAGCTATTTATTGGATGGTCTGACAATGTCTGACTGGCATCCGATGTGGTTTGCTATAACATACACAACACATTCACAAATATCACATTTTCGCATAATGTACAAGTACTCGTTTATGTAGATCAATGTATAGAAAGTATGCACATTGCATGTTCAATGACAATCCCGGGTATCTTATTGTGATCCTTATCATCAAATCAATCAGATATCAAATCTCTCATTAATACCATTTGTATTTATAATTTGGACCAAAATAAGACAATGTGTAAATCAATTTCATAACCTACTGACCACTTCAGATTTTTCTTCTAATGTACAAATGGGTCAAATTTGCATAATAAATCTAATAAGGTAAATGAGAAATTTAGGCAATAATTTCTTCTATAAAGTTGTTCTCCAATGTCTTATGTTTCTATTGATACTAAAATCATTCAATTTGGTTTTGTATACCAAAAGTTATACTCCAAATAATCTCAGGCTGTTCTCAATTTGAAACAGTATATTATACCTAAATTCCATCTAGAAATTGAAAGTATTAGTGACTGAATTGAAATTCCATTTCTTAAAAAAATATGTATCCTTATGTTTCTAGTTTATTCACAATTAATAATCATCTCATTCTGAGGTCCACAGATCAAGATATAGCCCAATTACCAAAGTATGCTCAATAAAAATCCTCTTAATTATCATACTTCAGCACAGTCCCTTTACCATCTTAAATTCATCAAGCAATCCAATTTAGAAAGCTATGATTTTTTGGAGATGTAGATCAATGTCTTATGAATCTATTGGTCTAAGAATCAAGTCATTTGGACATCGGGTGAAGAAGTTATATCAAAAAGATTGAAGGATGTTAAGCAGGAATCCCTTCAGAAAAGTTAGATGAAAGTCGTGATCGTGCGTTTCACCTTAAATCGTGAAAGTCGTGGTCATGCAAAAGCATGACCGTTACTTTTTTCAGACCCTCGATCGCGGTCGTGCTTTTGCACGATCGTGACTTTTCTATTTTTTTCACAAATTCATGACGGTGCTTTTCCCTTCATCTTCTTCATCGTTTCATTTTCTTCTTCTCCTCCCATTTTCCTTATTTTTCCAGAAAAAAACAATCCTAATTCATCTATTCCACATTTCTAACTCCAGATACAGATTCTACACAAATCAAATTCAAACTTACACTTCAAAAGTCACAAATTCGAAACTCTAAAAATTCCTCCTCTCACTATTGTAAATTTTCAAATTCTTAGATTTTCATCCAATGCATATTCATTCACTTTCACCTACTCTTTCACTCCATTTTACTTCTACTATAGTTCAAAAATCACCCATATCAGATCAAAATTCAAGATTACTCCCTAACACCAAAAACAAAGCATATTCTGTAATACACTAATTTCCCGCACTCTCATTTTTCATTTCATTTTTTCATCAAATGCGGAAACTTTCCTATATTCCAAACCAGGACTTAGTTAACTTGAACAACCTCACCAACTCCTCATTTCATATCCTTAATTTCACTTAAATTCATTTTCACAATTTTAGAGGTGAACAGTGTTGGAGTTACGTATATATAGTACCCTGGAAAGTAAGTGTACTTACGTGTATCTTAATTTTCTTCCAGTTATAGTTTTGTAATGAAAATATTTATTATTAATAAAATAAAAGAGTTTGGTTTTAATGAGCATTATGTATCTAGTCATAAGGTACCGAGATTCTTTTTAAGTAATATACATATACATAGAGATGTGTGGGAAATATGTATATTATAAGAATCTAAAATAATTGATTCACAGTTGAATAATCAAGCTGGTCGCTTGATTATGGTGTAGACTGTAGTGTTGCGATGTATTTCCATGTAAGTAAAGGAGTTTACTTCAACGGAATGATGAGTTTTATATCATGGTAGTAGTTGACTATCGATAATGATACTATTAAATGAATGTGGAATCAAGTATGTTTTCAAGAATAAAGTGGGCCGTTACTTTAATCTTGAAACATACAACTTCAGCATTTGCTTATTATGGACCACAAGCTTGATGAGTGGTGAACTCATATGTGTTTCATTATAATTTTTGATATGATCGGAATGGATTTTTACAGAGTATTAATCCAATGTCTGCATG
>JAOTAX010000198.1:18118467-18148059 GCA_025629825.1 Erythroxylum guanchezii | reverse complement strand
ACAACTTTGATTTTCAGTAGTTTTTGTGAAAAGAACAAGTATCTTTTAAACAAACTTGTTTACGAAGGGGATCAACGTAAAAGAATACACAATTCAACCTCCCCTTCTTGTGCATTTGTATATCATTATAAAGTCCTGTTTTAACGTGTGATTCACTTCAAAGTGTACGGGAAAAAATCCCGTGAGGCCATCTAAAACCGTAAGATTGTCATACCTTCAGGGTCTCTAAGCAAGGACTCCTAACTTAACTAGAAACAAGAAGAACCGGATTGCAGCTTATCAGGTACTAGCAGATTTGGATTCCATCAGGTATATCCTTTTTGTATTTTGTATTTTGTATTTTTATTTATTAATGTATTTATTGTAATTTTATTTACATAATAATTTAGCGTGATAGTTTTATCTATTTGCTCTTTAACTTGAACACTCATTTATTATCGCATCTGTATGTGGGTCTATCGAAAACAACCTCTTTATTATATAGGAGTAAGGTTACATACTATAAAACCTTCTCAGATCCTACTTTATTACGAAATTTCGGATTAAGTATGATGATGAGATTTACATAGTCCTAATATTATCAATTGAAAGGTTTTACTGAAATTGAATTCTTAAACTAATATATTTCGCCATGATTTTATCTGAAAACCATTTGGTGTTTCCGTAACCATTTTCAAAAGAAAGTAGCCGATGGGAGTTTTGTGCCTAGGAAATTGGTATATGGGTATATGGCATGTACTTTAGGCTTGAGATTTTCACATTAGGGTCAAAGCATAATGAACCTGTCTAGACTTTGTCAAAGACAATACAACTGCTTTGTTTGTTTTCATGGAAGAAAGTCACCACACGAAACAAACTCTTCCCCTAATAAAATCCATAAAATTGCAGATGAACATATATCTGATGTCTTCACTGTCATTTTTTGCCCGCCTTTTTCCCCATAATCTTCCTATTTCTAGATTTCTCTCTCTTCAATACAATTAAAATAGCTGGGAAGTCATATAATTGATTTGGCTTTATATTTATTTTTTGAATTGAAAAGTCCCTGCGTATGACTTGAAGAGTGCACAAAAGTTGCAGCTACTTTCTAGTTCACACTGACTATTGTATGTATTACATTATCCATGCATAGATTTATTTGAAAAGCTGTATTTGAGAAAGCCCTTAACCGCTAATGACAATATGAAACCATCTTAGTTAATAACATATTAAATGGTTCGGCGTTCTCATCACAATTGTAAACAAAAAAAAGGGGTCTTGACCATTGTAAGTGGGGTTAGAACTTAGAAGTGGCATCCAACCTTGGGCGACGTGTAGCAGTGCATTCACGTTTTATTTAGAATTTAACAAACTTGAATGTTTATTAGTCTCGTCGAGAAATTATAGGTGTAATTCGCCTAAGCTGTCAACTCAACCAACGACTTAAACAACACTTTGCCTTATTATTCTACACAATGCTTGCATCAACTAAAGGTCCAGTATTTTTCATGAGATAAGATTTTTATGTCCCGGTTTCATTACAATGTTTCTATTATATTTTATTAAATCTTATTCATATATTTATGTAAGATAAAATAAAGTAATTAAAAGAAAGAATTTGATGTGTTTCCCATGTCCTGTCATCATCCAGTTCAATAACTCTTAAGAAGAAACTGATGTCATCTTATTAAATTTTGCAACATTGTCGAATCTCTTTTACATTTTTATAAATTTAGAAGGTATTCAATTTCACTGTTTATAATCCCAATAATTACTTTTCCCTGCCAGCATGTGTTTCTAACCTTAGAAACAACGGTTGAATTTGATTAGTTTACGTCTCTTTTGCCTAAAGTTAAATTGACATACAACAGTAAAAGGGAAAAAAAGAAAACTAAGAAAGGACCGCGTGATACAGCTCCACAGAAGCTGTCCAACTAAGCAACTGACGCGTGGACCAAAAGTTCAGTTATTGAGTTCATATTCATAAATAATGGCAACCAGTTAGCAGATATGTTGTATCCAACCAAGATTCTTATTTCCTTTCAATCCAAGTTTGATTAGGAAGTTGCCAAATGAACACTGCCATCTAGCTAAAGCGTCCTTTTCTTAATCTTGCATTGCTTAAGGCTTGATGATGCGACTTTCAATAAGCTTCGCCAACTTTGATTGATTACTGAGGTAAAATTGGATTATTTTGGTTTTCGAAAATGAATTCCACGTAAAATGTGGTTAGTCAAACACGCCATATATGGGATGAGTGTTAGAGCGATAACCTTAAGATTTGTTTGAAGTAAAAGAAAGCCTTTATTATTATTATTATTATTATTAAATGAAGTTTCTGATACTATTACTAAGTTTTGTATAAATAAAGTTTGTTTTGCGAACTAACGTTAAAGTAACATATAAATCTGCAAATACTTATCTATTTGAATTTTATATGAATTTTAAAATGAATATATATCTTTTAACCTAATGAGATACATTACAGTTCATTTGTACAAAATGTTTGAAGAGAACCCCATTAGTAGATATAGCATGAGTACAACTACAGAGTATGTTGAAAAATAACCTATATTTAAGCTAATGTTGAAACCGAAGATTGCGGTGTTACTCTCATCAAATAAGTTAAGGATTTATTTCTTTAACCAAGGCGAGATAAGTTTATTAAGCTTTATGATCTTTTTTATGTATCACAAAATCTCTAGAAATTTTCAAAATTTTTCTTTTATTTCCTCATCAACTAGGACCAATTATAAAGCTAATTTACTAATTTCAGTGGTCAAATTATCATTCTATATATGTTTCTTCTTTATAATTGTGAGCTTCCTTCATTTCATTTCAATCATTCAACAAGTAGATGTTAACAACTTAAAAGTAACTTTACATATAGGCGCCAGCTCGACAAGATTAACTAAACACGTACAAGAACAAATGAATGGTAGAATGTTCCAATTTGACCGTAGTGAGTGGAAAATTTGAGTTCTAGACATTCTAAAGGACCGACAAATTAATTAACAATTCGTCATTAGAAGAGTAGAATAATGAAGTATCATAGAGAAATAGAAGGGCTATGAAACAAGTGTTTTAGTCTAAAATTGTGCAATGTACTTTTGTTAACTTCAGATTTAAGGAATAATTGACTTCAGCACCAAGTTACACTGCAAAGAAACTAGAGAAAGTTAATCGCTGTAATGTTGTCACTTTATCGCGATTAATTTATGTCAATCAAGATTAACAGTGAACAACAGAATCTAACTTCTTCTTTCTACTTCTTTTTACTTTTTAACTTATTCTTAAACCTTTTCCTAACATGCTCGGAGTTCAGGTCCACACCCAAAAGACAAGATTCTCTCTGTCTCTTAAACTTGCAAAGATAATTCGTCCTGTTACTTGAACTTGCAAAGATAATTTGTCCTTTACTTGGCAGGGTTCTAGGTTTCTAGCTTGGAAGACAGAGATAGAGAGTTTTTAACTAATGTACTAATTATAATTTACTTGAATGCGGTGTGGGGCCATTATTACATGTGTAAAGAAAGAAATTTTGCTCACCTGCAAAAGCTAAAAGGAGAAGAAAAGCAACCCTTCCTTGGATTTGACGACACTCAGATACATGTCAAGAAGACAGATAAATGCATTCCATCTTTATAAATCGCACAAAAACAAAAACAAAAAAACTTCATCACATAATGCACAGGACAGGGTATTCATAGATAAGAAATGGAAGTAAAGAATGTCCAAACAAGATATCCAACTGCCTCCCGATACAAACCATGTTAAGGAAACAAGTTTTTCTAACTAGAGGAAAGAGTGGCGTTTGAGGGTAGACTTGAACATTACAAAAAAGCAAAAGAGTCTCTTTTAGAAAGGTCACATTTTGTTGCGGACTTTTTAGCTTTGCAAGCAAATGGCAACTGTACGTGATGAGTCATGAACTTTCTGATCTTTCGTTTTCTTTGCTCCCCCACGAGCCTCATCCGTTCTTCACCGAACTAGTGTCCCACCACCGTGGACCCCCCAGAGAGGACTCTATTTTCATGCTGTGCATCTCTGAAATTTCCAGTCATTTTCAATTATTCGTCACTTCAATCGTGTAAGCACCTAGTTTTAATTAACATGGTTTAATGTAGTTGTATGCAGCTAGTGAGCCAGCATCATACTTAAAGAGTCGTCCATGTAATAATTCCTGGGCTCAGAAGTCGGCAAACGTTAGGTTGTTTTGGATAGTTTTCAGTCACTCAGTTGATATTCTGCCACATTTCCGCATTAGGTTGTTTATCAGAGAAAATATCTTTCAGAACAGCAAAATTGACAAGTCCTACAATACTCATACATATACATAAATATTCTCTTCATGACTTGAGAAAGTTTACAAGTTATATAAGAGACAAATTAAGGTGACAGACATTATGAGGTTCAACGAGTAAGAAGGAAAGAAATACATAAACGTATACTTGTATGGCAGACAAGTACTGGATATATACGCCATTGAAAGTGGGGATGGAGAGCCAAGAATAGTGCCGGATTGAGAATGACAGGGTTTCCTGGGAAATGTTTCAAGATGTTGTTGAGAAGTCACCAGCTACCTAATTAAACCTACTTACAATCGATTGATCTTAACCGTGATCATAACATACATGGAATGTAACGTGTGAAAAGCTGATTCCAGTCCTTTTAACTGTTACAAAATCGAAACGGCTATGATAATTCCTAGAACATAACTTTATTAGCCAATTATGCACGAATTTATAATGATTTACTGTGAATGCATCAACTTTGTCCTAGGATATATCTGATTAGGCTGTTGGTTCTATAGAATTAATGAGGACCCGGACTTAACCTAATTTTGAATGATGTGGCATTGATGGAGAGATGCCTACCATTCAATCCAAAACAATAGGTGTCAGGTTCAGTTGGCTAGACAAACATAATATTACATAACATTCATGAATGAAATATTGAACTTGGGTTTATTAGAAATATGGTCTTTATTATGTAAGAATAAAATTGGATCTTCTTAAATTTCACACCTTAGCAAAACTTCTTTCTAAATTTTGAGCTTAAGCGACATTTTAATTGAGTGTTTTGTACGAAAAATATTACAGAACATGTCTTACGTTAGACAAGGCAGGGGCCGTACCAACCGGGAATACATTGTTCAGAAAACCAGTCTTTTCCTTAACCTCTTTACTTGGAGAAGGGGCTATCCAGTACACGATCCCCTTTTGCCCTTCTTCAAACTCCAATTGGTGTCTGACCTTTTTCTTAATTTTCCGTCGTGCACAGGGATTAATCGCCACTCTTTTTGATAGGGACGTCAAGTGTTTGGAGTTCTTACTCATCATTGATGCTTACGCCAAGCCCTGGACTGTTCACTGGTCTTGATCAGTTATGTTTTGGAGCTTTAAGTGTTGGACAAAGACAAAGTTCAGTTTTTCACCTTTTTAATTTGTTATGGTAATCGGGCAGATTCAAACTAACCTCATACTTAGGCGCATAAAAGATTAAAAAGTAGGAAGATTAAAAAAAAACTCGATTTGAAAAATTCTTGGTCAAATATTATACGGTGTTTCAATTTTCAAATCATCATTATTATTTTGACATATTTTAATAAATAAGGACATCTTTTTAGATTTTTATCATTAAGCAACAAAGTTCCATAATCATATAGCTGCTGAATTTGTATGAAATAACTTTTCTTTGCAAAGACGATGCAAGTTATCCCTCCACTGATTGTCCAAAAGACAATGAAATTGGATAGTTAATTAAGTACGTAACTTATATATCTAATTTAAAAGGTTAAAAAATCCAAGAAAAGGTATCGAGTAAGGTAAGATAAAACCATGTTGTCTTGTAGTTGATCAATGACGTAATAATTTTGACACTGTTCATAAAGTCTACTCCTTTGCCTCTATAAAATGCCATCCACTTCCGGTTTCTGTTTAAACTTAAGCCACCTTATTCTCTCCATTCTCCGTCCCTCTGCCTCTGCTTTCTACCTCTCAGAAGATATGGTCCAAGCAGGTAACGATGAGAAAGTTGCTTCAATATTATCTCCAATCTCTATTCCTTCACCCTTCACTAATACTTACTCTCCAACTTCTTCATCTTCACCCCCTTCTCAGTCTTCTCCAACTACTACTACTCTTCATCAATCCCCCTCAAAGTTATCACAGCCAGTTTCTGCAACTCCTCCTACTGTTATTGTTAGCCCTTGTGCTGCCTGTAAAATTCTTCGCCGGAGATGTGTCGAGAAGTGTGTTTTAGCTCCTTACTTCCCTCCAACTGAACCTTATAAATTCTCCATTGCTCACAGAGTCTTTGGAGCTAGCAACATCATCAAGTTCTTGCAGGTACCTTAAAAATCTCATTGATTTTGTTACAGAGTTTATAGCTCGTTTCATCCACCAATTGATTGATATACTATTCCCATGCGTAAAAAGATTCGGAGAATTATGTGTAGTTTCTAGGATATAAATCTAATTATGAAGTTTGACTCAAAACTATTTCATCTAAATTTCCGTTTAATACATCTCAGTTACTAATAGAGGCTCTGTTTTCTATGATTATTTATCTTTTCATATTCAGCTTAACCTCTTAAACTTCTTGTCTCCAAATAAAGCAAGCTGCAGTTGTTTTGTGATAAATTATTACTTAGCTGGGATTGGGATATCAATCATACTCCTCAGGGAAGTCAAAACTAAAAGGTCTCTATACAAGTGGTCAATATGGGAACTGTTTCCTTTCAAAATACTTGCTTTAAAGTCTATAACTTGCACATGGGTTTATGTGTTCCTAGTCTACTCCACGAGACTATTCATAACTGGTTCTTCAGTTCTTCTCCTTACACATTTAGTTGCTACAAGAGCAAGGTTAAGTTTTTATCTTAGTGCTATCAACTTTTTTGAGGTTACTAATTTGGATACGTTTCAGGAACTTCCGGAGTCTCAGAGACCAGATGCCGTGAGCAGTATGGTCTATGAAGCGAATGCAAGGATCCGAGACCCCGTTTATGGCTGTGCTGGTGCGATTTCCCAGCTTCAGAAACAGGTCAGTGAACTCCAAGCCCAGTTGGCCAAAGCACAAGCAGAGATGCTGAACCTGCAATGCCAGCAAGCCAATTTAGTGGCATTCATTTGCATGGAAATGACACAATGTCAGGAGCCGGTCATACAACAGCAACAACATTACATAGACACAAGCTGTTTCCTAGACGAGAACAATTTGGGCACATCCTGGGAACCTCTTTGGACGTGATCAAACTTTACATTTTCAAGCGTTCAAAAAATGAGGAAATCTTCAAAACATTTATATATTAGTCATATAGGCCGGTGAAGCCCTTCAAAAAGGAAATGCTGTGGGTCTTTTCCCAACTGTAATTTCATGAGAGGAGAAGGCATATAACATTTGAAATAAGCAAATGTTCTTTTGTCGTTTGTTTTACGGTTTGGTTGGAGAGGGGGCAGATGACAGTGATTTGTACTAATTACTGAATCAAAGAACCTTATTGGTGACCTAATTCTATCATTTACGCACCAGTAGTTTCTTTTCTAATCGGTTCCTTGTCAAACCAGTTGATTGACCAATTTCTTATTTCACTATGTCATGGGCAAATAAGCATTCTGAAAAGTAAACACTTAAGTAAATGCCAAAAAGCAAAAGATATGGGATTATCACCCCCGAAAAGAAAACATAAAATGTTGGTTTCTCAATTGTTATGGATTAACATGTCCAATTCTTCTGTTTCAAACCCTAAACCAACTTCACTCAAAAACACATGATTCATACTGTCATCAACGACGTCATTATATCTGCCACAAAAAACTCAAATTTCAATGGGAAGTTACTCAAAATGGTTATCCATTACCCCCTTTCTAAGGCATGGAACAGCAATAACAAAGTTAAAAAGTTCCGGTCATAAAAGATTCCTGAAGAACGAAAAGACTGGCATGAGATGCACAATAATGCCTTTGTAGCTTTAATCATGATACATGCAACCTTTTTTGTGTTCTACGCTAAAAGAAAAGATTGTTTTGGGTACTCCCACATCACATCAATTCCACGGAAAAATTGCAGGCATCTGCATTCCAAGGTCAAAGTACCAAACTGTGGATCGTTGCAAACATCTATTTCTCTTCACTATAAACTGACGGAATTTCTGTTCCTAACTGCTTTTATTTAAGCACATCTAAACATATCGGTAAGAAGGTCCTCAGGGTTGTGGAGTTAGCAGGTTAGAGAGGTATACGGCTAAAAAGATTTGTGTTTGAATCTTCTTTTTTTTTTCCTCTCCGTGAAAACTTGTCGTTCAAGGTTTATTTAGTACAGAATATTTAATTGACTTAATTTACAAATTATTATGTTAATTTAAAGATTTATTCAGTGTGCAACTAAAAAATATAAATATAGTGGCATACAACATTGTTCCGTATATTCCAAACGGGATTAATTAGGAGTTGGCGTTTAGGTCGTCAAACATTTACTACTTGATGTGGATATGTATGGGTCAAAAACTGCAAGTATAGAAGTAGAAATTTATACACGTGTCATCATCTTTTGGGAAGTCTATTCATCATCCAAGGGCGGGATCTTGTTAATCTTCAAGGGGCTGAATTGAATTAATTCTAGAGGTCATTGCAAGGAGTCCAAATCCTCTGTTTAGTTTTATGATGTCTTATTTTGTTCCATAAATCTTAGTCATTTATTTACGTGAACTTTACGTGGATCCCATAAAAATAAACGTGAGACTCACATAAATAAATAGCTAAAATTTATAAGACAGAATAAGATACCATAAAACTAACCAGAAGATCTTATATCCGTTGCAAGTGAACGTTTCCCAACTCTACCGTATATAGGCTGTGAGACCTACAGCAAAAATATGGAAAATAAGTAAAAGAAGAAACATTGGGGGTTTACGGAGAATGGGTTGTTATCAATCAAGTACTCCATGCGTTAACACAGGCAGCAACCATCAACTAGGCCTGAGCTCGATTGTTAGTGAACCATGGTGTCTAGGCGCATACAACATGGTTTTGGTTTGGAAGATTTTTATAGGAGTGAGAATTCAGGAATTGAATTCTTGCAATTGCCTAGACTTGGAGGAATATTGTGGGTGTAGAGTAAATTAATTTGGACAGGCAATGAAGGGACGTAATTAATTATTAGTCTAATCAGTTCATGCAATGTACTCAATCATTCTCGTGTATGCAAAGTCAACGTGCATTTATAGATGTTTCAAATATTATTATGGGATACATCGAAACCCAACATTGGTATCCGCTGTTGTCAATATCGACAGTTTTCCATGTAAAATTCTGTCAACAAAAAAAATCAATAATTATATTTAATTTAATTTATAATATTTTAATTAAAATATTTCACATTATTAAATTATTGAATTTTTTTTGAGGGGGGAAAGACTCTTTAGACGGCAATAATATAATCCAAGTGGGAATTGATAGCAACAACTAAAGCCACCCTTTCAAGCTCTCTGCATCTAGGTCTCATGTTACTTTTATAGCCAACCACCATACGGAAGCATGCGGTAAAGGAGGATAAAACCATACAATTTTGCAGCCAACCACCATACGGAAGCATGCGGTAAAGTAGGATACATAAAACCATACAATTTTGCTCCAGGTCGCACTTTCCAAAGGGGACCATATTAGCTTCTTATAAGAGGCACCAGAAAATATCCCCAGAGATTCTCCTTCTCAGCGTGCTTTGTCCTCATTATCTGGTACAAGGCTGAAATTGATGATGAAAGAGGTTATATTGGTTAATAGCAGTGTGTTTATCAAATAAGCTCTGTTCTGCAGAACTTGGAGACAGTCACTTGTAGGTTCAAGTTGTTCTTTAAAGCTCGGAGATTCCCAGTATCCTCCAATACTCACGAAAGGAGTCCATCTGTTAGTTCAGAAATGTATATCAGCATCATTCCCAACTTTGTATGATATGAGGCTATTGATCTTGTCCCTTATTCTACCCTCAAAAATGATAGAGTAAGCATTTTGTTAGATTTTAAAGTTCCATTTATTAAAGCCTTTAAAATAGTAGGAATGGATCCATTGGACTCATAAGGATTGCTTGTCTCTCAAGAGCCTCTAAACTATCTTAAGTAACATTGAAATGTTAGCTAGTTTCATTTGAATGAAGCCTAAACGACCTTTACTTCCGAAAAGTAGACCTTAGTTCATTTAACTTTTAATAAGGAGTATTTGTTCTCTTACCCATACCATAGAAATCGCCTTAGCAATTTGTTAATAGTCTTTGAAACCCTAGCGGGAAACACAAGGTGAGACATCTAGTAGATATCAATTGAGCTTATAACTGATGAAATCAGTTGAGCCCTACCAGCTATGGAAAGAGATTTGGAGCTAAATTGTGAATTATATTCTCAATTCCCTCTATGAGGGGCTTATATATAGAATTGGTTAGTTTGGAAGAAAAAATTTGGACTCCAAGATAGGTGATTGGCAAGTTCTGGAGTTGGAAGCTTGTTATAGATGAGATACAATTAGCTTGGGTTATAGCACTAGTAGATAGAATGAAGGTACTCTTCCTGCTATTGGTTTGTAATCCTGATGGCTTGGGAAAAACATTCAATGTAGTTATAAGAGAGATTATTGAGTTAGCATCAGCCATTGCAAATAATATAAGATCTTTAACAAAATTCAAACTTAAGAAGCCTTGTCTCCTACACCTAGAATGATATTTAAAGTCTTTGTTTTAATCCACATCTCTTATTAATAACTTAATAAACACTTCCATTTCCAAAGCAAAAAGAAAAGGAGATATTGGCTCTCCTTGTCTTAACCCTCTAGCCCCTATAATGCTCTTAATGGTTCACCATTGATAATGATGTTGAAAGACGCAGTAGTGATGCATTGCTCCACCAGCTCAATGAATCCTAAGGAAAATCCATAAGCTTTTAATGTTTTAAGAATGAAAAGTTATAAGCCTTAAGAAAATCAATTTTAAAAATGCAATTTTTCTTGCAAATCTTCCCAGTGTAATTCCTTAGTAATTCTTATACCAACGTGACATTGTCACTTATCAATCTTGCAGTGATGAATGCACCTTGCTGCATGTTAATATGGTTTGGAAGCACCTGCTTAAACCTCCCTGCTAAAACCTTGGCAATGATTTTATAATTGAGTTCCAGCAAGCTATCAGACAATAATCCTAGAATGATTTGGGATCTTTAACCTTAGGCACCAAACAAATGAAATTTATCTTGAATTCTTTAATAACTTCCTATTGAGAAAGAATTTATTACAGCTTCTAGCATCATATGGCCTATAAAAGGCCAAGTCTTCTAAAAGTTCATTTTAAGACCATCAGGCCCAAGGGCCTTAAAGGGATTTCACAATGCTTTCAATTTTTTCTTTAGTAACAAGCTTAAAAATCACTCAACCTCTTAGATAGTAAGTCTATCTTAGACAATATCAGTAATTAAGATAGAAGAAGAGTTGCTATGAATAAAGGTATAAAGAACTTTAGTGAAATAGTTAAAAGACTTATTTTAAAGATTAACTTGTGAAGTAATACATAAGTTGTCCTTTTGCAAAGAGATTATCATATTGGATGATTTTTTGAAAAAAGAAATTGTATTAATTGATAAATAATGGAAAATAAAACATGGCAAGCAAAATTTAAGGGTGTATACCCTTTACACTCCTTACATAGATTTGTAAGGAATAAAAACCCTCATAGAAATCAAGAAGTAATAGAGCAGACATACATGAGCTCATATATTCAATGAAAATGAGATATCATTTGGACATTGTTGGATGAGGTTCTACGCTATCAACAGCTCCCGTATATGTCAGATAATAACATAGTGAATAACTTCCCTTGATGGGCTTCCAATTGTAAACCTTCTGAGATTACGTTCTTTCCATAGTACAAATACACAAGTTCCCAAATCAAGAGTGAAGATACGTCTAGTGTATTTTGAATGGGATTTGTCAATTGATAATATGTGCATGATATTCGATATGGAGTCACCTAGATCATTCCAGTGAAATTTTGTTGTAACGCTTCACAATATGTTGAAGTTAAAAGGGCAGGTGAAAAAGAGATGGTCTCGAGTTTCTACATGAAGCTTACATATAGAACAATGTTTGTCGACTTGCAGTTAAGGTAATCTATTTGTTGTATTAAGCTTGTTTTGGATAGCAAGCCAAAGGATGAAGGAAAAAAGAGGAGGAAGAACCTTATTCCACACGATTTTGTGCCAATCAACAATAGGTCTTTTGGCACTATGTTGAGCCACCTTTGGCATATTGGATGATCTTTTGGTAGCAACCTTCATGTGAAAAATGAAGAATTCCTATCCACTATGTTGAGCCATAAAGTTACCATGAAGCTAAGTCTAATGCCTTTGTTAAGGAAAAGCTTTAATCCACTATAATAAATGTAAACAGTGAAATTTTATTTTTTAGTTTATTAAAAATTTCAGCAGCACAACGACTATATTTTGACATCCTAAGACACTTCTATTATCACATTAATTTCTCAACTCCAAATTGTGGACTTCAAATCCACTCATATGCAGTTTCAAGTTACTTCAATAAACTTTGAAAACCTAAAACAAAGTCATGCATTCCATTTAAAAAGCTTTATACATATCCATTCTTTATACAAATGTACTTTCCAAAACATGTTCAAAGATATGCAACAGTTCTCAAAAATTTGTACAAAGCAAAATAAAATTGCCTACACAACAACATTTGACAAAGTTAACTACTCACGAGGTGGAGTCCCTGCTACTGAAGCCCATTAGCGTGCATTTGGGGGGTTTTATTTAAAAGAAGAAAATAAATGGTGAGCTAAATGAGCTCAGTGAGTGTTATTGGTTTCCAACAAAACCATCTATACAAACATTAACCTCTATAAAAGAAAACAATTTCTTTTCTTTTCAAGTAATAACCAATGATGTTACAAAACATATTCTTTTCTTTTCATAAGATCAATGCATATGTAAAACAAAACATATGTATTTTTCTGAGATCAAGTTCCTCTTTTCTTGTAAAGTAAACAGTGATGGCAAACAATACTTTCATAAACTTTCTTTTTAAAACGTAGCCTATCACTAATTTTCTTTGCTATACGGTACCTTTAGGTGTAAGGCCATGGAGTTGGTTCTGCATTACTTACGTGTGCCTAGTTAACCTTCATATATCGATTGTTATGAAGCTAGTTCTACATCGCTTACCCATAATGATGCTAGCACTACATATAAATCAGTGGTTACAGAGCTGGTTCTGCATCACTTACCTGTAATAATGCTAGCACAGTATATACTCCACACGTATAGTGGGCAGCTCATAGGACATACTGACAGCCACAACACCACCTAGTTAGTGACAGACGCCCCCAAACATCGACAAGCATGTTAAGACATATTCTGATCAATATAATTGTATGTATAAAGACCTAACGGTGTACCATAGGCTAAATCACAATTAATACATAAGCACGCCTCATTTCAATACCAATTCAAAGCATATTCAAAATCCATTTCTATGCCAATTCAAAGCATATGAAAATTTCAATTCAATGCCAATTCAAACATGTGTAATCTCATTAGTTTCCAAATGTATCCAAAACTCAATTCAATGCTAAATCAAAGCATATGTAAACCTCATGAAGTTTAACTTTTAAATTCAAGTAGTAGCACCAATGGAGTTATTCATAATCATACTTTTCATAGTAAGCTAAAAACCATCTTAACAAATCAATTTAAATACACACTCACAGTTTGTCATTTATCGTTAACCACCCTCACGTGTTCAGTGCTTTTCCTTCAGTAGTCCCAATTCTACGGTGACAAGAAAACTTTACTGTCTTACTCAACTATGAGGGAGACCCCTGAAGAGTTCCTAAAACCTGCCAAGTACATCCATAACTTACCACCTTGTTTTACAAATTTTATGACAAAAGGCTTAGCCAAAATCTTAGCATTTTTTAAGATTAAAATTATATTTTCTTTTCATTTAACCAATGAAAAACTTCCATGATTTATACATATTGTCTTCTTTCCATTTAAATAATGTACATAGTACATACCTGTTGTTTCCCTTTCATTGAACCATTGAACTATGTACAACATACATGCTGTCATTGAGCAACCATTAAGCCACATATATAGCATCTACATGCTGCCAATTAATACCCATTGAATAACATACATAAGATATGGATATACATGATGTTTTCCTCTCCATTTACCACGGTTTTTTTCTCTTCATTTAATCATGCCTCCACTTGTTCCTTAATTTTCACATATCAAACGTTCAAATTTGGCTTTAAAGTCTTCTAGACATTTGTTCACCTATGCCTCTAGTTTTCATGTCATTAAAAATCATGTCATTTTAACTTCTAAATTATGAAACATGTACCAAAAATCACAAGCTGCTTCAACACAGAGATAGTATCAGGTTATCATAATCAATTTCAATTTTCAATATCATTCAGCTAGAATTAGGTCTAGGTCTCTCTAGATATTTTTATTACTATGTCCTAGGTTTCTAGGTCTCTCTAAATATTTTTATTACTATGTCTTAGGTCTCATTTACAGTTGGAATCACCCAATTTGGAGTTTTATAGACTAAGTTATGGCCAAAACACTAGGAGTGTTCAAGGAAATCGAGAATTCTAATACATAATTTCACTAAACATAGTTAGGAAAACTTACCACTTTCTTCAAATCATGCTCAAACATTCATGCAATTCATAAGGAAATTCATGTTTCTAGCTTAAACATTCATATGACCAGCTAAAGAGGATGGACAAGAGTGGTTTAACATACCTAAAATTAGATAGTAACGTGATGCCCATCTTTTCCTTTGATGTAGTTGGCATTGATAGAGGTGTCCACGATTTTTAGCTTAAACGCCATGTTGAATTTAATCCCCAAAGGTAGTAACTTGGAAGACTTTTGCATGAAGAGAGCAGCTGCAATTATTCTTCAAAAATTCTGGTCCAAAGGAGAGTTGAAACTTCGGTGGAATGAAAGTGGAGCAGCTCCTCCATCATCTTTGTACTTGCTACACATTAAAGAGGGTTGTCCACACGTTGCAAAGCTTACTTCCAATAACTGTCCACTATTTTAATTCTCACCATCTTTGTTTAGTTAACCTACTAACTTGTTTTATCATTCACGACAATTCTTGTTTCCCACAAATAACAAGTTGTTTTCATATTTGTCTCACCAAAATGACACACGTTCATACCATATATTAGCCTCACTTGTAATAAATTTTATGTCACTCACATCTACTCCTTCATAAACGTGACAACACAAGGTCTTCATGCATTCTTGTTCCAAAATAATAAAAACTCCTTCATGTCTTCCACTTAAGGTTCATTCATATGTACATGTATTATTTCTTGTCCAAAATAATTAAATTGCTTAAGAAAAATTTGTCCAATTTTGATAGAAATTTCATGTCCACTTAATAACATGTTACACCTAAATATATCAACATATAAGTTGGATTGATTTACTTTAAGTATCCGTAACTATGAGTGATTCTTAAGTCCTTATGTTTCAGCCTAAGAATGTTTCAAATTTACTCCACAATAATTTAAAACAAGGTCAGTCTTGATCTATCATAAATCCATCCGATTGAATTTATTTTTGGCCCATTTCCATACTAGTTAACTTCAACATTTTTTGACTATCATTTGACTTTAACACTTGTCATTTAGGGTTGGGTTCCTAATTCACCTTTTAGCAAAAATAAAATTTACATTAGCCCAAAAACATCATTCATATGAAATGAAATTTTATAGACACGTAAAAAGAAAAGTTTGGGGTTTTACATAAGAATATTCTAGAACTACTTGTTTTCATTATCCTGAAGTGAAGGATCAAATAGGTTGAGTTATAACTCACGTTGAACCCTTGCAAATCGATCTTTAGCAGAGTTGAAAATATGGTGAGTATTATATATTCTCTATTTATTCAGAGTTTTAAGCTCCTCCTTTATGAATTGTATCTTTTTTAAGTAGATCAAATGTATGGTTCCAAATGATGGCATTATTGATGCCCTTAGTAATAGCTGTCTTAAATCCTTCTAGATTAATAAGGAAGTTATTGAATGTAAAAGGTGATCTAGGTGGCTTCTTCGAGTGATTAAGTTGGGAAATAACTAGAGAATGAATAAAGAGCATAGTTTCTGGGAACGTGGAATTACAATTTGGAAATTATTGAAGCTAACACAAGTTCACCATACTTCTGTCTAATTTCTTCCTTAAGTACCACCAGTGATTTTTTTTAAACTAAGTATAAGAATTGCCCTGAATTGGAAAATCATATATAAGTATGTCAGAGGAACTTGTTTAAGATCATCATTATAGTTCCAAAGATAAGCATTATCTTCAACTTTATTAGGAAGTAGCATACAGTTGAAGCCCCTAAAAGGATCTATGACTCTTTGATTGATTGAATAAAGTACCTTAATCTTTCCCTAGTGTAGTTTTTTAAAAGGCATGGTTCAATATATATATAAACGACCGATACCTAGATGATTGATTGCTCCTACCTTAACTTGACTTACATATACACTTCCATTGTAATGGCTATACTAATTTGTTAGTAGTTTCCGTTGTCTTGGAAGAATATTATAAATGTTACATTTCACCTACTTGAGCCTTGATTCAAAAATACCAAAAAGATAGAGTTTATTGAACAAAATGAAGTCCTTGATAGCTAATTGCTTGGTAGATGCATTTAATACCCTAATTTTCTAAGAAATAATTGTCATGAACCTAATTTGGAATAGGATTGTCTCTTCTTCCCTTAGATCTTTGCTTTCCCTAAGTACTAAACTCCTCCTAGATCTAATTCATATTAGCACTAATCACACCACCATTTGTATCTTATATGTTTCCAAATGGTACTCCTTTTTTACCCTTCTCTAAGTTACTCTGGTCTATATTGATTGGTAAGGTGTCCATTTTAGCTTCTACTAAATTTAGGTGGATAATGTCTACACATTTGGTTACTAGAGGTGAACATTAAATTTCAATATTCATAGCCACATCAGAAGTAAGTTCACAATTCTTTAGATTGATGGTTTGGTGGTTTTCGATGAATCCCTCATAGTTTCCAATTTTGAATGACTTGCTTATAGGTTTCCAAATCCTTTTGGGGCTTAACAATTTTGGATTCCAAATATATATAACCTTAACTACATCTTCAACTAATTCTACATTATAATTCAGCTTCATTATTGGGATTTCCTTTGGCAGGTCCTTGATTGCATCCATTACCATACAGATTCTTGCAAAGTTCATGTGTTTGATCTCATTTGTGGCATGATCAAGGCACAATTGATCTCATTTATGGCTTGATCAAGGCACAATATTTCCAAAAACGCTTTTGATGTAGCTAAGTCCACTTATGGTCCAGTATTCTAGTGGAACATCATATTTGAAAACCCAATTAGGAATGTTAGCAAGTTTAATATCCTCTAAGTTGGTGCCTATGCTCTAACTATAGTGTAGTAAAGGCTTCTAACATATGTGCCAATGATCCTATTCCAACACCCAGGCACCAACTTAGTGTAGTAAAGGCTTCTAATATAAGTGCCAATGATCCTATTCCAACACCCTTTTAATAACTGATACATATGAGAATTTAAAAAAGAAAACATCATAGTTCACTCGTATTTTTATAAGACCATAGTTTTTCTAGTTAGCAAAGACTTGTAAGGAATGAAACTCTGTTGTTATGAAAGAAACCAATGAGAGTGGAGTTCTAGCATAAGGCTCCCTCTTTTAGTATCTCTATAGGTGGTGTAACAATAGGGCGCTCATCAATTCTGCTTAGAGGAGAGTAATGCAACTTGGAATTGATGTTCGAATCACTTATACCCTATGCCCAAATGGATTTGGGGGGATTTGAAATCACTAGTTAAGTAGCTTGAGGAATTTCAACATGGGGATTACGGATTAGTGTTTAGAAAGCTAGGTGAAGAAAACACAGTGATAGGGACAGGATAATAAGAAGAAGTAAGAGGTAGGAAACAATCTTGGTTACTGTGCTATGTTACTATAAACAGTAAGGAGGTAGGTAGCCAAAGTAAAGAAGGGAAAGAGTAGACAAAGAAGGACTATTGAAAAGTTAAGGTTGATATAAGAGAAGGCAACAAACAATGGGAAGAAGTAACTAAACAAAACGATTAAATCATACGAGAAGGCACAGAAAGCTTCTCTCACAAGAGCAAGACTTTACTAATATCTTTATATAACTTCATTTTTATATTCATTATTAAATAATTCTTCAAAAAAAAATTAGATTCATATATCAATAAAAATTTCATTTTATCAATTGTTTCTTAATCTGAATCTAAGTTTTAAATTTTTATTAATCCTATAATGTTTAGTTATATGAACTTTTTTTTTTACCACATTTGTAATAAGTTATGGTTGTAATTTGAAAAAGGTAAATTTTTTATTATTTTGTCTATATTGGTTTCGTATATATAGTTTAAATGATTTCCTTATTTTCTATGTAGGAGGTCTATTATTATATTTACTTGTATATTTCCTCAAGGTTCTATTACAATCTTTATAGGTTTTATTTTCATGAGAAACATCATACAATTGATAAAAAGATCTTACTCTTTTTTAGTTCTAAATATTTCACTCTTCATTAGTTTTTGTAGTTTCATATCTTGAAATAATTTTAGACTTTTTTGTTTATAACTAATTAGTTATCCATATATTAGTCTATTGTTAGTTATCTTATCATTGTATTTTTTTGTAATTATGTTCCTAATTTTTTTGTCCTAATAAAGGGAGAAGTTATGCAAGGAAGTTTTTTTTCAAAAGGGCTTATTTGAATCTCCGTTAACATTATTCTTGTTAGAAATATATGTCTGTACCATTTAAATTTTAAAAGCTTTTCACATCTAAGATTTGGCAATAATTTACCATTCCTATCTTTCAAATGGGAGAGATCTCCTATAAAATGTAAGGAATTTGTTAACATTAAGATTGAGACAACATCTTGTATTTGTTCACTATGTTCATCAAAAAACAAATTCTCTTTCTTCATTGATTCTAATAACTTTTAGTATACCATATTAATGCCATTTAGTTAACTAATAATTCTATGAACCATTTGATTATCTCCAAAATCTTATTATTAATAAATTAGGTAAAGTATGCTCAAAGGTTCCTAATTGTGCTCTATATTCATCAACATCTATTGTCATTTATTGTAATATATTTAATATGTTATATCTAGACATATCATTTATATTCCAATCATAAACAAAAATAACATCGTATTTAGTTTGTTGAATAGGAGAAGGTGAACAAAATTTGTAAGTTTCAGAATTACTATAGTGTTCAATCATGTTATATGTTTGTGAATTTGAATTTGCTTCTTGAGAATTACTATTCTTTATCCTAGCTTGACTCCTAATTTATATGAGAACATTGGTTGTATCATTTTGTACTAACACAAACATATAACATGATTGAACACTATAGTAATTCTGAAACTGACAATTTTTATATGAGAACATTAGTTGTATCATTTTGTACTAAAAATCTATTTATGATAGGCAATTTTTATATGTTAGAGATAATGTTTTCATTTATTCCATTTAATTGTTTTTTTTCAAATTTGTTATCATTACAACTAAAACTTAATATGGTTTAAATATGAGGAAAAAAAAGGACAAAAATAACCATAACATTTGTAGCTGAATACAAGTTAAACCTTAATATTTCACTGTGTTCAAATTAAACTTTAATATTATAGAATTGCTCAAATTGAATCCTATGTGGATGAAAAATATAACGAAGTGTTGATAGTTTCAGTCATCTACCACATCATTACTAATATAGTGGTAAACAATAATATTTTTAGAGATTAGGTCCCACTTTACCACATAGCCAGCGGCGGATCTACAAGGGGGGCAAGTGGGGGCACTTGCCCCCACTGTCTCCAATAGATTTCTTAAAAAAAAAAATATTATTTTAAATTTTACCCCCACAAAAAAAATAAAATTTTACTCTCATTAAAATTTTGCTCCCATTAAAAATAAAATTTTATCCTTATTAAAATTTTGCCCCCACTAAAAAAATTTCTGAATCCGCCCCTGCACATAACTCACAATGAAAGCCAAAGGTGAAATAAGACAGAGTATGTATAATGAAAGACAATGATTTAAGGTTGGGGTATAGGTGAAAAACTTAGGGATAATTAAATTAAGATTTAGTTAGAAAATTTTCCTATTAAATTTAGAAAAATTAAGAAAATATTTTATTAATTAAATTAATAATTTATTAATTATCAGATTTTAAAGTTTTAAAACTTTTACACAAAGCATTTTTTAATAACTTTTATTTTCATTCTCATTTTTTAACCTTAAGAAGAAAGATTGTACCTATATTTTGTTTGTAAGGAATTTTGTTTTCGCAAAAGGTAGATTTTTCTATTGCTTTTTTCTCCAAAAGATGTTTCTTATATTTTTTATTCTATTATATTATTAAGGTTTTTACTAAAAAGATATTCTATTTTATTTTCTTGATTATACACTTCAAACCAATCAAAGTTAAGAATATGTATTTATAGTTTTGTACAAAACAATTACACTTTTCATGAATTTTTTGTTAAAGGAAATTATCAAAAGAATCATAGTATTTTTTTTTCTTTGTTTTGTAAGGAGTAAAAGTATTCATGTACATGTTTTCTATTAAGCTTAAACTCTTTTTCTAATATATACAATTCATTATTAACATTTTCGATTACTAAAGTAAATATTAAAGAAGTTAGAGGTGATTGTTGCTTGACAATTGGTGTATTTTAAATAATTTTCTTATGATATTTTTTATTGCAATCTACAACTTTAAAACTATAATTAGGTATATTAGAAGTTGAATATCATGGTAAATCTTTAATAGGAATACTTATGATTGAAAGGATTTTTGAGAATACCTAAATCAATTGTATTTATGGAAACATTGTCATCAAATTTAGAACTTGTTGATTTCCAACTGAAGGATAGTCGTACTTTTCTGTCTCAGAATTTTTTATCTAAGGCAAAATAAACGAGACTCCCTTGTGGCTTAAATAACTTACAATTCCTAAGCTTTAAAATTATAAGAAAATCTTTGTGGTTTTAAATTTGAAAAAAAAATCTTCTCTTATACCTATGTCAAAAATAATGATAAATATATGAGACATGAATATCACACATCAATTAAATGTTACTAACATGACAATATAGTAAAGCTCTTATACCTGACTTGGACTAAATAAAATTGAAACAAATTAATAATTTATTATAATTATCTTTAATTATTGGTTTAAAATAGGTTTAATTGGTTTGGGACAAGTTTAAGAGTTGAGTTGCAGTGTCCGATTGTTCGAAATTTATTGTTTATATCATGAGTGTTTCATTGTTATTTTTCAATCAAACTCTAAGAGGACTGTTTCTTTTTGAAAGTTCAAAGTTTTAAAGATTTTTTTGAAACTTTTAAAGATTAAGAATTCTTTCTTTAAATTTATTTAAACCACAGGGAAGCCTCGTGTCTTTTAACCTTTTAGTTATTTGATATATGGGATGAGACTTAAAGACAAAGGTGGAATAAAGTTTTATAAATCCTTTAAGAACACATTCATCAAGAAAGATTATACCTCTTCATTTAGTGGATCTTGGGACTACTGTATTAGATTGTGTTAAATCAGAATGTAAGAATAATATTTCACCCTTTTAATTATAAATTAATATGTTCCAAGAAAAGGTTATATTAATGACTTTATAATGAATATGTATATTAATACAACGGGTATAGATTGTGCATTCATCTTGTAATTATGCATTTTAATTTGTAATACTAAAGTATATAAAAATATTTTGGGTTAATTATACCAGATCCCCCTATTGTTTGGACCTTTTTGACTTCATTCCTTGATTTTTAAAAATTATAATTTACTCTCGCTAAAATTTGTTTTTTTTTTTGGCACTCATATCACCTAAGGTTATTCTCTGTTAGGTATCCAATTGAGAATAGGCAAATGATCTTATATGATTTGATTAGGTATTACGTAACAAAATATCTTGCATGTTTGTACCATGTAACACACATCATTGTATGGTTTGGGAGACGTAACAAAATATCTTTTGTACCATGTAACACACATCATTGTCCGGTTTCGGAGACGTAACTTCTAACTAAGTTTGTTCTATGTACAGATAATGCCATAAATTTGAGAGACGATACCAACCAAGGTCATGTGATATATGGCACAAACACAACAGGTGTTATGTCATGTAAGACCTAATTTTTAAAAATCAAGGATCGAAATAAAAAAGGTCCAAACCATAGGGGATCTAGTGTAATTAACCTAAATATTTTTATCCGAAAGAATATTTGTAAGATTTGGTAGGAATCAAAGGAGACATGGCTAATACAAAGATGAAATTCAAATAAAATTAAAGAAGGGTTATGAAAATCATAAAACTTAACATCTTTTAATATTATTAATGTTGATGTATTTAATCTTTCTTTTGTTAGAGGTTTGGTTCCCTACTGTACTAATCTTATATGAATATAATTGTAGTTTTTATTTTATGTTCGTTTCTTAAATTAAATAATACATTCTAAACTAAGCCATTCATGAGTTCAATACATCAACTAGACTTAACTCTAGATAAGCTTGATAGACTATTCTTTTGTGTTGAACCAAATTCTTCAACTAGATGCAATGTAATACAAAATTGGTACTACATGTTCAGGAGCTGATTATATATTTGAGATGTCATCCCCTTGAATTTGAGATCACAGTTTTTACTACTCTTTAGTGACACATAGGTGAATAAATTCCTTCCTGTTGCACTGATATAAAGAGTGTAGGCTTCTATGCCTTTATAAGTTCCAAGATGAGGCAATTTCAAGACGGGTATAGAGTATTTGCTATCAATTGTTTCTTGATCCCATAAATAAGATCCTTTAACACTTGTTCCTTTGTTCTTTCATGTCATTGGAAGAGTTTAACATGTCTCTTTCCAAATGTAGTACAAGGAGCTACCAAAGGTTATCATAGAGAGAGTTTTATGGACATTTATTGTAATACCTTTTCTTTGTTCAATTATAGTGAATATCTCCTAGTAATGTAGACTCTTCTCCTCATCCCTACAGAGAGTTTGGATTTAGTTCCATATGGATATCGAATACTCGCTATTAAAGAACATATGAGACAAGGACTCGTATCAAGAATTACAAAGGTAGCATATTAGAGATAAATTTAGGAATTTTAGGTTGTCTAAGGTTTCCAGTTTCTGCCTATAGATAAGCCACGTAGAAAGGAGATTCTTAGCAATTCTTTTTTGCACCAAATAATTCTATACCAAGCCATTTTGGGAAGTTAGGGCTAAAGAGTTTATTTCCATGATCGATGCACTAGTGAACTTCCATGTTGGATGCTTCAATCATATATAAGAGTCTTCCTCACTTTCTCTAGCTAGGATTGTAGTCAGGCATACAGTTGAGAAGCAAGGAAGAGTTCTCTACCCATTTATTCTTATTAACTATGGAGCATATCTTAGAGTGTTTAGGAAATAAATCACTCAAATTTGGGAGTAAGTTTGACTCGTAGAGGGGAACTATTTTGCTCCAATTATCAATCTAGAGTGGGACCTCGTTAATATTTCTAATTCTACATATGATATTATATGAGAAAAAGATTTCTCCCGCTTGAGAAAGAATTTCTCTCATAAATTAAGTTTAGTGAAAGAAAATATATTATTTCAAATGATTTTGATAGAGATACATTTTTCTTCAATTTTAGTAGTATAATCAAATTTTAAACAAATAAATTTATTAGTAAATATTATCTTTTTTATTTTGAGAATCTAAAGTATTGAAAGTTTTTATTTATTATATTATATTATTAATAGTAGAAGTTGAGATATTGGAAACAAATTCAACTCTTGTAAAAAGGCTGTTTTGTATAATAACTACTTTTTTTTTCATTTAACAATTTTACGCTCACTGACGGGCTTACTGCCTCCTTAAAATTTATACTAGGACTACTCACTCTTAGTTAAAACAAAAAGGATCTGATCATTTTAAAAATAAATTTAACTAATAATCACCTAATCCTCCAAAGACTTGGTTATGATATTATTCTAAAAGCGACGTTATAGGTATACATTAAATTGTTTTTGGCAACTAATATAGGTATACTTTCAACTTGAGCGGCTGCAGTGTGCTCTCCCTATTGACGTCGCTTGCATTCCAAATTTCCATTTGAAAATGAAAAGAGAACAAATGGCCGGATAGAGATGGGAGTTTAGTGTGAACCACTTAATCAAAAGACGGAAGACAATTCTGGCAGCTGGAGCTGTTCAATATTGAATGATCTCATATTTTTATTCCTACATTTGAAACATTTTGGCCTATAACTTCTTATTTATTTGCTTGCAAATCTTTGAATTGACAAACGAACTCTATAGCCAGAGTCAAGAACAATCTATGAACATTAATAAGATAATCAAGGATTCTAGAACAAGGTTTTATTTGTTATCCTCAAGTGATGATCAACCCTGATTATTAATTAGATATCGAGCTTCATGACTTTCCAATATTAAATTTAAATGAGCATCATATGCAACCTAGATAGAATGAAAGTTCAACTACATTCCTTTGTTTCTTCTATGTTTTGCTTTATACATCAAACGAGCCTAAAGGTCAAGTAGTTATTTTTCTCAACATTAGAGTTTAAACCTAAACTTTAGATTGAGGGAGGAGAGGCAGGATTGTTGCTACTGCATTATAGAGGGTTCCTATCAACCATTCCTATTTAGATCGTAGACCACGCGATCCTGACAAGAAAAGTATGTATGTACACAATATGAGTTAAGTTTGATAGGAAAGTTTAAGAGCCTGCCAATTATTTTTATATTAGTAGATTGTCAACTAAAGAGAACTAGTGGGCAGTGAGTGCACTGTTAGGTTGAGTTAAGTTTAATGGGAAAGTTTAAGAGCCTGCCAAATATATTTATATTAGATTGCAACTAAACGGAACTAGTAGGTAGTGAATGCACTGTTAGGTAGAGCTTATCTGTCATCGTTTCACCCAAATGTATTTGGATGTTAGCAAAGAAGTTTGAATTTTCGGGGTTTTAATTTAATGAAAATTAAATTTAATTTAAAAAAAAGGCATGCAACCAGAACTATTTGATTCTCACTTACTAGCTTCAGTGGTGGGCCAAATCCCGGCGCATCTCAAAGATCTTCATATTAAAGACCTTCTCTCCTCTTCTTCATGTTGGAACCTGACTCCTATTGAGGGCGTTGTTCCCTCCGAATATTGTCAACGTATCCATGCTATCCCACGGCCGCTCTCTTCCCAAGGGCATGACCGCCTTATCTGGATGGGTAGTCTCAACGGGGTGTATACATCAAGGGGAAGCTACGTCTTTATTACCAGTGTACCTACCTTGGACGGACCGATGGGTTGGAAATGGCTTTGGTCCCTCCCTGCAGCTCATAAGCACAAGATATTCCTGTGGCTAGTGGCCTGGAATAGGCTCCTCACTAATGAGGTGCGATACGACCGCAACTTATATGTGTCCCCCCTCTGTGCGCGGTGTGGTGCTCATAGGGAAACTGTCCTCCATCTATTACGGGACTGCCCCCAAGCTAGAGGTCAGTGTCTGGGCCACTACCAGGGTCCAATGGAGTGCCACCTTCTACCGCGAACATTCTGCTTATCACTGGCTCAAGTAGAATTGTGTTCAATCTTCTTGGGATGCCAATACTGTTTGGCGATTTATACTTACCTGTTGGACCATCTGGTGCTCTAGGAATAAATGTGTGATTAAAGGCGCACATCTCACCTGCTCTATGCAAGCTAATCAGGTCGCGTTCCTGCTTCAGGATTATAACGTGGCGTTTGTCGACCAGTCTCATAGACAACCCCAACCTCCGCCCACCATCATGGTTACATGGATTCCCCCACGTGAGAAGTGGTTAAAGCTCAACGTTGATGGCAGTGTACTAGGCAGTTCGGGCATGGCGGGTATTGGTGGCTTACTTCGGGATAGCCATGGTACATGGATAGCAGGATTTTCATGCTGTATTGGGATCACTACCATCATGGTTGCGGAACTCCAGGCTCTCTGATTTGGCATCACCTTCGCCAGAAATTTTCTGTGTGATGGATTAATTATCGAATCTGACTCGTTAGAAGCGCTTCGCTACCTAAATTATTCTCTGGAGGATCTCCAATTTCATCCCTTAGCCAATGTGATCTATGATATCCGTTCCTTTCTAGCCAATGGCCCACGGTATGTTACCGCACATGTCCTGCGTGAAGGTAATCAATGCGCTGATCACCTAGCCCGCCTGGGCTCGAGCTTCGTACGCGGCGAGCATGTGTGGCATCACCCTCCCCCTGCACTTGCTGCTCTTTTGCGCGCGAATGCGCACAGGATTGCTTTTCCTCGATGTTAAGCTTAGTTTGCCTCTCTGATGTACCAAAAATATTTGTCCCAAGTACCATAAGTCAATGTGTTAAGCCTAACCATACACACGGGTTTAGAAGACTGCATGCAAGACTTCATAATTGAAAGCTACAAGTTTGGTATACTAATGGAAAGCCCATGAAAAGTAGCGACCACGATTATAAGTCCTCCAACCTAATTGGCTCTTTTTGTTTTTTTTTGTTTTTTGTTTCAATCCATTGGAGTAATTATGTAGCGTAAGATACAAGTTTAATTAAACTTAAAGGAAATAAGACCCATAAAACATCATTATAAGTTAAAAAAAAGAGTTACAATATAAACACTTTATAACTATAAATTATAAATGTTAATTTGTGGCTTAGAACATATAAGATTGAAATTCTCACAAACTCTATTTATGGATATTAAAATTTGTTTCTTGATACATGAAATAAGAAGATGGATAAGTATTTATAGATGAATCAAACTAATTATAACCACAAATTTTAATTTATTATAATTGTCACATATTCTAATATTTATCTTTTGTATCACAAATTATTTATCATTATTTACATATTTGGTGGATAACATCTTGATTCTTTCAATGTGAATAATATCTAGATATTGAGAGTAATACTTGCATTCTTCTAGCAATCTCCTACTTATAGATTCCATTAAGAACCTATTAATCTTCACACTATCTTATCATTGTCATGTTGCATATCCACACTTCCTTTCTCCACTTTCTTATAAATGAAGTGCTATTGAACTTATATGTACTTAGTTTTTGAGAGAAATGGTAGAGTTCTTGCTAAATGCAAGGCACTTTAACTACCAAAAAATAATGAAACTTTTATTGTTTATGTTTGAGTCTTCCAACACCAACCATACCGCTTCTTTACTAGCATATGTAATTGCTTTATATAATGCTTCTATTCAGGGGCGGACCTACAATGGGGGTAAGTGGGGGACTTGCCCCCACTACCTCCAACAAATTTCTTATAAAAAATTATTATTTTAAGTTTTACCCTTATAAAAAAATAAAATTTTACTCCCATTAAAATTTTGCCCCCATTAAAAATAAAATTTTGTGGCTATTAAAATTTTGCCCCCACTTAAAAAAATTTCTGAATCCGCCCCTGCTTCTACTGTTGATGTAGTCACAACTGACTGTAGCTCTGAGACCCAACTTATAACCCTGCCAACAAGTGTGAACATATAGTTTGTTATAGATTTGATTTTACAAAGGTCACTTGCTTAGTTAGAAGTCAACATATCATTTGAAAATAATGTATGATCCTCTATATTATAATGCAGTATCATAGGTCCTCCTAATATATCTTAGAATCCTCCTTACAATATTTAGTACATTCTAACAATATTTTTCACGTAGTGAACTAACCGTTTTCATCACGTATGCAACATCTGAACTTGTACAAATAATGATGAACATTAAATTTTCTATTACGGATGCATAAAGTACTTGAAACATCTTCCTCCTCTCATCTTTATTGCTAGGGATCATATTAAAGGATAACTTAAAATAATAGGAAGAGGGGTAGATATTAGCTAATAGTTTTTTGCATATTGAAGCATTGCAAAATCTTATTTATATAGTTTACCTAAGAAAGGCAAATAATCTCGTTATTTCTACCTTGGTGAATTACACCTTTAGAATTTGATTTGTTGATCCAAATCTTTAATTTAAAATTCTATAGTTAACTGTTCCTTTAATTCTTTAATATGATTTTTGTTGGCGATTCAACCAATATGTCGTCTACATGCAATAGTAAGATAATGAAATCATTATCACCAAATCTCTTAAATTATACATAAGGGTTTGAATTAAGTCCGTTATATTTAAATCTCATGATGAATGAACCAAATATCTTATACCTAAACCTTAGCATCTATTTAATACCATATAAGGATTTATTTGACCTAAAAACTAAGTTTTCTTTTCCTTTTCCTTTAAAACCTTCAGATTCAAGAATGCAAATTTATTCTTTAAGATTTATATAAAGAAAAGAAATTCTAACATATAGTTATTCTAGATGTCACCCAAACATAACACATATTGTAGGTAACACAACAGAAAAGACAAACAATCACAAATCTATTCAAAGAATTGTAAAATAAAAATTCCCTAAGAGAAAATAAATTTTATTGATAAAGAGTTATATTAATCTCTCTCAAAACTTGTTTAAATAGGTTTACATATACCCTAATTCATCTTGTGAAGAATTATAAACAAAATAGGAAACTCTAATTCATTATAGTAAGACTTCTAAAAAATAGGAAACCATAATTTATCTTAGGAAGACTTCTAGACAAAATAGGAAAGGAATCAAAGAGATTTAGTAAATTTTGAAATAAGAAAAATAAAATAAAATAAAATAAAAATTATTCAAAAATATCACAAAGAAAGATGTAGGATAAGGTGTGATCACATACTGCTCAATATGTCATTTTGCCTATACATAGAATAATGGATATCTTTAATACTTTACAAGTATCAGATATCTCAAATAGGAAACATCTTTTGTACATTATCTATATACTTAGACTTAGAATAGATAAACAACTTTCAATTTGTCTATATAGATCTAATTCCAAGAATGAAGTTGCCCTTTCATATCCAATAAGCGTTGTACTTAGATAATTATATTTTCAATAGTTGAAAATATGAATCATTATTCTCTATGAGCAATATGTCTCTATATACTTCCATTATACTCCCACTAACCTTCTTACAAATACGATAAATTCCCAATCATCTCCAAAGTAAACTATTTGAATTCATCATGAAAGTGAATTTAATAATGTCCCGTGTCTTTTTAACTATACATCAAATGCATCAATAAAGGCACTAGTTCTAATTAGATGTATTATCATAAGATTTGAACTTTTCAATTTTATCTTACTCTCAATATTTATCTTGAGAACCATTCTCTTATAAGTATTCATTAAAACAAACAATTTGTTCAATAGTTTTTAAAGATTATATCCTTCGGACGGCAAGTACGATGATAAGTATGAAGGAAGGAAAGATCACCATGGAGGTTGGTGATCAGCAAGTTAGCTTCAACATGTATGAAGCTATGAAGCATCCTCACGAGGATTACTCCTT
>JAOTAX010000198.1:18089569-18102261 GCA_025629825.1 Erythroxylum guanchezii | reverse complement strand
AGACCTCAAAACAATTTAATCATGCTTAATAAATAAACTCAACAAAATAAAGAAACAGGTTTGGGGTCCAACACATATGCCTTTCACTTTCAAATAATAACACAATTTTAACTCATATCATACATGTACTTTCATAAATATGTAACATTTCATCTAGGGTATTTTTTGGGGCCTTGCAAGTAAAGGTTAGAAGGAGACGAATAAAGATAGACCTTGTTGGGAGGAATTGTGCATTAATAACGAGGTTCGAGAAACTTATGCATAGAACGTAGAGAGAACACCAAGAACACCATTCTTTCCTATACAATTCCTCCCAACAATGATGTTACAGAATTTTGGTAGTCATATGCCTATTTTCTTTTTGATTTGTAGAAGATTTAGTTTGAACGTTTTTAAAATATTGAAGTCAAATTTAAGTAATGTGAAACATTAAAGGCTATTTTATATTTAAATGAATGTGAAACTTTAAAATATATTTTATATTTAAGTGTAAATACCATTTTGATTCGTTAGCATCCACAAATGAGACAATTTGATTAACATCACTTTAAATTAGTTTCAATTAGTGAGGCCTTGACGAGAGACCAGGGGAAATGAAGCAAAAGGATTTTGTTAGAACAAAATGAAATAATGTAAATTAGTTTCAATGAGTGAGGCCTTAACGAGAGACCTACCAATCAAAGTCTTGAGGGGAAATGAAGCAAAAGGATTTTGTTAGAAAAAAATGAGATAATGAATCTTTATTTTACTTGATTGTCAATTTTAAAGCCCAATAACTCAAACATTAGCAAGAATAGGCTGAAAATTTTTATCTAAGTCCAAACTATCATAAAGAACCATTAGATTTGAGGCGCCTGATCAGAGCCCGAGTTTGATCAGGCCTTGGAGGCTGGAAGCTTGACCTAACCTAGATTTTTTATTTTTAAAAATAAAAAAGAAAATTGATGTTATTTTAGTAAAAACATAATTTCTTATAATTTTTAGGTTAGGTTGGATCTAAATGCCTTAAACCTAAGCCTGACATAAAGCACAATCAAATTGGACCAGTCCTGATGACTTTGGACCAGGTCAAGTCAAACTGAGTCTAGGCTTTATTGTCATCTCTAAATGAATGCCTTAAGTTTGAGAACATTCTATTTTTTATTGTAAACAAAGGGGGAATAAAGCAACAAATGTTCTCTTCTAATTATGAATCTCTTATAAACTATTCATATAATTGAGTGTTAAAAAGCCTTAGGAAATCTCGTTGTTACTTAAGCATCCATTTTTCAAAAAACTAATTTTGGGGGCCACCATCACGGATGCTACCGCGTGTTCATTTCTTTTGAGTATAGGTAAGTACCCATCCTTGTTGCTTTGCATACGTAAATTGAGTCAACTGAAATTTTCTAGCACATCGGGAGCGAATAAGTTATCCATGTCTAGTGTCCTCTCCAACATCCCAATTCAAAAATAATTTGGAAATTATATTAGACAAATCATCCATATAAAAACAAAAGAATTTTTCAACCAATGAATGAGGGCAAATAAAGCCTTTGTCCATATAAGAACAAAATGCAAATGTGAGTAACGATTTCTTGAAAAAGAATTTGAATACCATGAATACACACAATTGTAATTACATTAATGTCCTTCCTATCAAGAAAAACCATATAAAGAAAAAAATCTAGCAATAATAGATTGACCTTTTTTAAAGTAGGAAGAAGTTTAATGATTAGAGTTTGGTTGTGTGTAAGTTTTAATTATTAACCCTCGATAATCCACAAACACACAGTTCGTTAGCATAGTACCAAAAGCGTCGATCCCACAAGGAGGGAACTAATCTAATCCTAAAATTTAAGGCCAGAAACAAACAACATAAATTCAAGATGTGACAAAACGAATACGAGAATTTAATTCAATCAATCAAATTAAAAATCAACCACTAAAATACTAATTATTAAGCAATTTGCAACACACCCACAAATCAACTGAAGGAAATTACTAATTGAGAGAAAGGGAATTTTACCTATCCTTAATGCTAACCTAACTGATTATGAATTATTGGATTGTTGGTTCTAGACTATCCTAAGGTTGATTACTCTCTCTCGGGTTATAACCATTAACCCCATATGGTAAATCCTAATCAGATTATGGAGGTTGCAATCTCTCAATTCAAAACCTATCCAAAACCCTAATTAGTTATGAAGTTCTCTAGTAATCTATCGAAAACTTATACAAGATCTCTCTCTGCACAAATTATCGATCTGATTTAATTCTGGTTTCTATTAAATCACTTAACTCTCGTTAGTCCAATTTAATCATTTTTCATTCGATTCACCCTTTCAGTTTATTATCGAATTATGTAATAGCAGAATCAAACCACAACAATATCCAATAAACACATAAACAATCGGATTCTCATTAATTCAAGAATAAATTCCAAAGGTGAGTTTAGAACATCCTCGACATTCTAGATCCTATCATCAACTATTCAATCCAATTCTATACAATAATAAAATAGAAAAAAAATAAGAAATACAATCTAAAATGGATGATGGGAGGCAGCGATGTCAGGAAACCTCCTGATCTAGGAAGTACTTCGAGTCAACCTCTTCTTCTCTTCTCTCTTCCTTCTTCTCTTCCTCTATCTCTCAATGATTTATCTCTAGGTTTTCTTAAGGTGGCTAGTGCAAAAGAGCTTATTTCTCTGCCTCTTTTTGTTTTTTTATATCCTCTTGTGTTTTAGGTAACCCTAGGTTTTTTCAGGGTTCGAAAGGTCTAAAAAATCTCTCGAAACTTAAAGTTCGTGAGTGTCTACACGTCTGCCCGATGCAGGCTATGATCGTGGGCCATTCCCCGGGCTTCTGTCACAATCATGGACAAAATCTAGAGCATTTATCTTGATCGTGGCCTAACATGTCATAATCATGGGTCATTATTTCGACTTACATGTCTCCAAAACTCCTCCGTTCTTCAATGTTGACCCTAAAACACTATCAAACACGTCAAGGTACCTCAAAAATATAATATTTAGGCTCAAAGACTTGTACTAACCCATAAAACAATTAAAACATAAATAATTAACAAACTAACACAATTCTAACCTAAACACATACTAAATGATTGAATTAACGACTAAACACATATCAAACTATGCCCCAAAACACGATGCAATTCACACTTATCATTTAATCATTGATTTCTTACGACATACTAAAAGAAATTGGTCCAATGTTAAATCACAACATACTAAAAGAAATTCTTCCAATTTTAACTTCCCCAATCATATCACTAAATGTTAAAGAAGTTAATAATAAAAGAAAAGTTGATCCTAGCTCTCCTATCAATAAAGAACTTAAAGCAGGGTTTGCAAATTTTGTGAGAAGAAAATCAGGTAAGAAGAGAAATCCTCCTACCTCTACTAATTGTTCATTAAAATTATAGCATGGAAGGAGCCAATGGTTCCTCCAAAAAAATTTGCTAAGGGACTTCATTCAGGAGAACAATTATAATATCATAGGCGTTTTAAAAACTAGAACACTATAATTAAACAACATAACTCTAAAATACTACAGTTGTTACAGCCTCAATGGAAGGAAATATCCAATTATTCACATCACCTGATCTTTTATTGTAGCACCCCACAGAGCTTCCTTTGTATACTTTGAGGGAAGTAATAAATATTGCCTTTTGGTTATATCTCTTTCTTGTTCCTATTATTGCCATGATTATTTAGTTTTTTTTTTGTAGTTTTCTTGCAAGCATGTAAAAATGAAACACTACGATCATAAGGGTTCGAGAACAAGTATGTTGGTCAATGGTCACGAGGAAAGGCTGAATCTTGCTTTAATGGATCTAAGTGAGATTATCATGCAAAGGAATTGGCACAACTAGCGGATAAGTTAGTGCTTGAAGGAAAACCTTTGTAACAACTTGTATCGGAGCCAAATTTTGATACGAGGAGAGGCACCAATTTGACGGAGCATGTCAACCAAGTGGAAGCAATCATTGGGTAGATTCCTCAAGGGGAGGAAGAGTTGACATCTTACAATACTCTATTCAAGATTGGAGGTGCGAATCCAACAATTACAACATCAAATAATGGAGTTGATGAAGGCCTAACAGGACTCTAGATCTGAAATCATGATCCTAAGACGTGTCGTTGCAATGCAAGATGTTGGATGTGTTGAATGCGAGAGCCATAAGTTTTCAATGACAATCAGAGAGCCAAAGAGCTCAAAAATTTCTTGTAGGAAATGAAGCAATACTTTGCAGTAGCAAAGGTGTCCAATTAAGAACATCAGTTTGGGTAGACCTCCTGTCGACACTTGGGATAATATGAAGAAGGAGCTAACGAACCAGTTCCTCCTTAAAAACACTTCATGGCTTGCGAGGGATGCTTTGAAGAGATTGAAGCAAGACAATTCGGTGTGGGAGTATGTAAGAAAATTAACATCTTTGATGTTGGAAGTGCATAACATGTCGGATGAAGACAAGTTGTTCAACTTCATAAGCAACTTGTAAGGTTGGGCAAAAATGGAGATTAGGAGGCAAAATGTGAAAGACCTTCCAAGCACGATAGCAGTTGTAAATGCCTTAGTGGATCTTCAAATTCCACCACTAATTCGAACTATCTACGAGTGCAAGAAGAATGGTGGGACACAGAATGACTTGGAGAAAGGGAAGGAGAAGGTAGGTGAATCTTCTCAAGGTAAGTCAAAGAAATAATCAAAATGAGATATTGCCTGTTTCATTTGTGAAGTGTCACACTTTGCTTGTGAATACCTAAGACAGAAGGTGGGTAAGGTGTAAGTAAATACCATGTTTGTGAAGGATCAAGGAGAAGAGAGGAGGAATCGATAGAAGAAGTCTACCTTAGTAGTTATGCTATATTGGGCGCAATGAACCTTGTAAAGGAACGTTCGAAAAACAATAAGGTGAAACCCAATGGAGTGGGAATATGATACGTGGGAGATGTGTCAATGAAAAAGGAGTCTTCGAGGAAAGGACATTAAGAGGAGTGTCTACATAATATTTGGACGAGGGCATCGATTTTTCTCATGAGGTGGTTTGTTAGATCCTTAAGTTTTAGATAGCGGAATCGTGCGAGCATTTGCGAACCTTGAATAATGTTTGACACGCAGAATAATGGAATAAGGCAAAGACTTGCAAAGAGGTAAGGATGAAAAAGGACAATGTCAAGCTTTGGCATGCATTAGTACACATTGACAGAAATCTTCAACAAGATGTGAGATTCAAATATGAGACCAAAAGAAGGCTGACATTAGGTGGAAGGTTAGCTCGATCACACACATGACGGGAATATGCAAGAGTTCCAAGGTAACTTAGCAAGTAAATTAAGCATAGTGTGAGTTTTGGGAGAGGTTTGGACCTTGTACGAGCTAACTTAACTTAGGTTAGGTTCTTTAAGAACTAAAGACTTAATGTGTGCTCAAATGGACAAACCATGGCTAATAAAGTTGGCATGGGAAAGCATTGGATGGACTAGTGTGCTATTAGCTTGGATGACTCATAATTAACGGATAGAGATGAGGAGATCTTAGATGATGTAATGGATAAGATTACAGTGGATGAGCATCAGCTCTAAGAAATAAAGATCATATGGAAGGATCATCTGAAGATAAAGGAGATGTTTATAAATATGGGTAGATCATTCCTAGGTTGATGTTATCTTTTCTCTCATTATTGTGATGTAACTTAATTCTATTAGATATAGTCCTAATTGGATGGGGATGTCATTTTATTTGTTAGTGTGATGTAATTTGATAAGGATAAGATATGATAAGATGTGATTTTAGCTAGTAGGGTTATATTATAATTTTAACTTGATCATCTAAAGGGACCTCTAAATAGTTCATTTGAGCCTTGCTCTTCTCAGAGAGAGGGAGATTGAGATAGCACCCTTTATATACTTTAAGGGAAAAAATAAATATTGACTTTTAGTTGTATTTCTTTCTTGTTCTTATTGTTACTATGAATATTTAGTTCTTTCATAGTTTTCTTACAAATGTGTGAAAGTAAACACTACGAGGGTTGTGAAGTGTTCGAGAATAAATAGGTTGGTCAACGTTAATGAGAAAAGGCTAAATCTTACTTTAATGGACCTAAGTAAGGTTATCGTGCAACTAGCAAATAAATTGGTGCTTAAAAGAAAACCTTTGTAACACCTATCCTAAGCTTATTAAAGCTATCCAATGTTTTCTGTCTTTTTGTTTGTTTGTTTTTAAGTTTCTAATTTCTACTCTTTTTTTTCAATTTTCATAATTTATAAAAATCATAAAAAATTATGTTTCTATTTTTACAATATAATTTACTATCAATTAAATATTTAATTATTTTAATATTTATTATTAATACAATTATGAATTAGCTAATTTAATATTAATAAAAATTACAAATAATTTTATTTATTTATTTATTTATAAAAATATATTTAAATTTTATTCAATGCATAATTATGAGACAGTAATAATTAAAAATTGTTTTATTTAAAAACAAACTAAAAAAAAAAAACTAAGAATGCCATCGGAACACAAAAATAAAACTAAGCAGTTAGTTGACTAACTCGAGCTTCGGAACTATTACCACTTCAGCCTGCTGCGGCGTTCTGGAGTAGAACAACAAACTTTAGAGAGCTTACGAGTCATAAATGGCCGCCTCTTATATTTCTGTGGCCTGATTTGTCTACCATAGCCCATTATACTAAAAAAATAATTGGATTGGAAATATCCCGATTTCAGAACGCTGGCTCGTTGTGATGTTGATGCAACACTCCCTAAATGAAATACATCAAGGTATACGGGAAATTTTCCAATTTCCATTTCATCACAATGCCATCAACTAATTGGAGAATCGCAGCCATTTACTTGCAATTAGGAGCTTAATGGTTCCTAAGGCAACCAGCCTTTCCTGATAACATCCACTTAAAATTAAGCTAACGATGCTTTCAGCTAAACAATTAGTTTCCAAATCTTCCTTGTGGAAAACAAAAGTAGTTAAAAAACGGATTGGAGCCATAGAGGTGAATACTGTAACAGGACCTTGTCTAGACGAGATATTGATTTTATATAAGCAAACAGAAAAGTTCAAGCAGCTACTTAACTCGCCAATCAGCTTTAGCAAATATTACATGTAGCCATATCAAGTATTCAGCATTTTCTAAAAGTCAAAACAAACATATTTGCACCGATTATTGAGCTCATCCTTTTATTGAATAATTCCTTGCAATACCCTGCATGGAAGAAGAAAGGTCAGAAAGTAAGTGCATTTTAGTTCTTCAGTTGATAATTGAGGAATTAACCAATAGCAGTTGACAATCTTTTGCAACTTTTGAACAGCCAAAAATATTAAATTCAATCAGCTTTGAGATGCAATAAAAAGAGCCAACACAAGACATGCGTTACATTCGAGAAGGAATGGCATACATATTATTTGTACAGTGGAATACACTATAAGATGGGGTATGTAATCCCAACTAGATTGGAAAATATGACTCTTTAATGGATACATCATACAGACCACAGTGGCATAGAATAGTAAAATCACCTTGAAGCTAAAAGGGAGTACTTTGCACAAGACAACTCGGTACAGGGTTACCACTCACAAAACAATTCATCAAACAAGATATACGATGTTGTTACAGTTAGTTAAATTGTAAAGATTCCCATCTGAATAGTCATTGAGCTGCATGACAGAATCTCATTCCTTGAAGCATCCAAATTATTTTGATCAACTAAACCCATTTAGTATGTACCCAATGCAAATGGACTATAATTCCATAAAGTAACACACAAACTCCCCAGAGGAGCTGAACACTTTCCCACAGACTTGGCATTATTTGGATCTATACTCCCATATTAGAAATACAGACCTTCACACTTGACCAAGCAATCATGGTTCCACTATGGCAAATACCAACCATAACCACACCCATCAAAGGATTAGAAGAAAAAAGGGTTGGCTTCATTAAAACTATAAAATATTCATGAGAAAAACTAAGAATACTTATTGCTCTTCCAAGACATGAGTATGAATGAAGAATATGATCCAACTCAAAAAGCTTTGAGCTATCTTTAGTGGATTTATATATAAAAGTTTTAACACTTTAATATATGATAAGTTAACATAATCAGCCTTGGCACAACAAATTAAAAGAAAGCATCCCTCTTTTTAGTAGTCATATAGATCATCAAGACGATCCAACAACTAACATAAATTCTATTCGCATCCAACAAGCTTTTCCATAATATCCGTTACCCTGAATCAAAACATAGCGAATAATTAAAGCACAAAATTAGTGTAATGATTTTATCTCCACAATTAAAAGATAATCAGCAAACCCTAACCTAATCATAATTGTACATAAGTAATCAATTAAAAATACAACAGTTATGATAAGCTGACTATTTTTACAAAATCAGTAAAGCCTCAGAAGCCCTAATAAGATGGAAAGAGAATCCAATCAATAAAAAGGAATCGTAAGTGTAGGGAGTACTACCAAGTTAGTTATAGTAGAGCTCAAGACCCATGCCATCGTGAATCTCATAGTCCTTGAGAGTAATATGGTCTTTGTAGATGTTATACCACTTCTGAATGCGGATCTTGTCGGCGCGAGTACCAGTCTGAGCAGCCACCAGCTTCTTCAAGTCGCCGATTGTATCGTCTTCGTTGCATTTCACTCGTACCTTTTTCCCCAAACGATCGTTCAAAACCACCTCGATCATCCTTTCTCTCCCTTCTTCAACGACCCCAAAACCTAATCCCCAAAGCTTGTCGATTGAGATTAGTTTTGCAAGTTGTCCGTACGCACCATGTAGCCGCCCTTCTCCTTTTAAATGCCCAAAACTTTTATGAAAAGACTTCTATAACCCCAATCATGCAACCCATGGAAGAATCCTAAGGAAACTCGGTGTCTCGGCCTTTTAGATTTAGATATCATTCACTATATAACTTTAAATCGTTTAAATGACTTATCACATTTAAAAAGTGGTGACAATAAATTCTTCCATTATTAAAAAAATAATAAAATTTATATTTAAATAATAAACAATGTAATTCCCACTAAAAAAGAATTACATTCTAATTAAATGTATAATTTATTAAATATACAAAATCTTAAGATATTAATAAATTTATAAATTAATTATTTTTATCAATTTTTAGACTCCTATACTACTAGTCATATTAGCGTACATATAAATTTTTAGTAGATGACATTTCTAAATGTATATGTTTTTTAACGAATTATTAGTAATAAGGTAAAATTGGGAGGAAAATAAAACTATTTATTATATGTAACAATATATTTTCAAAAATTGAGAATTGCTTGTAAAAATCCATATAATTAAGTTAAGCATATGTAAATAATTACTTTCTAAAAATCTTACTTATTTTGTAAGAAAAGCTTCCAGTAACTTTTTTGTGTGGAAAGTAAATAGTAAAATTTCATTTCGAAATGATAGAGTCATTACAAAACCTTACAATTCAAACCAATTGAAGTCCATGGAGATTATACTAATTACACTTACAGAATTACAACATAATTAACAATGTTGTTTTATAAGTTCAATCTAATTTTCAGCCTTGTTGTGATAAAGTCATTGTAAGAACTTGTTAGAACAATCAATCTTAGTTTCATTAGTCTTTTTAATCAAGTATCGTAGTTCTTGTAATTTTCTTTATTTAAACCTAACATCTTTTTTTTTCCCCTTATTTTGGCCAAATGCAGTAGATTGAAATGCTATTAACAAGCTTGAATAGTAATCCCTCTTTATACAACTTAGAATGTTTGAGAGTAACCATACAATTATTTCTTACTAGTATGAGGGACTCTAATATTTACTAAAGAGGTTTATAAGACTAATTATGTCTTACTAATATGAGGGACAATAATATTTACTAAAGAGGTGTACAAGACTAATTCAAATGTAGGAGGAATAATCAGAATGGAAAACTAAGTAGTTATGATTTTCCTCAACTTGGTTATATATGGTACAATTGGTTAAAAGTGTAGGAATGAATTGAAGCTTGTCGTCTATTTTGAGTTTTTCCTTAACAAGTAACTAGAGAAAAAAGTTGGCCCTCGGAATATTGTTTTCGAACCAAATCAAGTAATGTTAAGGGATTTATAGGATTGATTGTTTAAATAAAGTAAAAGCATACAAGTTAGTTAGGCTTTTTGAAGGAATGCCTTAGTTGAATTATTTGGTCACTCTTTACTTCATTTGGGTTGTAGGAAGGAAGGTTGTTTATGATGGAACAAAGGCTCCAGAAGAGAAAGTTGACTAAGGCCATCTATTATTGATAATGATTGGGCTGACTTTGGCATGAAAGAGGTTTCCTTCAAGAGCGCCTTATAGAGAAAACCTAATTTCTAATAGACCAAGATTATGCCTAATGTTGACTCAAAATAACGTGTTTTTTTCATCCTCTGTGATGTGTCAAATGCAGCCTCTCAAATAATGCCTTATGGTCAAGATTTTTTTCTATGTTTAAGAGGCACTAGTGCTTACTTTTAGCTTCTAGAATCTTTCACTTTGGAGGTGAATGGAATGAATCAATCTTACATAAAATGAATTAGAATTCTTATATAAATTCTCCACTTTTTTAAATCGAGCATTATGTTAGTGATTCTTTTATAATATGCTACTTTGATTCTGGTGTTGTGTAATTTGTTGTATATGCATTTTATAGAGTATGATCTATTTATAGTTTACTAGTGTAATTTAAGCATTTAAATGTACTATTGAGGTTATAACGGAGATCACCGATAGACCACAGATGATTTTAGACTCGACCAGAAATTTTTCAAAAAATTTCGGAAAACTCCAAAAAGCTACGAAATGGGTCCGAATGAGCTTTAAAAGCTCTTAAATGTGCTTTAAAGATTTAGGTAACACTTTTGAATGAAATCTGAATGATTTCGGTGAATAGCATTTCTAGATGAATAGTGAATTTGGGTAAATAGTTTTTTCCACTTGAATAGTGATTTTGAGAGCCCAATCTCGAAAATTTGAAAAATACCTGGAATAAGTATTAGAGTCTAATGATACTGAAATTGAAAAAAAATAAGCTCAATCAGATGAATTTCGAGAGTTCTAAAAGTTTAGCATTAAAATGCCTTTTTTTTTAAATGATGGGCGTTGACGATTTTAAACTCATTCGAAATTTTTTAAAGCATCCAATTAATAAGTATTGACTGATATGTGTTTAATTGTTGATATATTTAACCATGTAAATTTAGCGATTAATGATATGAAAATGCTTAAAATATTTACTTTAATTCATATATGTTTTTTAGGTACAATTTGGAAGCAAAGAAATTAAAGCGAGTCAAAAGTACTATATTTGGGCCATTTTTCTCAAGATTAATTCTCACTCGTTTTCTTGGAGCAAGAAGGAAAAAAAAAAGAAGAAGAAAAGAACAATGAAAGCACAAAATGCAAATAACCTAAGATGTAGCAGGTGGAACGTGCATGCGATAGAAATAAATGGACCAAAACACATGCACAATATGAAGAAAATGCAGCAGTAAGAAGAGAAGGGGAAACCATGATGCAGTGGAGAAAAAATGAAAACGCAGACCACTTGCGGAAATGCAGACATGTGTTTTACGCAAACCACCCACCTGCGGAAACACAGACATTTTCCATAAGTTGGCTGAAGGTTTTAGGTGTACAGTAGCTTTGTAATGCTCCACTTTTGCAAGACACGTACCCGACATCCCAAATAATGTCTGAGTACTATCTTGTAAAGGCAGCATGCTAGAATAATCAAACACTCGAAACTCAGTGCAAAATTTTCAAATTTATCATACGCATATGTAGAAAACAATAATCAAATCGGGCCCACTTTTTTTTTTAAAAACATTTCCATTCACAAATTTTACCAACATTTTTCAAATCATTAGAAGTTCATTAATCACTAGGGTCCATTACAGATACACAAACACTTACAATCATAATGTCATTACAATATAAATGCATTTGTATACACATTATACAATAATTTCAGAATACATTCTTTAATACAAAAATTAATGGAAAATTTTATGCAGATGCAAACTGATCCTGACCTTTATCTCCTACTTGAATGCAATGGCTATATTCTCGTTTGCTCAATGGGGTAACTCTTCTGAGCCTAAAAAATATTGCAAATTTTGGATGAGATTTGCGAACTTCGTGAGTGACTATCCTCAATGGATTACTCCACCATATAACACATATAGTTCACATATTCACATAATTCACATCATTTCATTAATAATCATATTGAGTAACATATATTTCACATTCGCTTGAAACATATCTCAAATTCAGAAAATCAGTCAAACGACTCAAATCATACACATCAAATGCATATGTAATGCTCAAATCATACACATCAAATCATACACATCAAATCAGTCCTGTATCTATTGTGGATAACGAGCTCATTAATAACTATCCCGTATCTGTTGGAGATACCGAGCTCATTTTACATAGTGAGCCTTTGGCTTTTATACACTTTCTGAGCTTTAAGTTCTTTTTCACATTCTGAGCTTTAAGCTATTTTTCGGTGGCTACTCTAGTTACAACAATCTTTATCTTTCATGCATTCATGAAATGAAATGGATGTTGGGCCCCGAACCTTTCTTGGAAGCTAGAACTGTTAAGTGAATTATTGGCAATTATTCATGTGTAAAGAAAGGA
>JAOTAX010000198.1:18059905-18085040 GCA_025629825.1 Erythroxylum guanchezii | reverse complement strand
TATCAATTGTCCTTATGAAAATTATAGACAAATTAATATCAAATTATGACAATTTACTGACAAATTGTGAATTACAAGAGCTCGTTATAAGGAACTAATTTAAGCACAAAAGTCATCAATTAGGAGTCAAAGAGTGCATAAACCGTTATGAAAATGTAGCCAATTTATAATATAAACTTGGCTCAATTAGTTAGTTAGATGCATTATTACCATTTGAATTAGCAAGACTTCTAGAGCAAGATGCTTCATAGATAATAATTCATTTGTTAAGATTAAGAGCTCAAGTGAGATATTAGTTCAAAATCAAATTAGATAATGGATCCAACACCAAATTCTAAACTTATTTATAGAGTGATTTGGGACTAATGATGGACCAAGATAGGTTTATTAATCTAAAAACACACATTCCGTGCTACAATCAAATAAGTGATTGTAGATAATGTCTTTAATCTTGATAACCAGACTATAGAGTGCCTGATAATGCTTTTTTAAGAGAAATTGAGAGTCCCTACATATGGGGATTGCATGGTATGGACCAAAAATTCGACTGGGATATTGACTAATAGATCATGCATAGATTCCTTAAGGGATAAGAAACTGAAAGTTCCATGGTTCAAACTTCTGTGGTTTCCCCAAGTTATCCCAAAAACAAGTTCGATTTTATGGTTAGCAATCTAGAGGACACTAAAAACCAAAGATAAATTAATTGGTTCTATCTCCTCTACAAATTGTACTTTATGCAATTCTTTAATTGAGACATATAATCATTTGATCTTTGGTTGGGAGTACATTGGATATCGATGGAGGAGATTTCTTAATCTATTCTCCTTAACATGTCTTAGCCTCACTTGGATAGGAATAGTTGATTGGATGTTACAAAGGAGATGGGGTAACTATAAACAATAGGTCCTCTTCAAGATCTTGCTTGCAAAGGTAGTACATGAAATTTGGAAGGAAAACAACTTATGGTTATTTCAACATCACACGATACAACAAGATACACTACACTAAAAGATCCTTTAGTAGAAAAGAATGCACACAATGTTGCTTTATTATCACGGAAGAGTAGATTAGTAAGTTCAATACGAATACTCTCTAGAAGTAAAGATTACTAGTGGTAAGAGTGAACCTCCTTCGAGCATTTGGTTCCAATTGTAAGACATTTTGAAATATTCATACAATTTATTTAATTTATAAAAATATAATTATAAATTATGCAATTAATCATATTAATTTAAATAATGTGTAAAAATATTTATCAAAATAAAGAATGAAACAGAATTTAATTATAGCAAGTAATAATATACGTGCAACTTTGTTATTGTTGTTATGCCATACACTCGCTGTGGAAGACTGCTCCTCTTGCTTAAGGCTATGTTTAGTTGGATGGTTATTAATGACATGGAATGAAATGAAATGTAATATTATTATATCGTTTAGGAGGATGATTTATAATATAATAGAATGGAATAAGAAGGAAGGGAAGGATTTCACAATATATCTTATTTCATCATAAATAATAAAAATAAATTACCTCCAATTTAGGGAGTTTAGGATGAAATGTAAAATAATAAATAACATTTCACTATATTATATTATAAACCCTTCTTCTAAACAATATTTCACTAAATTACATTATAAACTCTTCCATTCCTCCCAAACAATAATTTTCTAATATTATATTTATTTACATTCCATTCTATCATATATCATTCCATTCTATTAAAAACCTTACATCCAACTAAATATAGCCTAAAATCTCATATTTTCATTTTCTAGAGATGGAGTTGTGCTTGATTGTTAACGTGTAATCGGTTTTATTAAACGTTACAAGAATGCCCATGTGACTTAACGTGTCATCTGCAAAAACTGGTCATGTTTAAAGCGATATAGTTCTACTTGAATGGATGTAGTGGACATTAGCATTATACTGGGGCTTTAGTGGGTGATTTTAGTCACTTAATTTGGCATATGTAAAAGAAGATGAAATCATGATGCCCATGTGACTTAACGTGTCATCTGCTAAAACGGGTCATGTTTAAAGCGATATAGTTCTACAAGAATGGATGTAGTGGACATTAACATGATACAGGGGCTTTAGTGGGAGATTTTAGTCACTTAATTTGGCATATGTACAAGAAGATGAAATCATGATCTGCCATTGTGGCTTTAGTGGTAGATTTTAGTTAACTTAGCATCTAAACAACAAGATGAAATCATGATTTGTCCTACCTTAGGCCTTTTACCTACAAGTTTGTTTACATGGCCCACTTTATCCTTAGGTTTCTAAAAAATTATGGCGCATATAGAAGCTTCATCATGAAATTGAAGTTTATATCAGGAGAGGTCCTTGGCTGAGGCCAGTTAGCTCCTTCAGGAACCTTGATACATTTGAAACCCTGGCCTCTGTACAGTTTGGTGGCGCCAAGGTTATTCAAATCACAGTGCAAAGCTATTGCATGGCAGTCCCAACTCCTGGCTTTAGCCTCTGCCTTTGCTATAAGCCTTTTAGCTATCCCCTTCCGCCGGAATCTCTCACGAACAGCAACATTTGATATATAGGCAATCCCAGTCCTGTGGTGTAAACACATTAGTGTTTACAAAGTTTCAGTGACTATATAAAGCATGGAAATAATCATCAAGTATCATGTAAGAAGCAGCTACACAAGCATAAGATTTCAAGCGAAAAATGTCTGTGACCGAGGTCAAAGTATTTATGCTTCAACTATCTTAGCAGCATACTGCAATTTTTTAGCAATTCTCAGCATGACTACCTCAATGATCCTCATTTCTGAATTTGCTCCCCAGGTCAGAATCCCCAAGCAAATAATTTGAGCGGTTATCTTAATTGAAGGCATTAGATTAGAGGTCTCCCCAGTTTCTACAGATTTCCATCGAAAGGACTCCTGAACAAATTATGTTGAAATGGTTGGAACATTAATGTATGGGTTTAAAGCATCTTACATATTAACTTAAGGATGCTCTTAAAATGATCCCCATAATTGGTCTTGAAAGAGTACATAGGCCACTAAGAGTTGGTTTCAAAATCTACCAATAAGTCTGTCATAGGAAAGTGAATATCAAAGGTCAAGTCAACAAAGAAAGAAAGATGATGCAATAACAGAAGCCCACAGAAGAACACAATTACGTGTTACATGACAAGAAACACTGTATGCAGACAAATATTACACCAAATCCACTAGCATTATTTTATTATTCCCGACTCTTTTGCATGCAAACATGCATGAAGCTGCCTTTGTCTTATAAGCGACACATTAAATCCATATAGCCATTTGAAGATAACCTTATTTATGAATGTCATCCCCGATTCCCTATAACACCAGATGTTCAACTAAAGCCACAAGTACAAACAAGTCTTTCCCATTTATTTCATGCGCAACACCATGTACAATTTGAAATTGCAGAACCTAAATGTCAACTAAAAATATCTGAGAGAAAAATACAGTCCGAGAGATACGATCATCGCTTTCTGGGTTAAACACAATGAAAAGTCTCAATTTTTTTCATACTTCTGTACATTAAGCATTTAGAGGAAGTAAACTAAGACTGACACCTGTTGATCATCCGTGAAATTAGTATACATTACAAGTCTTTTGGCTATGTTGCAAAATGGGGGTCAAACCCATGGAAATTAGGATTTTACATTGTTTCATTAGAAGTTGCAAATATCGAATCTCAGTGATGTGAGATGATCAATTTGAGTAACTCACCTTCTCTGACGAAGCGATCCTTTTCTCGGAAGAAAATCAGCTACTGTATCCACAGTCAATATCCCAGCAACATATCCTCGATTCAAACTGAATTTCCCATCAAAGCCTCCAATTTTGAAATCTTCACTTCCCATGATGAAAGCTTGATAATCTGAGCCACCAACGACAGCAACAAGACAAGTTCTCCTGCAGCCAATTGGTACAGAGAATCCTGATAGCATTGCCACCAGCCTGTCAACCCTAAGTACAAAATCAAGAGGGAAGGAATATTCAGGGAAGAAGGAGCTGCAGTGAGTCTCGACCACTTCCCAGCAATCCTCCAACCTTGCTTCTCTCACAAAAATATCTGGAGAGACAGTAGGGAACAATTCAACCACTTGACTTGCTTTGCATAGTCCTACACTCAGCAATCAGATTCTACAGATCAAATCTAGTATCCATATAATGAAATTTCAAACCAAAACACAATATTTCTGTTCTTCAAAGCTTGATTCCGCTACTGATAAACATAGGTTGATCAGGAATTCGAAGAAAAACGAAAGAAAACAAAACCCAGATATCAAATCATTTACTTAATGGTCGACATGAGTAATAATTACTGAATTCTCCACATCCACATACGGCGAATCATAAAAAGCCAAAATCCAGCAAAACAATGTCAAAGGCTCGAAGCCACCAGAACATTTTTCTCCCAATCTGCCCTCCTTACACTTACCTATGATTCTTCCAGGTGAATTCGATGAGAACATGTGATATCAAATCTCATAAACTAAATGTTAAAAATGGAAAACCCCAAACAAGCAAATTTTAACAATGAAGAATACATAAGAATTAAAGACAGTTCACATAAAGTCAACGAAACAAGTAAAAATCCAAAGACAAATAGGAGAGAATGTCATGTAAACTCCGAAAAATCATCAAAAACAACGGGAAATTTCCCAAAAATAGTAACCAAAAAAATCATATGTAAAGGGGAAAGGGTAAGTGAAATAATAAATAGGTTCATAAGGTACCTGAAGTGGGGTGAGAAAGTGAGACCCTAGCGGAAGAGGAGAAGAAGCAACGAGATTGGTGATCTTTCTTGAGACAAATATTGTTAGTGGAAGTTGGGAACACTGATAATCCCAACTGTAACGACCGCATTTCTCGGGAAGAGAGTTTGGATTTTCTTCTTCTTTTGAGTCGGAATTGAGAGTTTGGATTTTCTTCTTCTTTTGAGTCGGAATTGTCCCTCCGACTGTAACTATTTCAACGTGAATAACATCTCATTTCTCTCTATTTCACCGTTTAGGACTCCCCATAAACAAGCGCAGTTTTCTAGCCGCACGTGTTCGCTACCTTCCACACTCCATTCTGGTTTTGGATTGTGTTCCAAGGATAATAAAAAAAAATTATATAAAGTATCAGATCGAGTAAAATTTTGGTTAAAATAAATATTTTTTAAAATATTTATATTATAATTAAAATTTTTGAAAGATTTAACAGTCATTATAAAAACTCATAATTAAATGTAAAATAATTCACATTAACCATTAACCTTATTTCATGTGCTAAATGATTATGATTTTTACTCCTAAAATGGTCAACTAATAATGCTAATTATAAATTGAACCTTTACTAAAACTTGGTTACTTTACAAAGATTTTTTAGGTCCATTTAATTTCTTTTTATACTTTTGTTGTTGTTGTATTCTTCAAAACAAACAATGGGATAAGAAATTAAAAATATCAATAATTTTTAATTTAATGTTCAACTTTTAAATTCTTTTAATTAAGTGCTCAATCCAATAATTTTAAAATTGAGCTGAATAGACCGGTTCATTCAAAAAAAAATAAGAACTTGTCACCTTTCCGCTTTAATTCATATTTATGATTATTGCAAATATAAACTAGCCAGTTAAATAATAAACCATTTGTTTTTTTTGTTAATATGTAAGTAGCATTGAATTTAAGTCCATCTTCTTATTTGATCTCTCATATAATCTCTATCTCCATTCAAACTTTAAACTTTTCATTGACTATTTACTTCTATTCAAACTTGGATTGCTATTTCAATTTTCATCTCTAATCAAACTTTAACCTCTTTAACAATTATTTAGTCAACGTATCCAGTACATAAAGTTTTCTGCTTTGTGGAAATTTGAGGGGAATCATGATGTACTAGCCTTAAATCATTTTTGCTAGTCTCCTGTTTGAAATGATTTTCTTTAACGTCTTCTATTTTATTTCAACCTCTTTTGTATTTGTTATATATGTATATGTGTGTGTGTGGTTTTCTTTAACATCTAAACCAAATCCCAAACTAACAAACAGAGAAGACACAAGAATTGCAGGTTTTTTTTAATTTTCAGGCTTCCATCAACCCAAAGATTAGGGGTATTTTTGTTCTTAAAGTTTTATCTTTTTCCTTTTCCTTTTCATTTCTAACTTTCTTCTTTGGTTCATTATTATAGCATTTGCAATGTATTTTTGTTTGGGTTTATGAATCTATTTGAAAGACATTAACCAGGTTGTAATTGAATTTTTTTCACTAAAAAATAGTGAGTTTGTTGGAGAAATTTTGGGGTTTATGGGATTGATTGTCTTCTCTATGAATGGAGCTTGGATTCTTTTAATTTGTCCTTATTCATCCTAAAAGAGAAAAGAAATATGATAGATTATGATGTTAGATTATGAAAGACTTTAGTTATTATTTATAACATATACGTGTTGTTTAGATTAGAAGTATGCTAATGCATGATGAGATTTAAGAAAATGTCTAGTTGTTAAGGCCTTTACCATAACTTAGATAAGGTCTTTCAAATTATTGGAAAGGTAGGACAAATTAAAATATATTGGAGTATATATATATACATTAACATCTATTCAGATTTGAAAGATGGAGGAGAGGAAAGCATCAAAAGTGGGAAACAGATCACCTGATCTCATTACTCGATTCCTCTCAATCAAGTTGGTTAATTATCTCTTTAATTAATCAAATATAAGAAATTTGACAAATAAGGAATAATATTACATATTAGATCTTTATCTAGTCTAATTTGTATTTAATCAGAATTAACTATAATTCTGATTAAAATTTAATTAAAAAATTATATTTCAACTAAATTACTAAAAAGTACAAAGTCACCGTTATAAATAGGTATAGCTTCTAAAGGTGCTAGACTCCTCAGTTACCCCTCTTTAAACTACTTGTGTAGTTCTCTCAACTTGTTCATATTGATACCGTTAGAGATTAGACATATTTATGACTATGGTGGCTGTGGTAAATTAGTATTAGAAACGGTTTGAAAGAAATTACAAGAAAAATGATCAACATAAAGAATAAGATACAATATATGTTCACATTTTATTGTGTTCATAGATCAATTATGCTAAGAATTCAAAGTGATCTTAGCTTTCAAAAAATTGTCTGAAATCTTTTTTAGATTATAATAAATTACTTTAGGAACCTATGGTCTTTTTTTTTTGAAAAATATCTATGGTATATTTTTATTTCCTCCCTTATCTAGACTCTATTGATGAAAAGGGTAGTGATTCTTTTTTCACAAGTCATATATCATAAGATCAATCTTATTCCAGTAATCTTAGTTGAGAGGGAAAGGCAAATTGAAAAGTTGTATCCCTTTTCTCTAAGTTTGTATGGTAAGCCACATGATCCATGAATATGGAACTTTTGATGCTCGACCTGCCTGTATTAGTCCTCTGTAGCAATTTTATAGCCATAAGATAGAAGAATTCAGTAAGTTATTTGAGAGATGATCTTTAAGTTGACGACTATGAGAGATCTTTGTAGATGAATAGATAAACTCAAAGTGGTTATTCAAGCGTCAAGAACAATGTCATGTGCTACGTCATCAATGGTCAAACAGTTTCATCCAGTTCAAAAAGATATTCCTTAATTACAGAGGTTATTGATGTATTGTTAAAATTTTCTTATACGCGAGGTATAAGTTAATTAAAATAAAAAAGAATAGTGAAGGAAAAGATCAAATTAGGTAAAGTATAAAGTAGTAATATAACTTCATCACATCCCTTTGACCCTTAGTTTAGGTTCAACAATTCACCAATGTCTATTTTGCCTCAACCACTAATTCCGTTACTATTTAAAATTTGAATGTCTTTTCTGTGACAATTAATAGGAATTTGAGGAGTTGTAGCAATGATAAAGAGGATGATCAAGTTATTAATACTCAATACATCCCTTATAAGATAAAGCTGTCAAATTTTGAGAATTATAATGGAAGTATGAACTTTGTGAGATACTGACCAGTAGTAAAATAGCAGTTTACGTTAAAAACAAAGAATTATTAGTGCACTACATTGCAGAGACTCTCAAGAGCCTTGCTCTCTACTAGTTTATAATTTTGGATTAGCCTTGAGGTGATCTTACCAACTATTTCCTTAATCAGTATTAATAAAGAAATAGGGCAGACCTTCATATGATGAAAGAAAAGGCTACTGAGAAAAAAAAACCTAATGGCCTTTTTATCAAAGAGAAAATATGGGCTTATTATTAGAGATTTTACTAAAACCTTAATATGATATTTATGAAAATTAATAAAATTGTTAGCCAATGTGGAACTAATAGAGATTGCCATCAGAAAAGGAAAAATCAAGTTGAATGTGTCTGAAGCTATAAAAAAAAGAAAAATAGAAAGAAAAAAGAAGATGACATGCATTAAATTGATGTCACGAAAACCAAAAACTGTAACAAACCATCATCGCTCAATTATAACCAACCATTCGATTACTTGAAACCCTCAATTTCTTTCATACCACTAACACTATATTCAAACCTAAGTGTCATGTGCTGAATACCAACCTATATCAAGAGGTCAATTGCCTTATTCATCATAAAACTCAACTCTAAAACTTTACCAAAGACCACTAAATTACCAAAACCAGTAAACCCACCTAACAGTGCCATCGTAGGAGTAATAAAAAAAAAGAGAAAAACAAAGAAAAGAAGGCAAAATAAGTTATAAATCATAACTATCATTGCTACCATTACCCATAACTTCAAGATAGATATACTGACTCATGCCTAAGAAAAATTAGTTGACATCAGTACTAACTTTGCAACCCAAGCTACATTATCTATTGTGGCTTAATCAAATAGAATTTGTGGTTAAAATTGAAATAAAGGAAAATATTTGAATGTAATTACCAATTCGCTTACCCTCATATGGAAGTATTATTGTAAATATGATAGATGGAGGTGAAGAAGATGTCTTCTCTATTAATAAGGTCAAATTTTACATGGGAAAAATCTATAAATTTCTATTGGTTAACATTATCAAAATAGGAAGAAATCCAAATGGTAAACATATGCTTTTTCAATCAACAACACATACATGCATAATGAGGACGTTCTCTTATTCACCAAGAATATTCTTTTGTTGTATATTGAAGAAAATGAAGATATGTCAAGCAATTTGTCCTAATCATTGAAAGTGATTAACACCACTTATTTGTTTGAAGGATCATGGATGAAAGAGTTGATCCTATCATTCACTACAAAGATGGTGATATAAAAGATGACAAATGTGGAAGCTAAAAGTTTGAAAAGAAGGCTTACTCATGATCATTTTGTTAAATTGCTTAAAGTAGTTTGTAGTTGGATCATTATTATAGACTTGGGTTCAAAACAATAAAGGAGGGCCACAAAAGAACAATAGAGGATGCTATATCTAAGAAGATTAGGTTGATTGGAGTACCGAGGATTGTGTATTAAAAGATCTTCATCCTATATACTGTCACAAACGTCTGCTTTGAACTTGAACTTCTACCGTAAGTCACGTCCACCTTCGTACGACAATTCTGCTTAGGTCCGCTTAAACAAGATTCAGCCTTCTCATATGAATGTCATTGAACAAATTTGTTAGCCCTCGAACACCTCACGCGCACACAAGTGTTTAAAATGTTTCTCTTACGCACAAAATAACACAAGTGTATAATGGAGTAAAGAAAGCAACATGAGATATATATATATATATATATATAGCCGACGCTACTCATTCATTAACTCTCAACAAAATATTAACAAAAGATATAAGTACCTCCTTCTCGAAGCACTTACAAGGAACTTCCTACTCGAAACCCTGACAAGGAACTTCCTACTCGAAGCCTTTACAATGAGAACTCCCCCAAAAGCTCTTAACTCTCAAAGCTCTCACCTCTGAGTGATTTCTCTCAAAAAATGAATGACTCAATGATTGAATGAATAGCTCTCAACTCTAATGAGTTATTTATAAGCTACTCTTGCTTGGAAAGCAAGTTGAAGATCTTTGAGGATCTCCACACTCTTTGTTGATCCTATCAACCAAAGATTACACTGCATCACACCAAACAATGGGAAGACATCCCCTTTCCCTTTGGACTCTTCTAATTGGCTACATTACATCATAATCTAATAAAAAAAAGATTACATGCTAACTTGGAAGATTGCATCTATATCTTTGAAGATCTCCACTATCTTCAGATGATTGTCCCATATGGTTTTTATCTCTTAGATTTGATGAATCTCTAATGTGATCTTCAAGTTGATCTTGCCACGTCATTATGTGCCACATCACCCACAGTTGCTACGTCATTGCTGATGTGTTTTCCAAGTCACTAAGGCATATCCGCATATAAGTCCATCAATGCACGTCTATGGACAAGTCCATCTTCCATAATCAAGCTCTCTCGTGGTGCAGTTTCGTCGCTCCATGACTAAGTATAAGTCACAATCTGAGTTAGTGTAAAACCTCGCATATTTTATATACCTTTGACCTACCTTGCCAAAGTCAAGTTCTTGTGTGCCTTGTCACACTCGCATGCCTTTACATATCATTGCGGGGTCTCGCATACCTTTACACATTCTCACGCTCCCTCGGGTCTCGCATGACTTAGTTCATCAACCCTACGTGGCCTCATATCTGAATCTCACGTCTTGTTGAAGATTTCCACCAATGCGCAACTACGTGGGACCATGCATATCAAATCTTGCCTACTCTCGAGATCTTTATCGATACTTCATGCATCCTTCGCCTACTTTGCAAGTTCCTCGGGTTTTTCTCGTCAACTTGCAAGACTTCGCCTTGTTCCCTCATTAACACGCCTTTCTCGTGGCGACCTGCATACCAAGCATTGGCTAAGGCTTGCCAACACTTGCACGATCCTGTAGTCTGGACTTAGGGGTGTAACAAACCACCCCTATTAGAAGGATTCGACTCCCTCATCAAAATAATCTGTGGACACTCCTCCACGAGCGGTTCCCTCGAAGACTGCTTTGCCAACTGTCGAAGACTAGAGTAAGCCTTCTCTTCCACTAGAACCTTTCCCACGTGCCACCTTTTCTTTCCATTGAGTTTGCTTTTGCATGGGTCCCGCTCCACGAGGCTCATAATATTCAAATAGGTGATGTTGTTGATGGCTCCTTCTCCCAATTCATCTTCATCGCTTCCTCCTTTTTCTTTCGCAACTATGGAGTTCATTTGCTCCTCACCCTTCTTCCTCTTCGGGAATTCTCGAGCATAATGTGGCCCCTCACAGCTGAAGCATGTAACCTTCCCCTTTAATTGCTTTTTCTTATGTTGACAAGATTCTCCCACCTTCTCTTTGCCTTTCTCCTTGCCATCCCGGGTTCCACCATTTTTCTTGCCCTCTCCGTTGGATAGAATTGGTGGTGGTAATTAGAAATCCACCAAGGTATATGTCGTCACTATTGCGCTAGGGAGATCCTTCGCGTTCTACCTCTGAAGCTTCATTTGTGCCTAACCTTGCAAGCTGCTAATGAAGTTGAACAACTTGTCTTCCTTCAACATGTTTCGTACGTCGTACATCATCGATATGACCGAGTTGTCTTGCTTCAACCCCTTCAAAGCTTCCCTCATGAGCCATGAAGTGTTGTTGGGTAGGAACTGGTCCATTAGCTCCTTCTTCATCTTCTACCAAGTGTCGATGTAACATCCCATTACCTGTGGGAAGATTAGAATAGTAAAAATGAGTGATTAATGAGAGTTTAGAAATGTTTTTTTCATGCTCATGCACAAAATGTCATACACATACACATGAATAGTGAAGTTGTTGCACATGAAAATAATTGTACATGCATTCATGAATAATTCCGGGTATAATTGGATTGAGTTGTGATTTTTAGGAATTTTGAGAATTTTGAATTTATTTATATTGGAAATATTATTAATTAGTGGAAATATTGTATTTGTGAATTTTGGTGAATTTAGGATTTTATTTTCATAATTTATAGAGTATTATGGAAAATAGGAATATGAATTAATGATATTTGGAGATAGTTGGATTGTAAAGATGGGAGTTAAAGAGTTTAGTTTAAAAGAAACTTGGTTAGAGTTTAGACCTTAGGAAAGTGACAAATGTTAAGTTGCTTTTTGTACTTTTGCTAGTAGTAGGTTACTATTTTCTGGGAGTTGAAAGGTTAAGTTCTGTCCAGTTAACTTCTTCACAATCACCTTCTTCGAATTTCCTCCCAATACACCAAGTTTTTCATCAAACACCTTCTAAGAGATTTCTGTGTTTTTCCTTTTCCTATACCAAACCCACTTTGCTATTTGTGTCTTCTACCCTAAGAAAAATCAGAAGCTGGTCACTGAATACGTGAATTGCATGGAGTTTAGGGCTTGAAGATAATTGAAGATTTTGGGGTTTTCAGCAAGTAGTGAATAATTCTTTTACAGTTAGGGATTTATGAAATAAATTTGATGAATTACTGTCATTTGTAAGAAAAATGGCATTTACGTGTATATTTATGACTACTATGTTGCTGGGATGAAAAATTGGGTTATAGTGTTAATTTAGTTTTGAAAGATTGTTAGTGATTAGATGATGTAAAAATGATTTTTGGAGTTAGAAATACCATTGAACTGGTGTATAGGCTAGTGTAGAAGATTAAAGTTTGGAAAGGTGAAACATGCTCTGTTTCTTCACTGTGCATATATATAAATATATAAGTGTACACGTGAGTTGATGAATTCTTTATAGATGATCAAGAAAATGATTTTTGAGTTGAAGAATAGTTGTAAAATGATGGTCTAAGATAGGAATGAGTGTTTAAATGGAAGCCGAGAAGGAAATCTGGAAATTTCTAGGAAGAAATAGTAAGAGAGTTGAATTTTTGATATGAAACTTTCGTGAATTTACTGTACTGATCTAGATAAATTTTACAAAATGGTCTTCATAAAAGTTATAGATCTTTCTTTTATCAACGGTATATAACATGAAATTTTTGGACATTTGAGTTGAATGTTATGGTCTTTATAGTAGAGATGCTCAGGAGTATAAATAGTATCGTCTGTGATGACGTTATATCGTCTGTAAAAATGTATCATCTATGATGACATCATATCGTTTGTAAAAATGTATCGTCTATGATGATGTCATATCATCTGTAAAAAAGTAGCGCTTATGATGACATTATATCGTCTATGATGATATCATATCGTCTGTAAAAACGTATCATCTATGATAACGTCGTATTGTCTATGATGACATCATATCTAGATTAGTAAGTTCAATACGAATACTCTCTAGAAGTAAAGATTACTAGTGGTAAGAGTGAACCTCCTTCGAGCATTTGGTTCCAATTGTAAGACATTTTGAAATATTCATACAATTTATTTAATTTATAAAAATATAATTATAAATTATGCAATTAATCATATTAATTTAAATAATGTGTAAAAATATTTATCAAAATAAAGAATGAAACAGAATTTAATTATAGCAAGTAATAATATACGTGCAACTTTGTTATTGTTGTTATGCCATACACTCACTGTGGAAGACTACTCCTCTTGCTTAAGGCTATGTTTGGTTGGATGGTTATTAATGACATGGAATGAAATGAAATGTAATATTATTCTATCGTTTAAGAGGATGATTTATAATAGAATAGAATGGAATAGGAAGGAAGGGAAGGATTTCACAATATATCTTATTTCATCATAATCAATAAAAATAAATTACCTCCAATTTAGGGAGTTTAGGATAAAATGTAAAATAATAAATAACATTTCACTATATTATATTATAAACCTTTCTTCTAAACAATATTTCACTAAATTACATTATAAACTCTTCCATCCCTCCCAAACAACAATTTTCTAATATTATATTTATTTACATTCCATTCTATTATATATCATATGATTTCTATGTTTTTCCTTTTCCTATACCAAACCCTCTTTGCTATTTGTCTTCTACCCTAAGAAAAATCAGAAGCTGGTCACTAAATACGTGAATTGCATGGAGTTTAGGGCTTGAAGATAATTGAAGATTTTGGAGTTTTCAGCAAGTAGTGAATAATTCTTTTATAGTTAGGGATTTATGAAATAAATTTGATGAATTACTGTTATTTGCATGAAAAATGGCATTTACGTGTATATTTATGACTACTATGTCGCTGGGATGAAAATTTTGGTTATAGTGTTAATTTAGTTTTGAAAGATTAGTGATTAGATGATGTAAAAATGATTTTTGGAGTTAGAAATAACAATGAAATGGTGTATAGGCTAGTGTAGAAGATTAAAGTTTGGAAAGGTAAAACATGCTCTATTTCTTCACTGTGCATATATATAAATATATAAGTGTACACATGAGTTGATGAATTCTTTAGAGATGATTAAGAAAATGGTTTTTGAGTTGAAGAATGGTTGTAAAATGATGGTCTGAGATGGGAATGAGTGTTTAAATGGAAGCCGAGAAGGAAATCTGGAAATTTCTAGGAAGAAATAGTAAGAGAGTTGAATTTTTGATCTGAAACTTCCGTGAATTTACTGTACTGATCTAGATAAATTTTTCAAAATGGTCTTCATAAAAGTTATAGATCTTTCTTTTATCAACGGTATATAACATGAAATTTTTGGACATCTGAGTTAAACGTTATGGTCTTTATAGTAGAGATGCTCAGGAGTATAGATAGTATCGTCTGTGATGACTTCATATCATCTGTGATGACATCATATCGTCTGTAAAAACGTATCATCTATGATGATATCATATCATTTGTAAAAACATATCGTCTATGATGACGTCATATCATCTGTAAAAAAGTAACGTTTATGATGACATCATATCGTCTATGATGATATCATATCGTCTGTAAATACGTATCATCTATGATAACGCTGTATCGTCTATGATGACATCATATTGTCTATAAAAATGTATCATCTGTTATGGCGTCATATCACCTGGGATGAGGTCATATCGTTTATGGTTCACTTTCTGCTTCTTTTATGTTTGACCGAAACTTCTTTTATGCACTGTTTGTCTAACCCTATCGTCTGGTCCATTTTTTACCCCTCAAAGGATACAATTTGTCTTCAAGGCCTTCATAAAAGTTATAGATCTTGAAGTCTTATTTCAAATGATCCTAAGAACACCTTAATCCGATATTTCTAGAGAAATTTATGGCTGTTGTCCCAGAACAGGTTCAATATGATTGAGGACAAAACTAGGTTTGATTCTGTTGGCCATAACTTCTTCTCTAGACACCCAAATGACTTGATTCTTGAACCAATAGATTCCTAACTCATTTTTATATCTCTACATAAAAATTTGTAGCATTCTAAATTGATTTGTGAAAGATTGATCAATGAAAATGTGGAAATTGTTGGAACAATGAAAATAGGAATTATCTTACTGAACACCCTTTAGTATTTTGATTATATTTGGACCTGTAGGATTCCAAATGAGATGATTTTTGAATTGAAGTAAACTAGAGATAAATTATTGCAAATCATATGCAAAATTAGATTTGTGATTCAGTCTTTATGATATTCAATTTCTAGATGGAAATTGGGTATAGTCTACTGTTTTGCATAAGAGCAGTTCGAAAATGTTTGAGGCATATCTTCCAAAGTACTAAACCAAATAGGGTGATTTTGGCATCAATAGAAAAATAAGACATAGAGGAACACTTTTCTAGAAGAGAGTTTGACCAAATTACCTCATTTTCACCTTCTGATTGAATATGAAATGTAGACCCAATTGGGATGTCTTGGAAAAATCTGAAGTGAGTCAATGAGATATGAATTGTGAATTAAACGGTTTTAGTGAGGCATAAACCTAAGTATTAATTATACGTAGACGAGCTTGATATAGGAATGGTTTTGTGATGAAATTAATGGTAAAATACCTGGGATTGTCATGAACATGCATTGTACATATTTCATTTCATTCATGTGCATTGTTAAACACTTATGATTGCGCAAATTGTGATATATGTGTATGTTGTTTGATATAGAGGAGCAACTGGAACATCAACCTTCAGATGTTGCCGGAATTTCTAGGCGTTAGCTTCGGAAGCAACTAGTGAGTAACCTAGATGGTTTCTGTCAATTATTGTTTGCTTAAATTATGATTTAAATTATAAATGATTATGTTTTGATTGTTGATTCCCGGACAGGAGGTTAGATGATTGTGATATGTGAATGAGATATTGAAGTGCTGCTTGAATGTGAATATGAAGAACTATGTGTTTTATGATATGATTGATTGAAAATGTGAGATGCATTCCATACATGAATGCATGATTAGATAATGGAATTTATGACCTGAGTAGCCACCGATTAGAGATTAAAGCTTAACGAGTGACAAGAGCCTCAAGCTCGGGCAGTGACTAAGGGCCTAAGGCCCACTATGTAAATTAAGCCTTGTATCCTCATCGGATAAGGGATTGTTATTAATGAGCCTGGTATCCAAATTGGATACGGGACAGTTCAGGCACTCGGTCACAGCAACATAATGATTGGAAAGGTGTCTCATGAACATTTCATATACATTTTATCAAGTATGTTTGATTGATTGAAATGCAACATTTGTCTAAGCTCAAGTGAAAATGTGATATCTATGAAAAATGCAATATGTGATTATTTGTTATGTGAAATAATGTATTGCATGAATTGAGTGAACCATCGGCGATAGTTACCTCATTAAGTTCGCAAAACTCACCAAAATTGCAACGTTGTCTTTTCAAGATCAAGAGACGACTCTAGCTACTGAGAGGCTCTAGCAGCAGTGTAGATTCTGATTGGCAAGAGAAGTCATGGCTCAAAGGTCGGTCAGCTAGAATTTTTGGACAGATTAGTTAGACTTTGAATATTTTCCTCTTTCACATAACACTTTTGTATTAGGTTTTGATAATGTACATGTAAGGAGTGTTGAAGGACACAATGTATACTTTCGGTTTTTATGCAATGAAATGAGGAAAAAGTTGGTTTAAAAATATTGTGGTTTTTCTTATGATGCTTTATAAGTGAATTATGATACCATGCTATGTGAAGTGAATGTAGTGATCGATCGTAGCTCACCCTTATCATAGGATATGTACCAGAATGACCTTCCAGTGCCTTGATGCATCCGCTGCGATAAGGGGCGGTACATTTAGGTGGTATCAGAGCATGGTTAGCACCTGTTAGGACATATAGAAATGTTAAGCATAAATTATCGTGAGAAATGCAGATAATGATTGAAGTTGTTATTTGTTATAGGTCATCCTTTCTAGGTGATCAAGTTGATCAACCAGCTGACCAAGTGAGCTGATGGGCTATGCTACTGCTTTGATTCCTACAGAAGAAGAAAAGTGTAGGAGGTTTAAGGATGGCCTCAATATGGAGATCAGGACAAGGTTGGCCATCTCAAACCTAAGCAGTTTCACTGAGCTAAGAGCTGCTTCTATGAGGATCGAGCAGTTACCAAGAGAGAGCCAAGCAGAGACTGGGTAAGGATCTTGAGGGAATAGACCTAGTGAGAGTCGGAGAAGTTTTAGAGGAAGATTTAATAAGTGCTAAAACAGAGCCTTCAGATCATCGGGTGGATCCAGGCAGTCAGGACTAGGGGAGAGGGGTAGGTTTTCACAGACTGGCAGTGGGAGAGGTACAGCACAGAATCAACTTCCAGTTTGTAAGCACTGTGAAAAGAGGCATGGTCGTAAGTGTTGGAGGCTGATTGGAGCTTGTCTCAAATGTGGCTCCATAGACCATCAGATCAGAGATTGTCCTGCTACTTTGAGAGTTCAGTCTGGTGTAAGTGGGCTATTTGGGAGTGATGCTACAGTCTAGTAAAGTAGAGGTGGTGGATCTGGACAGAGAGGTCGAGGTAGAGGCAAAGTGGGCTCTGGGAGCTCTTCCAGGAGGGCTGAGGGGCGGTGTAGCCGATCACAGTCCTAAGCCAGGGTCTATACTATGACCAAGCAGGAGGCTCAGGACTCATCAATTGTAGTAGTAGGTGCACTTCTCATTTATGATTTTGAGGCATTTGCACTGCTAGATTCAAGATCCACACACTCCTTTATCGCACCACATTTGGCATATAGACTGCATTGTGATAGGGAGTTGTTATAGTATGGATTAGAAGTGAGTACACCTCTGGGTAGTACTACTATCATAGGAAAGGTCTACAAAGGGTGCTCAATTAGGATTAATCAAGCAGAGTTAGAGGTAGACTTGATTGTATTATAGTTGAGGGAGATAGATGTTATCATAGGCATGCACTAGCTCACTGCTCATAGGGCCATTATGAACTGCTACATCAAGGAGGTAGTACTAGAATCTCCTGGTCAGCCGAGGGCAGTATTCAGAGGAGTTAGTTGAGCAGTACCAGCTAGGATGATATCCTTCATGAGTGCATTGAGAGTGATGCAGGGAGGATGTGAGACTTATCTGGCCCACATAATTGATACTGTGGCTGAGTAGAGTGTACAGGACATACCAGTGGCTAGGGAGTTCCTGAATGTGTTTCTCGATGAGCTACCTGGTTTACCATCAAATTAGGAAACGAAGTTCACAATTGATCTAGTTCCAGGTCCTGCTCTTATATCTATCCCTCAATATAGGATGACGCTTGTGGAACTGAAGGAATTAAAGGCTCAGCTTCAGAAGTTCCTAGAAAAGGGTTTTATTAGACCTAGTGTTTCACCTTGGGGAGCTCCAGTGCTATTTGTGAAGAAGAAAGATAGGACTTTGAGGTTACGCATCGATTATAGGCAGTTGAATTGGGTGACAGTGAGGAACAAATACCCGCTGCCTAGAATTAATGACTTGCTTGATTCGTTGTAAGGAGCTCAAGTATTTACTAAGCTGGATCTGAGATCAGGGTATTATCAATTGAAGATAGCTGAGGTTGATGTACCTAAGAGTGCATTCAGGAGCAGGTATGTGCATTTTGAGTTTCTAGTGATGCCATTTGGGTTAACTAATGCCCCAGCAGCTTTTATGGCCTTGATAAACAAGGTGTTTCAACCCTACCTGGGATTGATTTGTGATTATTTTCATTGATGATATCTTGGTGCATTCGAAGAGCAGAAAGGAGTGTGCTGAGCAGCTAAGAGTCATCTTATAGATTATGAGAGTGAAGCAGTTGTATGCCAAATTCAGTAAGTATGCATGTTGGCTAGATCAGGTTGTGTTTTTGGGAAATATAGTGACTAGAGATGGCATACAGATAGATCCGAAGAAGATTGAGACAGTGATAGATTGGGAGGTTTCGAGGAGTGTGTAAGAGATCCGAATCTTCCTAGGATTGGCTGGATATTACCGGAGGTTTATCGAGGGGTTTTCTTTGATCTCAGCCCCTCTAACAAAAATTCTGAGAAAGAATGTAGTGTTTAGACGGAATGAGGAGTGTCAGAAGAGCTTTGAAGAGCTGAAACATCGGTTGACTACTGCACCGGTGTTGACTATTCCATCGAGGACTAGAGGATATGTAGTGTACAGTGATGCGTCGCATTAAGGATTGGGATGTGTACTAATGCAGCATGGCAAGGTGATCGACTATGCATCGAGACAATTAAGGCCTCACAAGATAAATTATCCAGTACATGATTTAGAGCTAGCTGCAGTGGTCTTTGCTCTAAAGATTTAGAGACATTATCTGTTTGGAGAGACCTTTTAGATATACATAGATCATAAGAGTTTGAGATATCTGCTGAGTCAGAGGGAGTTGAACTTGAGGTAAAGAAGATGGATTGAATTATTGAAAGATTATGATTGCACTATTGAGGACCACCCAGGGAAAGCTAATGTGGTGGTAGATGCTTTAAGCAAGAAGTCTAATATCAGTGCAGCTCAGATTCAGTTATCGAGGCTACCTAATCTGATTTATTTGAGAGCTCTGAATGTGGAGTTGAATCTAGAGCAAGATGAGGCACTGATTGCTACTTTGAAGCGGAGACCAATGCTACATGATAGGATTAGAAAAGTTTAGGGGAAAGATTCTAATATGGTAAAGCTTACGGAGAAAGTGAAGGCAAATCCAGATTTTGAGTTTGAGTTAAAGGATGAGACATTATGGTTGAGACAGAGGCGGTGTGTGCCTAATGTGGACGATCTGAGGAAGGAGATTCTTCAGGAAGCTCATATGGCTGCCTATGCTATACATCCTGGTACAACCAAGATGTATAACACACTGAAGCAGCATTTCTGGTAGCCTAGAATGAAGAAGCAAGTGGTGGAATATGTATCCAAATGTGTGACATGCCAGCAAGTTAAAGTTGAGCACCAGGTTTCAGTAGGAAAGCTCCATCGTTGCCCATTCCGGAGTGGAAATGGGAACGGATCACTATGGACTTCATCATAGGATTGCCTAAGACTCCGAGGCAGCATGATGCGATCTAGGTCATAGTGGACCGGTTGAATAAGTCGGCCCACTTCTTACCAGTGAGAGAAAATAACTCACTTGATTAGTTAGATCGGGGATATGTAGATGAGGTAGTGAGACTACACGGGGTTCCAGTTTCTATAGTATCGGACAGAGATCCCATATTTACTTCAAGGTTTTGGAGGAGCTTGCAGTCTGCTATGAGTTTTAAGTTGAACTTCAGTATAGCATTTCATCTTCAAACAGATGGACAAAGCGAGAGGACAATAAAAACCATTGAAGATATGCTCAAAGCTTGTGTATTGAAGTTTAGAGGAGCTTGGGATCAATATATGGCATTGATAGAGTTTGCTTACAACAACCATTATCACAGTAGTATCGGAATAGCACCGTATGAGGCACTATATGTTAGAAAATGTTGGTCGCCATTGTATTAGGATAAAGAGGGCTTGAGAATGGTGGAAGATCCAGAGTTGATACAGGATACAGTGGAAAGGGTGAAGTTGATCCGAAGCTTAATCAAAGCAGCTCAGGATAGACAGAAGAGTTATATGGATCAACATTGACATGATATAGAGTACAGTGTGGGAGACAGAATATTTTTAAGAGTGTCACCCTAGAAAGGAGTTTTGAAATTCGGTAAAAAGTGCAAGTTGAGCCCTAGGTACATTGGTCCTTATGAGATCATTGAGAGGATAGGACCTTTGGCCTATATGTTGGCTTTACCGAATGAGATGTCTCAGTTGCATAATGTGTTTCATATGAGTATGCTCTGAAGATACTGATCAGATCTGACACATGTGATACCAGCTCAGGAAATTGAGGTTGCTAGTAACTTATGTTATGTTGAGGAGCCGATCAAGATTGTGGGATCACAGATCAAGTAGTTGAGGAACAGGGTCATTCCATTGGTGAAAGTCCTTTGGAGGAACCACTCAACTGAAAAAGCAACATGGGAGACAGAGGAGCATATGAGGAGACAATTTGCCCCCTTGTTCGAGCAAACAAGTAAGAATTTTAAGGACGAAATTTCTTTTAAGGAGGGGAGATTTGTATCATCCTATTACCTGCGGGAAGGTTAGAATAGTATAAATGAGTGATTAATGAGAGCTTAGAAATGTTTTTTTCATACTCACACATAAAATGTCATACACATACATATGAATAGTGAAGTTGTTACACATGAAAATAATTGTACATATATTCATGAATAATTTTGGGTATAATTGGATTGAGTTGTGATTTTTAGGAATTTTGTGAATTTTTAATTTATTTATATTGACAATATTATTGATTAGTGGAAATATTGTATTTGTGAATTTTGGTGGATTTAGGATTTTATTTTCAGAATTTATAGAGTATTATGGAAAATAGGAATAGGAATTAATGATATTTGGAGATAGTTGGATTGTAAAGTTGAGAGTTAAGGAGTTTAGTTCAAAAGAAACTTGGTTAAAGCTTAGACCTTAGGAAATTGACAAGTGTTAAGTTGCTTTTTGTACTTGTGCTAGAAGTAGGTTACTTTTGTTAAAAGGTTAAGTTTTGTCCAGTTAACTTCTTCATAATCACCTTGTTCGAATTTCCTTTTAATACACCAAGTTTTTCATCAAACACCTTTTAAGAGATTTCTGTGTTTTCCTTTTTTCCTATACCAAACCCACCTTGCTATTTGTGTCTTCTACCCTAAGAAAAGCTAGAAGCTGGTCACTAAATACGTGAATTGCATGGAGTTTAGGGCTTGAAGATAATTGAAGATTTTGGAGTTTTCAGCAAGTAAGTAGTAAATAAATCCTTTAGAGTTGGGGATTTATGAAATAAATTTGATGAATTACTGCTATTTGCATTGAAAATGGCATTTACTTGTATATTTATGAATACTGTTTTATTGGGATGAAAAATTTGGTTATAGTGTTAATTTAGTTTTTGAAAGATTGTTAGTGATTAGATGATGTAAAAATGATTTTTAGAGTTAGAAATAACATTGAAATAACGTATAGGATAGTGTAGAAGATTAAAGTTTGGAACAGTGAAACATGCTCTGTTTCTTCATTATGCATTTATATAAGTGTATGCGTGACTTGATGAATTCTTTAGAGATGACCAAGAAAATGGTTTTTGAGTTGAAGAATAGTTGTAAAATGATGGTCTGAGATGAGAATGAGTGTTTAAATGGAAGTCGAGAAGGAAATCTAGAAATTTTTGGGAAGGAATAGTAAGGGAGTTGAATTTAAGAGAGTTGAATTTTCGATTTGAAACTTCCATGAATTTACTGTACCGATGTAGATAGATTTTGAAGCAATCATTTTCATGAAAGTTATAGATCTTTCTTTTATCTTTCCAACGGTATATAATATGAAATTTTTGGACATTTGAGTTGAAAGTTATGGTCTTTATAGTGGAGATGCCCAGGAGTATAGATAGTATCGTCTGTGATGACGTCATATCGTCTGTGATGACATCATATCGTCTGTAAAAATGTATCGCCTATGATGACATCATATCGTCTGTAAAAATGTATCATATATGATGACATCATATCGTCTGTAAAAAAAGTATCGTCTATGATGACGTCATATCGTCTGTAAAAATATATCGTCTATGATGATGTCATATTGTTTGTGATGACATCATATCGTCTGTAAAAACGTATCATCTTTGATGATGTCATATCGTCTGTGATGAGGTCATATCATCTATGGTTGACTTTCTGCTTCTTCTATATTTGATCGAAACTTCTTATGTGCACTTTTCATCTGACCTTATTGTCTGTTCTATTTTTGACCTCTCAGATGATGGAATTTTTCTTCGAGGCCTTTATAAAATTTGTAGATCTTGAAGTCTTCTTTCAAATCCTCCCAAGAACATCTTAATTCAATATTTCTAAAGAAAGTTATGGCTATTGTCCCAGAATAGGTTTAATATGATTAAGGACAAAACAATGTTTGATTCTTCTGTCCATAACTTCTTGTCTAGACACCCAAATGACTTGATTCTTAAACCAATAGATTCCTAACTCATTTTTATATCTATCCATAAATATTTGTAGCATTATAAATTGAATTGTGAAAGATTAATCAACGAAAATGTGGAATTTGTTGGAACAGTGAAAATAGGAATTATCTTACTGAACACTCCTCAGTATTTTGATTATATTTTGAATTGTAGGATTCCAATTGAGATGATTTTTTATTTGGAGTAAACTAGAGATACAATATTGTAAATCATATGTAAAATTTGAATTGTGATTCAGTCTCTAAGATGTTCAATTTCTAGATGGAAGTTAGGTATAGTCTACTGCTTTGGATAAGAGCAGTCTGAAATTATTTGAAGCATATCTTCCAAAGTACTGAACCAAATTGGGTGATTTTGGTGTCAATAGAAATATAAGACATAGAGGAACACTTTTCTAGAAGAGAGTTTGACCAAATTATCTCATTTTCACCTTCTAATTGAACATTAACAGTAGACCTGAATGGGATGTCTTGGAAAAATCTGGAGTGAGTCAATGAGATATGAATTGTGAATTAAATGGTTTTAATGAGGCATAAACCTAAGTATTAATTATAATTAGACGAGTTTGATATGGGAATGGTTTTGTGATGAAATTGATGGTAAAATACCTGGGATTGTCAAAAACATGCATTGTACATATTTCATTTCATTCATGTGCATTGTTAAACACTTATGATTGTGTAAATTATGATATATGTGTCTATTGTTTGATATAAAGGAGAAACTCGAACGTCAACCTCTAGACATTGCTAGAACATCCAGGCATTAGCTTTGGGAGCAACTAGTGAGTAACCTAGATGATTTCTCTCAATTATTGTTTGCTTAAATTATGATTTAAATGATAAATGATTGTGTTTTGATTATTGATTTTCGGACAGGAGGTCAGATGATTGTGATATATGAATGAGATATTGAAGTGTTGCTTGAATGTGAATGTGAAAAACTATGTGTTTTATGATATGATTGATTGAAAATGTGAGATGCATTCCATACATGAATGCATGATTAGATAATGGAAGTTGTGACCTGAGTAGCCACCGATCAGAGCTTAAAGCTCAACGAGTGAAAAGAGCCTCGAGCTCAGACAGTGACTAAAGGCCTAAGGCCCACTATGTAAAATGAGCCCTGTATCCTCATCAGATAAGAGACAGTTATTAATGAGCCCAATATCCAAATTGGATACGAGTCAGTTCAGGCATTCGGTCACAACAACGTAATAATTGGAAAGGTGTCTCATGAACATTTCATATGCATTTTATCAAGTACGTTTGATTGATTGAAATGCAACATTTGTCTATGCTTAAGTGAAAATCTGATATCTATGAAAAATGCAATATATGATCATTTGTTACGTGAAATGATGTTTTGCATGAATTGAGTGAACCATCGACAATGGTAACCTCATTGAGTTCGCAAAATTCATCATGTTGGAACCCGTTTCCAGAACCCAACCTCTTGCTCCAAATGTTAGGCACTGTTTTTGGAACCCAACTTCGGAGCATGAACGTGGCTTAATCCTACGAAATTTCCTTGAACATCATCGATTCCACTTCTTGCGGAAAGCATAAGACTCTCAATTTTTTTTCTTTATCTTCCCATTTCCATAACCTCAAATAAGAGTTTTACAAAGCTATAATGGCCTCTCAAGCCACGATACAACGAAGTACGAAATCTCAAATTACAAAGGTTACAAGAACTTAAAAAAAATACAAATAGAAACAATTCCTTTAAGCTCTTGATCACTTGATCTTCTAGCTATAACCTGAGGATGGGGAC
>JAOTAX010000198.1:18025361-18038644 GCA_025629825.1 Erythroxylum guanchezii | reverse complement strand
CATCATAATTTCCTTCATGCTATGTCATATATCATGGACTTCATTAATTGGTTTATTGATCAACATCAATTCATAAACAAATGAACACCAAATCAATGAAATATGCCTTTCTTTATTTATTCATAAAGATTGTACACAACTTTGTACAAAACGCACTAAAGACGATTGCCTTTAGGGCACTACTCTAACAGTAAGTACTTTAGATGTCCTGCCATAAGACAATCATATGGATAATCTATTCTAGTGTCAATGATAGTCTCATTATAGCAATGGTGCAAATATCCATAGACTTGAAGTGCTCAAGGATATCTTGGATACTAATCCTATACTTTGATTCCATTCCTCGTTGCCTCTTAGAGGTAGGGTGGTGATTGGGTACAACTTGAGGTATTTGAAGGTAATTGAGTAGCCAATAAAGGATTCACCACTCCTAATAGAAGGAGATGATACCTACAACCTTTTGTCGGGGTCATTACTCGGGAATCTCTGGACAGAGTGGAAATGTCATGAAGATAGTCTTCAGTGACATATCCAATTGAGTAATGAGCCTCAGGGATAAGATCTAACATCACTTAGGCTAGATGTGACGTAGTCAGTCTAGTAGGAGTTGACACTTTAACCATACTCTAAACCAAGTGGCATATAGATGGCAAAAGGATGAATTGCATGAGAATATTGTCTATGGAAGGTTTTGTAGTCAAACCATTAATTTTTTGATTAATTGGAGGTTATGATGTGTTGTTAGATACCACTTATAACTTGCTTGAGTTAAGTGTTAATTCAAGTGGCCAACATAACCAGAAACCTAGTGGGTCATATACATTAAAGATGCGAAGAATGAGTAAAATGGTTTTGGACGAGGATCCAAGATATGAGAGATGCATGACTATGCTGCACAAGTGTGATAGTTTAAGGTCATTTGATTGTGAATCATATGACACAAATGACCTTAAACTATCACACTTGTGCAGCATAGTCATGCATCTCTCATATCTTGGATCCTCGTCCAAAAGGTGGAAGTTTCATGCTAAATTAAGTGGGATTAAAAACCACTTAATTCCTACTGACTCTCCATTGATGTTGGGGGTTAGAGGAAGGCCAAAAGGTGTAAGAAACATCAATTTTCATGCAAGTGTTATGTGAAAACAAGAGACTTTTTAGTGAATTGTTCATCGTCTTCTCTCACTCTTTACAAACATTCTCTCAAAGAATACATCACAAAGCTAGCACTTTGTGAGTGTTCTAGCCATTCTTCCTAAGAGGTTTCAGGCTTCGCTCTTCTCGTGGATATCATTAGAGGTGTTTTCCTTTGGTCGTTATGGTTTACAACAACCCGAAAGGGTGAAGACAACGAAGAATGAAGGAGATTGTAAGGTACAAATTTTAAAGTTCATGTTTTGTTAAAGTTACACCTAGTGGCACGTGAAAGTTCTTGGATTTTTGGGTTTTGTTTTATATTTTCGCTGCTATTTTCTATTTTTGATGCATGTGATGCAAGATCAAGACCCAACACATTATCTTTTACTTTGCCATTAAAGAATTTGCTTCCTCGTCAACTATGCCTATGTTCCAAGTAACGACGATGTCCCATATAACATATTTTACTTCGTAGCCTTATTGAATGAATTTGATGGTTACACACAGGATATGTCATATACCTTTTAGTACTCTATCTAGACAAATTCCCATAAGCTGGAACATCATTTATAGTCTACAAAACAACCGCATGCATTATAAATGTTTCACTTTGAATAACATTATAAGTTTCTAATCTAACCTCCCACAGATGGTTTAAGTCATCAATTAATGGTTGCATGTATACATCGATATCCTTACCAGGAGCAGTAGGTCCTAGAATAAGTATACATAATAACAAAAATGACTCCTTCTTACACTTCTATGGATGTAAATTATATGCCATAAGAATTACCGGCCATATGTTGTAAGAAGTACTCATATTATTGAACAGATTAAATCCATCTGAAGCTAAACCAAATCGAACATTACGATAATCCTTTGCAAACCATGGAAACTACCCATCAAAGTCTTTCCATGCCACAGAGTTAGTTAGATGATGCATAATGTTATTATTAATGTGTTTCTCTTTATGCCACCTTATACTTATTGCTATTTTTTTGACATAAAAAAGCCTTTATAGTTGTGGCTTAATAGGGAAGTATCTCAATATTTTATGCGGTATCTTTTTCCCTTTCCCATCATCCATTTTCCATCTTGATGTATCACAAATGGCATATTCTTCAAGATCTTTACTGTCCTTCTAAGATATACCACAATCATACTTACAAACATATATCAATAATCTAAGGTCCCTTAACAATTTCTTTGCTTCAAGTAAGATTTGGGCAATTTATGTCCAATAGGTAATGGATCATTGAGCATATTAAAAAATTTGTTACTCCATTTGTTATAGACATTTAAATGCAACAACTTCATAATAAAAGACAGCTGTGAGAATTTCGCGCACCCTGGATATAATTCTTCTTGAGAAACTTTCAATAACTTCTGAAAATTATCTTCTATAATACTACCAATAATGTTAGGCAAACCATTTTTATTCATAGTCTCTATATAATTATCATAATCCTTTGACATCTCGTCAATCCCATCATCATCATTGTCATTAATATCACAATCTTTTGCATCATTATTGTTACTACCATCAACACCTGTATTAACACTTCAACTATAACTTGCTTTTAAACATTCTCCATGATAAATCCATCGAGTATATAATTTATCTATGCCTTGGATAAACAAGTGATTATATACCACATCTTGACTTTGAATGTTCACGTTTAAGTAATCTATGCATGGACAATGAATAAACCATTATACACCTATCTGATCTTTTACAAATCATATGAAACTCTTGATTCCTTCTCAATATTCATTAGACCATTTTCGATGAGACATCTGTCCATCTAGCTATACAATTAAAATAAATTACTAAATTACCAAATGTAATAAGTTCTAAATAACATAATGATAAATCAATACAAGTTGACATACTAAATTTTAATTCAAACGAACAATGAAATTGATAAGAAGGCATATTGGGTGAAGAACTTTGCATTAGAGCTATTGGATGAAGCATTATAGTTTTCAATTTGGCACCATAACATCACTAAGGTACGTGGCATTGTTAGACCACATGAATTGAGAAAAATTTTTCTCGTTATGACTCCTAGGGTCTTGGAATATTTCACCGATAAGCCTCAATATAGATACATCATAGGTTTTCATCCTATATACCATCCAAGTGGTTTATAAAACAAATCATCCATAATTATAGGTGGATTTCTTATGTGTTGCTTATTTCATGCTGTTTTTTTACATTATTTGATTAATTTTAGTTTCTTAAATTAAAAACTCACAATAATTTTGTATTCTAAATAATAGAATAATAGTTATTAATAGTACTCACCGTCTTCGTATGATCGACCCGTATTTTTCGATACTAGCTACAGCTATACCGTGCAACATGGTTAGCCAACCATAAACTATGTTCGCCTATGCTAGACCGGACTTAACTGGCATGGAATCCAGCGTAGTGAGACCGACTGTACAAGTGAACAATTTTGAGATCAAATTAAGCATTATCCAAATGGTGCAATAGTCAATCTAATTTGATGGACTCCAAGACGAAGATCCTAACACACACATCTCTAAGTTCTTAGAGATTTACAATATGCTTAAAATAAATGGAGCGAACGATGATGCCATCAAACTGGGTCTATTTCCTTTCTCTTTGAGAGGAAAAGAAAAGTAGTGGCTTAACTCAATGCCACATTCATCACTGACCACATGGGATCAAGTGGCGAAATTTTTTTCACTGAAGTATCCTCCTACTAAGACAAGGAAGCAGAGGAACGACATCTCTTCATACTCCCAAAATGAAGGAGAATCTTTGTACGACATATGGGAGAAATTTAAAAAGATGTTTCGACGATAACTACATCATGGATTACCTTTGTGGATGCAAATCCAAACTTTCTTTAATGGGATAAGTCAAAATACCAGGTAGTCGATTGGTGTAGCAGTTGGAGGGATGCTGAATTTTAAGAAACCTAAATCGACTTAAGAATTGATCAAGGATATGGTGATGAATAACTACCAATGGTGCTCAGCTGGAGTATGAAACACTAATAGGCCATCTGGAGTTTAAGAAGTAGACACTGTGACTAGACCGACAAGTCAAGAGGAGGCCCTGAGCAAAAAGATAGACAACATTATTGTGGCTCTACAGGGAAGAGTGATGCAATGTGAGACTTGTGGGATAGATCACCCATGATAAGATAGTTAATCAGATTAACCTAAACATGTAGATTATTTGGGGAATGCTCCAACACCCCAAAATAACCCTTATAGTAACACGTACAATCCAGGATGGAAGAACCACCCCAACTTTTCATAGGCAAATTAGGGACAACAAAGGAATAACCCTCCACTTGGATTTTAGGCACAAACATCACAACTAAGGAATTGGGGATGAATGAGTTGATATTGGAATTTATTCAAGATTTAAAGGCAAAACATCAACAAATAGACACATCCATCCAAAATTTGGAAATAAAATTTGACCAACTAACCAAAGTAATGGCAAAAAGACGTAAAGGGAGTTTGCAAAGCACAAATGAAAAAAAGCATAAAAGAAAGGATATTGCAATCACCCAGTCCAGTACAAAGAAGGTCGCAAGGAAGAAGATGAAGAAATGACTACTGAGGGTCACTCTAAAATGGTTAGTGAACTTACTCTGAAGCAAATCAGGGAATCTCAACCTTCTATTCTGAACCCTGTGCAAACTAAGCGAAAAGAAATGGAAGACGAGTTAGATTATGTCATTAGTCTGTTGAAGAAACTTATAGAAGAGTTTCCTTATGATAAACTCCTTTTACATAGACCAAAGGGCATGAAATTATTGGAAGAGATATCTTCAAACAGAGAGGAATCGAAGAAGTTGGAGAACAAAGAATCAAGCAAGGAGAGCTCCAACGAAGTAGTAACACTAGCGCAAAAATAAGTTAACCCAGGGAATTTTATATTCCTTGTACTATCGATAGTGTTAAATTCGATAAGGCATTTCTGGACTTAGGAGCTGAAATTAATTTGATGCCTTACACTTTAAGTAAAAAGATGAAATTAGGTGAATTAACACCAACTAGGATGTGTGTGCAAACGGCTGATGGAACACTTCTCCATGCACCGGTAAAAGTAGACAAATTCACCTTCCTACTGACTTTACCATCTTGGACATAGATGAAGATATAGAAATACCCATTGTCCTTAGACAACCATTTTTAGTTACCACTAAGTCTCTTATAGATGTTGGCAGAGGCGAGCTAACTCTGAGAGTGAGGGATAAGAGGATTTCATTTAAAGTATCAAATGGTAAGAAAAATCCCTTTGAATTGGTGGGTCCAATCAAGATAAAGGAAACTTGTGAAGAAGTTTTATAGGACTCCACTAGCAAGGATCCACCTGAGAAGCCACAAATTCAAAAGAATAATCAAAAGAATAAACCAAGGAAGAAAGGTGGAGAAAAGCACATATAATTAGCTTATGTACATGTTATGAAGTCTATAGTTAAGCTACAATTACGTGATTCACTTGAACCACCTTGAGCGAAAGAAGTACGTTGAGTTAGTGATGGTAAATGAAGCACTACTAGGAGGTAACCTATGATTTTGATATTATTTTGTTTTATCTTTTATTTTAAAATATGTTTTAAATATCTTTTTTGAATGTTTTATAATACAAGTTAAGCATCTTAGAGAATTTGTTCATAATTGCGACTTAGGGGGTAATTTGTTATGTTTTTTAATAATGATGTGTAAGGATCGTTGCATTACAAATTAAAATTTGAAGTTGCATAATTAAAGAACATAAAAATTATTCTCCATGTTCAAATGCACAGTCGTACATCTGAACGTGAAAACTCATGAACCACAAAATTTTGAGAAGTGAATGGTCTTGTGCACGGCGTGATTCACATTAAAATGCCCTAATTTTTCAAATTTCTTCAATTCTCGTGTTTCCCTCTTAATGTTGACGTCACTCCTATCTATCTCAATCCTTTTTTTTTTCATTTTCAACCAAGTTTAATGATATCCAAGTAAGCTTTCATGTTATTTTCACTTGTTTATGCATGATTTATTGGGTGTTTCGTGTTATTTGCAAGTTTTTCAACCAAAAACGTTGATTGCGTGATTTTGGGACTTTTAGGGAATTTATGTGTTTAATTGCTTTCTTAGTGTATAATGATCAGATTTAATCTTCACCCAATTGTTTTTATCATTTAATTTAAGTTATTGCATGTGAATTGGGTTTCAATCCGAATCTAATTGCAAAACTTACAATTTTGCCATTTTACATATGTTAATTGTGAAATTTTTATGTTGATTTAGGTTAAGTAATTAGTTATAATGCTAATTAAGTATACGCTTGTGTTTAATTCCATGGATACCATGTTTAATTGCATCAATTTTATACAATTTTTTTCAAATTTGTAATTCCAATGTTAGGGTTAGAATTATCTTTTAACAATTAAGTCCTTTAATTTGTTAATTAATCAATGTATAATTTTAATTTTGGAATTAACTAGTTTTCAAGAAATTTATAATCAACATTGTTCAAGTGTTTAGGTGTTTACTTATTTTTAATTTTGAAATCATTTCGTTGTTTAGTTTTTCGTCGTTATTTTGTTTTCTAAATTATTACATTTTAAGCATAATTGCAGTTAAGTGTGGGGAAAAGTATGCTTTAGAGATCGATAAGTTAGTTTCCTTATACTTGGTTTTAAATGTTTCAGGCAAAGATGCCACACACATAGCGAGAGATAGAGACTCTAAGAAAGAGGTGTCAAGGCGAATCCTCCACACCAGCCCGCCTAGCCCCTAGAGAGGCAACAAATGCTTATGTTCAATACGGGAGCTGAAGAAGAGCAATATCAACGACTTAAGGATAAGAAATTTAGAGCTAACCAGTATATTGATTGGGAGCTATTGGAGCAGGTTGGATTAATCCAACCAGTGAGGGAATTGGTGGAGGTACGAGCTTGGTCTTGATTTTTCAAAACTGTGGAACCATCTTATAGAGAGTTTACTTAGGAAGTCCTCTCCACATTTACTATAGAGAAGGGAAATTACAACAGCGATTGCCTCAATATGGTTCAGTTCCGACTGATGGGAGAGAGACATCAGATGAGCATCACCTAATTCTCCATCACCATGGGACTATATGACCGAGAGTACATGGAGACATCACACTATCAAGAATTATACATAGAATTGCCTTACAGGTGGCTTACATAACACTTCTAGAGTAGGCTCAGCACAAAAGATGACTATAACCTGCACATGTTAAAGGCTTGAACATTGCGTAGTCTAACACTCTGATACATACCTAGTATTCTGAGTCATACGTTGAGTGGTTGAGGTGAAAACTAGGGAGTAATCGGTAATATGGTTGTCTTTTATCTCTATAGCACGAATGAGCGGGTGCCTATACATTTGGGACATGCTCTTATCTAGTTCTTCTGGGGCCAAAGTGAGGACAAGAAGGTCAACACAATTTGTGTTAAACCATATGTGATAAGATTAGCATAGGGGATGGGAATTATTGATCTGCTACCATCGATGCTAAAGATGACAACCATGGAGGCACTAAATTTGACTATAAAGCATAATATGCACATAGTTCGTCGACGTCAGGGACCTGTGGGTGAAGACCTATAGTCTCAGTCCTCACCATCACATACAGGAGGATGAGCATCGTAGAAGTTCCATCCAGACCAGTAGACTATAGCTCAGTTGGAGAGATAACAAACATAACTTGCAGAGTAAATGAGCAAGCTTGAGACTTCATCAGACCGGATGAGAGAGTTGATGGAATCAATAGTCTTGCCATTGCTTGTCCGATTCCACCCTCTCGCGAGGGCAATCATCTATAGCTCCTCCAAATAGCCAAGATCATCCTCAGGAGCACCCATCCTTATCAGATCAACCATGATCACGCGATGCTTTAGATGTTTTGATTTGTATCTTGTACCTGTTTTTATTTATCCTTTGTGTATGTTTTAATTTTCCTGTCACTTTTATGATTATTTTCTTTAGTTTTTTTATTTCCTTTATTTCTTTTTTTGTTTTGCAAGGACAAGCTAACATTGGATGGATCAAATCAAAAAATCGCCATAATCAGTAAAGTACCAAACAATCCTCTCACTTGCATAGTTAATTGTATTATGAACTTTGAGGACAATGTCCAATTTTAAGTGTGGGGATGGATTGATTGAATTTTTAACTAAATTCTTCAATTTTTAATTTTTAACTGAATTCTTCAATTTTGTTATAATCCTAATTATAAATTGTATTAATTAATGTCTTCAATTAATTGAGATTTTTCCATTAATACTCTACTTTATTATTGAATATTGACTTGAATTGGTGTGTAAAAGGATGATTGTAAGAATGAAATTAATTTTCTAAGTAATATTTTTCTTAATCATTGAAATATTCAAGTTGAATGAATTTACATATTATATACATACATATACTATTCTTTGTTGTGAGCTTTTGAGCCTAAAGAGCAAAATTTCAAAATTCTTCAAAGCTCTTGTTATTTTTTTTTCATATGTGTGATATCGTGTATAGTAGGATAGTTTTAGAACTTGCTTTATTATGCATATTGAGATCATATTTGTTGAACTAGAAGCATTAATATGATGAAGGCACCTAGATTAACCAACCTGTTTTAGCCTGTTTTTTTGAAATTACCATACCAAAAAATTTGCCTTTAGGAATAACCAAGTTGAGCCTTAACCCTTTTCATTGATTTTACCCACATATTAACCTTAATCCAAATTTATTTGAAAACCTATTTATTATTTTGATCCCTAAAGGTTATTTACTTTATTTATTTATGGAGACTTGAAATTTGTGAAACGTCTAATAACTGTTAAATTATGGTACTGAATGCTCGAGTTTGATTTAAAACAGTAAAAGTAAATAGTACCGATATAATTTCATTGAAAAGGGCCTATGTATGTTTTGTAAACAAGTCTTGTAATATTTCTTGAGTAAATTTCCTTCACTTAAATGCCTTTTATCCCAATCATACCTTACTTAAGCCCGATTACAACCTGTATAAAGACCTTTTAATTTTTGTTTCTAGTTTGTACGCAAGCATCTGGTAAGGATTCTACTATGCATGAATTAAGAGTCTTGATATTTTTCACCCAAAACACTTAAGCACAATGAGTGAAGCCTTAGTGAAGGTGTAAAGATGTATGCTTTTGATTTCAATGCGATAGTTGATGTGATTATTATTAATATTAGCGAGGAAGTTAATTTTATGACAACTTGATTATGATTATATTAATTTGAATCAATAGGATATGATGATGTATAATATGAGTATAATGGTTAAAATTGACGATGGATTGATGTTGTAAATTTATAATTTGATTATAGTTTTCTTGAGGACAAGCAAAAGCTTAAGTGTGGGGATATTTAATAAATGGTTAATTGACTATATTTTAACCCCATATTTAATGTATTCTTACTTGATATTTAATACTTTTGGTATATATTTGGTGCTTAATTTGTTTCAAGTGTGTTTATAGAGGATAACTGCCTTCACGAACTTAAAGGAGAAGAATTCGAACGAAAATGCGGCATAAAATAGAGAATCAACAATCTAGAAGGAGTGCATGGTCGTGCACTTTAGCACGCCCTTGCATTTTCACCATACTTGGCAGATTCTAATTATGCACAATGTGATGGATGGTCGTGTAAGGGACCATGCATAACCCAAAAACCTAGATTTTTATATAAAATAGACATTTCAGAGGTGAAACAAAGGAGGAAGCAACTGACACTTTTCTGAGATGTTCAGAGGTGATTTGGACCTAAGGAGATACAGAGTCTTTATCAAGAGATCCATTAGAACACAAGATTAGACGTCTACATTATCAAAATACATGGTAGAGAACAATCAGGGAGATTTAAAATTATGATTATGATGTTTTCTGTATATACGGATATGATTTCATGTTCACCAATTTATAGCTAATTTTTCTATTATTATTTAGGCTAGATGAACCCTACTTGAATACTTTAACATGTATTGATTATTTTATTAATGCAACTTTTTTAATTGATTGTTGCGATCTAATTATCTGTTTTATTATTGTCTATCAATCTGATTTATTAGACTTTAATATGATTTTAAACATAGTGATCGAAAAATCCTAGGTTTAAATAGATCCACGATAATTGGAAAGAGTTGATTGCAATCCTACAGATAGGAGGACATAAATATTCTAGATTAGGGTTAAATTTAATAGAGGGATTCATAATACGATAACACAAGCCTATAAGTTTTAACCATAGTCATTCGGTTAAAGAACTTAGGATTAGTTATTAGTAGACTAAAGAACTTAGGATTAATTATTAGTAGACTCAAGGTCAGCTACTAGCATACCTTTGGAATCACCACAGTCCAACAAATCAATAACAAAATTGCATGACAAAAAATCAATTGGTTAAGGGTTTAGGGGTATTCAACACTTAGATACTAATTATTTGATATCGGTAATTAAATGTCACCAATTCCTTTCCTAATTCGCGCTGCTTGTTTATTTTATTTGTTTAATTTTAGTTTCTTAAATTCAAAACCCATAATCATTTTGTAGGCTAGATAATAGAATAACATTCATTATTACTAATACTAACTGTCTTCGTGGGATCAACTTGTATTTCTAGGTACTAGCTATAGCTACATTATGCACTTGCAATATTAAATATTGATTAACATAAAATAGGTCAATCACCTTCCCCACCAAAAGAGTCTCCAGATGCTTCCTAATTAGGGCTGAACCATCAAAGGTGATCTTCTTCTTCGAGTTGGTCAAGTTGCCAGGGATGGGTTCCTCTATCTTGCTTCTCACCCTTTCATCGTGTTTTCACCTTTGGTCATTGTTCTGCAATAGGTAGTCATTAGTTTTCTCTTGGAGCAGTCATAGATCACTCCCATCCTAGGTGAAAGCTAACCTCAAGGTATGAAGTTATTTGATTCTTTTATACCAACTTAGTGTCTTCTTGCTTAATCTAGATTTCCAATTAGTAGCTAGAGATCTTAGGGTCTTGCTTTGGAGAGATATCTTCGATCCCCAATCTTCATTCAACTCTTCAGGTAAGTCTATTCATCTTCTTGGATTTCTTGTATATATTTTTTGTATTTTTAACGGTGAGTGGCACACATAGAATATGCTTATGTCGGAGATTTTTGGATGGTTAAAAAATTAAGTTTCGATGATCTTTGCTTCTTTTGTGAATATTTTGTTAATTACATATGACTTTATATAATTTTTTGTTTCCTTATTAAATTGTACACTATGCTTCTATATTGATTATATTTACGACTTGTTTATGTTTCTATTGACTTTTCAAAATAAAACTGTTAATATAAATTCACTATAAAATGTCGACGCGGCGATTAGTTTCTGATGGCCGAGATGAGCTCCAATGGGAGGAATGTGGCAAAATTCTCCCTGATGAAGAACAACTCAGTGCACAACAAATTGCCTCATCAAAGTCTAGTCACCCTTTGCCTTTAAAGGCTGATCTTCTTTTTCAAGGCTTTCAGTATCATCTGAATTTGCTCTCTTTCTTTATTATTTGTATCTCATTTTTTGTAAGGAAGCTATAAGATGAACTTTTGATTGTATGTACTATGTGTTGTTTAAAGCTTCCTTGAATCTTCAAGAGAACATAGATAGATATGGAAGTCGTCGCGATGTCCCAATGGTTCGTACAAGATTAGGGAAATTGGTTATTTTGGAACAGTTGTCGATTACAAAAACTATGTCTGTTCATTGTGACGATGATGAAGTCATTCAATCAGGTATGCATGTGTTCGAATTTGGGTTCTTTATACCGTTTGATTTAGCTTTGATTGTTTTATACTGTTTTTTCCTTAGGTGAAATGCATGGTATTTGTGGTTCATCTAATTTAGTGATCCATACTGCATCTAGGAAATCATTAACTGTAACTTTTGCTAATTTAGTTAAAGCCAAAAAGTTTTTGGAAGAGGGTGTCAATAAACCAACTCCTTAGGGAAGGTCTTTGACTATTTCAATTGATGCCTTTAAACTTGCAAGGAGCCTTCTTGAAAATCCAGACACATGGAGCTCTTTTACCTTATCTACCGAGTCTCGTGTCACTTGGAATCTAGAAGAATAATTATTTCTTTTTCTTTTTGAAGGAATAGGAGTGAAACTTTATTTGTTGTTTTGTCTGTAAGAAATGTTCAACTTCTAATTAAAATATTATATTAATTACCATATATCATTATATTATATTACTCACTATATATCAATATTTGTTACTTTCTATAAAAATCATATATCATTATATTACAAATCTCATGTTAAAACTATTTGAAAATTTTGTGATACCATATAAAATTGTTAAATCATATAATTTAAAAGATAAAAATAAAAAGTATAAATCTATGTAGTATTAATTAATTTTGAGTTTATAGTTTCATAAATTATTGAAATGATTTGAAATTTTTGATAGCTAAATTTATTTTTACTAGAATCATTGTCAATAATATTAAATTTTATTTTTCTCAACTATGATGTTTAGTCACAAAATGATCAAGTCAAAGTTAGTGAATTCATAATTATAAATAAGAGAGTGATTTTGTTATTTAAGCTTTTGGCGACAATTTAAAAAATTTGTCACCAAAAGTCTTGCTTTTCGCAACGGTTTACAAAGTCCTTACCAAAGGCTCAACCTTGGCAATGAAAATGCTAAACTGTCGCAAAAGGATGGTCCTTTTACCATGATTCCCATAAAGAGTCACCAAAGATTTATATTTAGTGACGATTTTGTAAGATATCGCTAAAAGGCAAACTTTTGGCATACGTTATTCAAAATCATCACCAAAAGTTGATAAAATCATTGTCAAATAAAACGTAGCCAAAGGTCACTTTTTTGTAGTGTATAATTGCATAAAGAAGAAGAAGATGCCTCAATGTGGACGCGATGGGCAGCGATTGTGACATTGGGTAGCTGAAAATTCAAACCGGTGGTAGAAATAAATGGTAGATGTTGAGTTAGTTGGAGACTTAGGCTCGTACATGATGTGGAGGTAGTGATAGGTGCTGCAAGTGCATAGGTGTAGCTGCAGTAGTCAAGTGTCGATCCACAAGGACTAGGTCAAATTACTAAATTTATACCTCCTAAATTTGCTAAG
>JAOTAX010000198.1:18009729-18025261 GCA_025629825.1 Erythroxylum guanchezii | reverse complement strand
TATGTACACATTTAGGCTTTTTAAGCATATCTTGAGTTATAAAACTCCGATTGAGGTGATTCTTTCTTCAAAGTAAACTAGAGATTTAAGGCTACAATTTCTATGAGAGTTCAAATTATGGTTTTGATGTTTGATTAGTGTGCGCTCACCACCATTGTGGAATGACAGCAACTGAGCTTCAGGGTTTCAAGCACAAGGTTTTATGACTCCGAAAGTTGGGCTCCGGAAACGAGGTCCAACAACTCTGCTAAAGCACGAACCACTAAAAGGTCATATAGAGTATAAGAAGTAGATGCAGTAATGAGACTAACAAGTCAAATGGAAGCTCTAAGTAAGAAGATAGACAGCATTACTATGGCTCCACAGGGAAGAGTGATGCAATGTGAATCGTGTGGGATAGATCACCCATGACAAGATTGTCATTCAGATCAACCCAGACATATAGACTATTTGGGGAATGCTCTAAGACCTTAAAATAATCCCTATAGTAACACATATAATCTAGGATTGAGGAAACACCCCAAATTCTCATAGGGAAATAAGGGACAACAAAGAACAACCCTCCAACTTGATTTCAAGCACAAACGTCACAACCAAGGAAACTAAGTGTGGATGAGATGATATTGGAACTTATTTAGGATTTAAAGGCAAGCATCAGCAAACAGAAGCATCCATATGAAACTTGGAAATAAAATTTGACAAATTGACCAAATCAGTGGCAGAGAGACCTAAAGGGAGTTTGCCAAGCACAACTAAAACAAATCTGAGAGAAAGGATAATGGCAATCACCTAGTCCAGTACGAAGAAGCTTCACAAGGAAGAAGATGAAGAAGTGACTATTAAGGGTCACTCTAAAATGGTTAGTGAAACTACTCTGAAGCAAGTCAAGGAATCTCAACCTTCTATTATGAACTCTATGTATCCTAAGAGAAGAGAAATGGAACAAGAGTTAGATTATGTCATTAGTTTGTTGAAGAAACTCAAGGAAGAGTTTCCTTATGATAAACTACTTCCACATAAACCAAAGAGCTTAGAATTATTGGAAAATATCTCATCAAACAAAGAGGAACCGAAGAAGTTGAAGAAAGAAGATTCAAGCAAGGAAAGCTCCGATGAAGTGGCAACACTACCCCAGAAACAAGCTAACCCAAGGAAATTTTATATTCCTTGTACTATTGGTAGTATTAAATTTGATAAGGATATGGCAAACTTAAGAGCCAAAATTAATTTGATTCCTTACACATTAAGTAAAAAGATGAAATTAGTTAAATTAACACCAACTAGAATATATGTGCAAATGGCTGATAGATCACTTCACCATCCTAGGGGCATAATCAAGGATGTGCCAGTAAGTAGAAAAATTCATCTTCCCGACTGATTTCACCATTTTGGACATAAAATAAGATATAGAAATACCCATCACCTTGGGCGACCATTTTTAGGTACCACCAATTCTCTTATATATGTTGACGGAGGCGAGTTAACTATGAGAGTGGGAACGAGAGGATTTCATTTAAGGCATCTAATGGTAAGAAAAATCCCTTCGAATTGGTGGGTGCAATAAAGATAAAGGAAACTTGTGAAGAAGTTTTATATGACTCCACTTACAAGGAACCACCAAAGAAGCCAAAAATTCATAAGAATAACGAGAAGAATAAATCAAAGAAGAAAGGTGGTAGAAAGCGCAGTCAAGTTGCTTACTTATAGGTTATGAAAGTTCTAGTTAGGCTACAATCATATGATTCATTTGAACCACCATGAGTGAAGAATGTGCTTCGAGATAACAACGATAAAAGAAGCGCTGCATAAGAGGGAACCTATGATTTTAAATTTATTTTGTTTTATCTTTTGTTTTAAATTAGGTTTTTTATTTTATTTGTTAGTGGCTTTTTAATACAAGTTAAGCATCTCAGAGAAATTGAGCATAATTGTGACTTAGGAATAGTTCATTATGTGATGTAATGATGAGGTACAAGGATTGTTACGTTATAGATTACAATTTGAAGTTGCACAACTAAAGAACTTTAAAATTATTCTGCACGTGCATCTGAATGTGCACTTTCTTGATTTACGTTCAAAATGCCTTAATTCTTCAAATTTTCATTTTCTCTTCTCTTCCTCTCTAAGCCAACGACATCAATCATATTCTCAACCCAATTTTTACATTTTCCATCCAATTTTAATGACACCCAAGTAAGTTTTCACGTTACTCTAACTTTTGTATGCATGATTTATTAGTTGTTTCATGTTATTTGTAGTTTTTTCAACCAAAAATGCTGATTGCATGATTTTGGGACTTTTAGGGAATTTGAGTATTTAAATGCTTTCTTAATGTCTAATGATCGGATTTAATCTTAACCTAATTATTTTTATTGTTTAATATGAGTCATTGAATGCAAATTGGGTTTAAATTCGAATCTAATAACGAAACTTGCGATTTTGCCATTTTATATATGTTAGTTGCGAAATGTTTACATCGAATAGGTTAAGTATGGGCTTGTGTTTAGTTTCATAGGTTTGTGTTTAATTGCGTCAAGTTTGCATAATTTTTTCTTTCAAGTTTTTAACTCCAAGTTAGGTTTAGAATTGTCCTTTAACAATTGAGTCTTATAATTTGTTAATTACTCAATGTCAAATTTTAATTTTGGAATTAACTAGTTTTCAAGCAATTTGTGATCAACTTTCTTTAAATGTTTTAATTTTGTTTTAATTTTGAAATCTTTTTATTGTCTAAGTTTTCTTCATAAGTTGTTGTTAGCAACTACTACATTTCGAGCATAATCGAAATTAAGTGTAGGAAAAAGTATGCTTTAGAGATCGATAAGTTAGTTTCCTTATACTTAGTTTTAAATGTTTCAAGCAAAGATGCCACAACGAGAGGGAGAGACTCCGAGGAAGAGGCATTGAGGCGAGTCCTCTATACCAGCTTTGCCCTTAAAGAGACCACAGATGCTTACATTTAATGTCGGGGCTTAAGAAAAGCAGTATCAAAGGCTCAAGGACAAGAAATTTGGAGTCATTTGGTATATTGACTAGGAGGCCTTTGAGCAGGTCGGGTTAACCTAACCAGTAAGGAAGGTGGTGGAGGTAGGAGTATGGTCCCGATTTTTCAAAATCGTGGAACCATCTTATAGAAAGTTAACTCTAGATGTCCACTACATATTTTCTATAGAGAAGGGAAGTTACGGCGGGGATTTCCCCCAATACGACTTAATTCCAACTAATGGGAGTTAGACATCAAATAAGTATCACATAGTTCTCCGTCGCCATAGGACTATATGACTGAGATTACGTGGAGACACCACACAATGGAGAATGGGCGATACAATTGCCATGTGGTTGGCCTACATAACACTTTTGGAGCAGGCTTAGCACCGAGGACAACTACAACCAATGCATATTAAAGGCTTTGACATTATGGAGACTAGCACTCAAGTATATGTGGTAGTTTAAGTTATACGTTGAGTGATCGAGGTAATAGATGGAGAGTAGTCAATAACATAGATGTCATCTACCTCTGAAGCATGACTAAGCAGGTGCCTATACATTTGGGACATGCTCTTGTCTAGTCCTTCCGATATGAAAGTGAGGAAAACAAGGTTAAAACAATTTGTGTTGGACCATATGTGACAAGGTTAGCACAGGGGATGGGAATTTTTTATCGGTTACCACCGATGCTAGAGATGACAACTATGGAGGCACTAAATTTGACTATAATGCATAATATGCACATGGCTCGTCAACGTCTAGGACCCATATGATATGTATACCGACTTGCAGGGGAACCCAATAAGCCATCAACATCAGAGATGCTTCAATCCTCACCATCACGGATATGGGGACAAGTACTGAAAGGAGTATCATCTAGAACAGCGAACTATAGATCGACTAAAGAGACAACAATCATAACTTGTAGAGCGGATAACCAAGCTTGAGATTTCATCAGAACGGATGAGAGAGTTGATGGAATCAATAACGAGCCATCTTGGCATTACTTGTCCGATTCCATCATCTAATAAGGGCAACTCATCTATATCTCCTTCGAGTAGCTAGTATCAGCATTAAGAGCACCCATCCTCGTCAAATTAGACATGATCACGCGAAGCCTTAGATGTTTTGATTTGTATCTTATTTCTTTTTATTTATCTTTTAAGTATGTTTTAATTTTCTTGTCCTTAATTATTTTTCTCTAACATTATTATCAATGAAACTTTTATTATTATTTTCTTTAGTGCTATTTTTATTTCTCAATAATAATTGCTAATGTATTTTAGGAGAGAAAGGAGATAAAAAAAAATTATTCACTAGTGTAAAAGATAATCCAAAGAGATGAACAATAACATACTCACATTGAGATTAATAGAGAAAATAGGAACTTGATTGCGATTAAGTTAAATAAGCTAAGAGGCTAAGAGAAGATGATAACTTTTACTTTAGGAAAGAAAAATTAGAGCTATTATTGATGCTTACATTAAAATCTTTTTCTTCCCCTTTCCTGAAACTTTGATAGCGTCTTAGTGAAAATATTGTTGAAGCTTTATCTTTAATAAATAAAAAAAACATTTTTAAAAAAATTAGAACACTAACTTTCATACTACGTATTTAGTTTAATCTAATATAGTCAAGTCACATTAAACATATTAACAAACAAATTATTCTCTTGGCATCTTTTTATAAGTAGTAATTTTAAAAAATAATGATATCTTTATATATTATATATAATTTATGTTAAAATTAAAATTTTACAAGAAATTCATTATATTTTTTATAATAACCCATCTCGTTATTATCTATAAATGTGAATAAATATGCAGATAATCAATAAATCTAACTTAGATAAAATATCAATAATTAATAAACCAGAAAACTACATGATTAAAGACCAAAATAGTAGATATGAACATAAAGATAAAGGTCACTTTATTAAATATATAAGGAATAAATAAAATTAAACAAAATAACATTAAAAGAATCAAAATATAAAGCAAATATAAGAGTTTTTAGGAAAAATTAAAGATCAAAATTAGTGATCAAAACTGTAGAAACATAAGAACCTTGAACTTCTTGCTAATCTCATTATCAATTACATATGAATATGAACTAATTAATAAATGAAATGCAAAAATAAAATTATGGAACAAAGATGCATAATTAGAACTTGATAGAAAGTAAAGAGGCTTCAAGCTACTTCATTAATCCCAACTAGAATTAGGCATGGATCCATAAAAGAGGGTATTGACTATGTAAAATTTCTTTCTTTTAGGGGCCTCTATTAAACATTCACCAAAATAATGCCACGTGTGAGAAATGAGAATGGATATATTTTGATTAGTTAAGTTATTATGATTATTACTTTAGTCATTTTTCCAATCTTGAACATCAACTACCACATAGTGTTAAAAAGCTAAATAAGTGTGAAATTAGAAATGGAAATAAGAGTAGTTTATATATAAGAAAAGATTCATAGTTTATATATAAGAAAAGATACATAGTCAAATGCTTTAAGATTTTGGATTAAAGTTGAAATCTCTTCTTACATATAAATTACTTGAACCTTAGCCTATTAAAACCTCAATCAAGATGTAAATATCTCCTGTGAACGCATAATTTAGCATAAAAATAGAGTGGGATACATACGTTTAATATTTAAGTAAATTTTATTTAAAAATGATTTGTTATATAACAGTTTAAGCATGATATGCTTGAAGGTGGCAAGTGAAATTATAAGCTTATAAGTATATTGATTTATAGATTAAAGGAATTTAGTTAAAATATACTTGTGAATAGCAAGCATAAATATGGAGATTTATTATGATATACATGTTAATATTTGTTGGCAAATGGAGAATATACAATATAAGCCAATATAGGTTATGTTAAGCAAAATACTGCAGTACTAAAATATAAGTTTATGGTAACCTTACCAAGTAAATTATAAATGCATGCATAGTGATCTGATTTGGGCTATACAAATTTTTTTCTCAATCCAAAATTTGCTTTAGTACAACTGAGATCGGGCCTAAAGCATTGAGCCCACACTTAAGATTAATTAAACTTTTACATGCCTGAAAAAAAAGATTGTATTGAGTCTAGTCCAAATTTTAATTTGTTTTATAAAATGAATCTATCTTGAAATCCGATCAATTCAAATTAAAGATCAAGTCAAATTTAAACCTTTTTAACTTTAAAAAATATTTATTAAATATGCTCAAATGACATAGAATTTTCAAAAGAGAATAAAAATAGTTGATTTGAAGATGGACTATAACAACAACAACATTTTAGGAGAAGTCCAGTTGAACATGAGGTCTTAGGAGGTCCATAAATATGAAACCTTACCCCTAGCTGATAAAGAGATTATTTATGATAAAGAGATTATTTATGACAAACTTACGTGAAGAAAAAGAGAAAAGAAAAATATATATACTAAATAAATAAATAACTAATATAAAAATATTAAAAAATTAATAAAATATATATTAAAATAATGAAGTACTAATAATAAATAATAAAAAACATAAAAGATAAAGATAATAATAATAATAATGATATTGATGTTATATTCAATAATGCATCCCCTAATACAAATACGTTGAATCATTATCTGTCATATTTACCCATATACTATTTCTCATTTCTATTTATCCACAACTTTCATTTCCTCATATCATGAAAAAATATCATTTTTTTCACTAATTCTATCAACTCAAACTCTTAATAATTACTCATGCGTGTGACTCATACACATGCGACTCAGACTAAGGATTAATTGCTGCTGCATGTTAACACATGTTAGAAATGCATGTAACTTGATACATATTTCCAAAAATGCCCATGTAAGATACTAAACCTAGACCTAAACCTAGAGTTGCTCTGATACCATAAGTTTTGGGTACCTCGCCCTCGCAAGACACGTGCCTGACGTCCTAAGTGACATATGAACACGTATCCCACAAGGGTGGCATACTCACACCAATCAGTCACCAAAATCACAATTTTACTTCTTCAGAACAATTGTATCTCTATGTCTCTAGTATATTTTAAAATAAGAACCATCTCATTCGAAACTCTATAGACCAAGATATGATTAAAATACCGAAGTATGTTCAGTAAAATAACCAATTCATGCTCTTCCCACCGCTTCCCCAAATTTCTTTCCATCATTCTTCTTCAAATCAACACCAAAGGCTATTAATTTTTATGGAGAAATATATAAATTTTTTAGGAATCTATTGGTTTAAGAATCATGTCATTTGGAGGTCGAATGACGAAGTTATGGCCAAAAGAATCAAATATGTTTAGATTTGGAAAAAACTTTGGGTGGCAAAAAGTTGGTGAAGTTACGAGGTGCGATCGCACCTCTCCTTATCACGATCGCATCTAAGACTACTCCTAGGGTGCAGTGGCACCTTTCCTTGTCATGATAGCACTCGAGGCTACTCCCATGGTGCGGGGTCACACCATGCTTCCTAGAGAATGCAACCAAGGCTTTTATACATCCTATACAACATCACTAACTTATAATGCTCACATTTCTCAAGTCCGATATCCAAAAACTTCATACTTTATATTGTTGGAAAGCTAGAAAGATAAGCTACAACTTTCAAGAAGACATCTTTGTCTAATTCAACCTAGATTAATCCAATTTTTCCCCTGAAATCAAAACACACATTTTTCCCTTATGCAAAACTTGAAAATGCAATGTGCAAACTTAGAAAGTAATGAGCAAAACGAAATATATTTCATTAACATCAAAAGATAGGAGTCTTACAAAGCTTTAATGGGCATTTCAAGCCACTATACATCATAATCCAAAAATACAAAGTTCATGTAAGCTAGAATTGCTCAAAATGCGACTAAAGCCTTGTCTTACAAAAACTAGCTTAAAATACAAAATAAGTAGAATTCAGAGTAATGCCTTTATGCTCAATCACTCGATCTCTTACTCATCACCTGAAGATAGGAAGGAATTGGGGTAAGCTTAAAAGCTCATGAGTAAAAAGTTTATAATAGATAACAAGCAAAACCATTGAAATGTTCATTAGTCATAGAAAATTCATATTGAATTCATAAAACGAATAGTTCTCAAATTCTTAACCAAATTCACAATAATACAAATCATTTATGCATCAGTCTTGTCAACATATAATGAGCACTTAAGCATATCAAAATAGTTTGGGTAGGTCTGTAAGGAGGTTCTTGCGAATCTCCATGATAACAGAACACACTAGCACAATCCCATATAATGGTTTTGCGTAGTCATAAATAGAATGAACTTTCACAATCCCACTTAGTGGTTTAGCGAAGTCGTAGACAGAGGGGAGTCCATGAAGGAGCTCCATGCCACTAGCGAGCAGGTGGGAGAAGCCTTTAATAGAGTCATTGTGCACTTGACATAATAGAATGAACCACCATAAACCCACATAATATGTATTTCATGACTTGAAAACAAATTGCCCAAAAGGCACATTTCAAAAACATGATTTTCATAAGCATGTAATATTTCAAACGCATTTCCATCATCATTTCACAATTCGTCAACCAAATTCATATACCAAACATATAGCAATTTCTCAAATCATTCAAAAGCAATAAATGCAACATTTATGAAGCAATTGAAATCATTTTATTCTCTTGAATCAAAAGAAAACATTTGTGGCTCTTTAACTCTATTATAAACATGTAACCCACCTTGATTTCCTTGCTTATAATTTGCTCAAAGATGCCTCTCCTCTTGCTCCTCTTGCCTCTCTTGATTCCCTTTAACAATGGCAAAGATTCTCATTCAATAGGAATTCCAATTTGAGGACCCAAAGAAACATATGCATAAAATTGATCCTAGAAAGCTTAAATCCATGCATTTCCTAAGCTTCATGAACTAAAACCCTTCCCAAAATCCAAAAGATTGAGTAATACCTTACCTTGAATCTTCACCAAATAATGAGTTTCTTGGCTCAAAAGAAAGCTCTTATCTTCCTCTTCCTCTTTCCCTTCTGGAACAACTTCAAAATCTCTCTAGAAAGCCAAGAAAAATGGAATCCTAACTTGCTCTTCTTTCTCTCTCATTACACTCTCTCCCTTTTCTCCCTTCTATTTTCGTTTTCTTCTTCTTCAATAATGCAAGACACTCTTTTCTTTCCTTAATACCCTTAATGAGTCTAAAATGTCCATTTTGCCCTTCCTTATATGCTTATGGTCTTTCATCCTTAAGTGAACTCCTAATAATACCCTTATACAATCTTACTACCTTAACGTTTTAATTCAATTAACCTATTTCATAAAATCTTGCTAACATTAACATAATAGTTAACTCCAAAAATAATTACTCTATCAAAACCTCAAATTTTATTTTAAATCATGCTTAATAAATAAATAAATAAATCGGGGGCCAACAAATTACCTTTGAACTTGAGTGGTATCTTTTTGTCATATAAAACTCCTGATAAACTTCTTCATTTAAGCCACTTTGATCTGATATAGTGAATAATGTGTTCATCGATCTCTCTATTGCCTTGGATGATAGATCCTAAATACATAAAACACTCTTTCTTCACTATTGCTTCTAAGCCAATCTTTAACTCCACATTGGAAGCCACCCTATGATCCAAAAAATTACACTCTAAGTACTTGGTCTTGGTCCTACTTAATTAAAAACCTTTAGACTCTAAAGTATCCCTCTAAAGTTTTAACTTGACATTGACACCTTTTTTTTGTCTCATCCACTAAACAATGTCATTAACAAATAACATACCCCAAGACACATCTTCTTAGATATTCTTCATGAGCTCATCTATTACTACTGTAAATAAAATGGGGCTTAATGACAAAAATGCTTTATTTCTCCTCCTAATATCCTTACTCTAGTCTTTACACTTTCATACATTTCCATAATAATCTGTAGGTCATAGGAACTACCTTAACTTCTAAACACCTCCATATGATTCCCTTAGGGACCCTGTCATAAGCCTTCTCTAAGTTAATAAAAACCATGTGTAGGTTACGATGTCTTTCCCTATAATATTTCATTAATCTTCTTTGGAGATATAAAGCTTCTTTCCTATACATTTTTGGCATGAAACCAAATTGGTTCTCCAAGATAGGTGTATCATTTCTTACTCTCTTCTTAGTCACCCTCTCCCATAACTTCATGGCATAACTAAGTAGTTTGATTTCTCTATAATTGTTACAAACTTTGTTCTTGTATAGAGGAATTAGTATACTAAGTCTCCACTCAATGGGGGACTTAAAGATGGCATTAAAAAGCTTGGCTAGCCAAGTAAGACTCTTTTTTCCTAGGCTCTTCCACACCTCTATAGGTATCTCATTAGGCCCTCGCCCTTCCAATCAACATCTCCCTCAAAGCTATTACCTCTTAGATATGTTAAGATAATCTAAAGAGATGTTGTCTCTATGCCTTTATTAAAAATTCTATAGCTATCGGATAACCTAGGAAATGCTCGAAAAGTTTAATCAGACAGTCGCCTTACAAGTGAGAAAAAAACCCATCTAAGCAATAATTACACAAGCGCGGATTATTTAACCTAGGTTATGTTATTCATAATGATTACAAACTATTAGTCACTAAAAATGAATTGAAAAAACAACAATTACGTATTATATTCAATTCTAGCAATGAGTTCTTACATAAAAATAATCAAATAGAGCATTCAATCATTCTTACACAAGACCCAAACATTAAACTTAAGATAACATAATCAACACATAAGAGAGAAAGAAACAACAAATAGAAAGAAGAAATTCACCTAATTGGGTCGTCCCATTTATTTCACCTTCGAACCGACGTCGGGATGCTACCCTTGAAGTAAATCACTTATTACTATAGAATTTATGTACAATATACAAAATGCACAAGAAGGGGGTTTGAATTGTGTATTCTTTTCGTGAATACAAAAACCTTTGATATTTCTTGAAAAGAACTTTTTTCAAACTATAAAATGAATACCAAAAATGTTATACAAAAATAACTATGTGGTTAAATCGCAAATAACTTCTATAGACTTGTTTAAGAATAAGAGAAATTAAAGTGAAAGGTTAGAAGATAGACACTGCAATTTTATACTAGTTCACCCCAATCCTTGGGCTATGTCCAGTCCTCAGAGTTCGTCTGAGATCTCACTATACTTTTTCAATTTTACAAGTATTCTTTCTTCCCTTTCAAAGCCTCTTTAGGTTTCTTACACAAAATATTCTTTCTGCTATCTTAGCCTCTTCAGGCTCTTAGCCTTTTCTTTCTCTCACTAAAAAGATATTATGATCTTTTTTGTTACAGTAGAGTTTGCTCTCATATATCGCACTTTAAATACAAAATTTTTCTTTGTAAGTAATAACTTGAAAGCTAAAAGTTGAAAGTTGTTCAGTCTTCAACTACGACTAGTATTTATAGCCTAAATCTCCAACTGCTTCTTGTTTCTTGTAGAAACTGTTATTCAGTTGAGTTCTGTAACTAACTCTAACTGACTAACTGTCCGACGTATTAGAATATCTTCATCTCTGTATCGTCTGTGTTTTCCTTCTTCTTCTATGTTTTCCACTTCTTCTATGTTTTCCGCTTCTTCTATATTTTCCGCTTCTTCTGTGCTTTTGCTTTTTCTGTGTTTTCTGCTTCTTTTGTGTTTTTGCTTCTTCTGTGTTTTCCGTTTCTTCTGTGTTTTCTGCTTCTTTTGTGTTTTCTTGCTTCTTCTTTGTTTTCCTACTTCTTCTGTGTTCTTTTGCTTCTTCTTTATTTTTGCTTCTTCTGTATTTTTCACTTCTTTTGTGTTTTCCGCTTCTTTTGTGTTTTTCATTTCTTCTGTGTTTTCCGCTTCTTCTGTGCTTTAGCTGCATGCTTAACACTCTTATCAAAACATTTCATTTATTTCTAATATTATTATTATTTGATTGTCACCAAAATTAATAGACGTGAAGTCTCCTTGACTTAACAATCTCTCCCTTTTTGATGATAACAAATAATCATAATTTTAGAAAGATAAAAGTGAATAAATGAATATTATCTAGATAACGAATAAGAAGACAACAAACGATAGATAATTAATAAGAAGACAACAAAAGATATACACATGCATATAAAAAAAATACACATATGAAAAAAAAACTTGTAGTCAATACTATCTTCTTTTCTTGTCTCTGGTCTCCCCATGTACTATCTTTTTTCTGCTTCTGCTCTTCTCCCCTTATTTGTCATTAATCAAAAAAACTTTATTGAAAATGCTTCATGATTTCAGAAAACATTCGTTGCATATCAGTGCGGATCAACTTGAGGTCTTCTTCAATAGATACTCTTAGATAAGCTACTTCCTCATCTAGATCACTCACTGAGTCACTCAGATCATCAACCTTAGTATGAATTTCTTCAATTCCTTTACTAAGGCTTCCTGACTCCCCTGTTGTGTGTGACTAACTTCTTCCAAAACAATAGTAGAATCCTGTTGTTGAGGTGTTCTTGGTGGATGGAAGTTTGTAGCAACGGATATTTCTGAAGATAAACATCCAATTCTATGATTTTGATAACAGGAGGTTTGAAAATTATTTTCCTTCAGGGAGATCAAGGTCATCAGGTCTAGGTAGTTTTTGAACTGGTTTTCCAAGAAGGTGTAGTACATCTTTAATTAATGATATAAAACTCAAAGTTCTAAAGTGCATGATTAGATGCACAAAAGTCTCTAAGTTGAAACTAATACCTTCAACCCTGATAGTTCTGTATTATCCTTTTGTCACTCTTCCAACTACCTGGAAAGTTGCATTTGTGGTGAAGCGTCCACATTGACTTCTTGATGGTTTTCAAATATGATGTTAAACATAGATTCCTCTAGGTTGAGCTGCATTGTATGCCTCATCTATGTTCCTCACAACTGCTTGTATCTGATCTTCTGTAAGATCATCTGTATTTCCTTCAGGATACATCTTCTTTTTCCCTTTGTCTTTATTGTGTACAATGTTTGAAGGTCTTGGTTGTATATCTGGTACAATCTTGATCAATGTTCAATTTGTGATTGGGTAAATAGTATATCAAACCTTGGACATCTGCATTGGATATGGTTCTGACTTTTCATCTCGCAGAATACCATATAATCTTTTCTCTCCATGATTTAAACGATGTATTGATCGATTATTGATCAGTATTGGTTCAACTTGTACTTGGACTAACCTTTTTAAAGGTTCTTTTAATAATAATTGAGCTTCTACGTCTAACAGGTAAAGATTCTTCAATCACCTTCAGTCTTAAATCCTCTTTTCTGATAAGTTTAGAAAGATTATAATGTGCTGAAATGTGTTCAACTGACTTTGTCTTTTATTGAACATCAGTTGAAGTATTCTTTTTCTGACTGGTCTTCAACTTCTTACTTTCTTTTACCGGTCTAGAAAGAGGTTGATGTTGAGGTTTCTTCCTTTCAAACACTAACTTCCTCTTAATTTCTGTTTCTTTAGTCGATTTTGTCGGCTGATCTTACAAAATTAAGACCAAAGATCTAGTAGCCTGTGGTGCTTTCTCTGTCTTTCCAGAATCTTCACCAAGATTCAAACCTTTCCCTTTCTTCTGTTCTTATTGACGCAAGGTTAGTGACCTTATTGATTGTTTGGATATCTCGGAATGAAGTGTCTCTTCCTTTCTTTTCAATGACACTTGTTTTACAGACTGTTTCACCTGGCTTTCTTCTCTGTGTGAAATCGTCTTAGCTTTTATTGATTCATCTGACGATTTATTCTTCTTTTATTCTATAGATATTCTTCCGATGGATTGAGGTTTTGTCGTCCTTGCGGGTGTAACATTTTTACTCAAGCTACGTCTGACAATACGCTCCCCCTCAGTCCTTGCTTTTGCCATAGAATCTATATCCTCCTTTTCTTGAATCTTCAAACCCATTCTAATGATAGTTGATGCATTAATGATGCTTTTTATATTCATCTTCATTCTGTTTCCTCTATCAAGAAGAATTCCAGAATCTCTAAAGATCCTTGTTAGCAGCATACTATACGATAAGGCAATAGAATCTCTCTTTGACTTCATCATGTAACTTAAAATTAAGTGTGGAAGATCTATAGGTTGATGGTTGAGTAGATGAAACAAGCATTGTTCATCTATTGTCATCACAATGTTCTTCGAGCCTGTTCTTGGTAGAACACAATGAAAAAGTAGCGCATGTAGAACCCTAGCCTCCAGAAAAAGAGTTGACGCCTTTTTGTCCTTTGGGTCACTACTTCCATAGAGTTGTCAATTGATATGTGCTTTTTCTACATTTACTTGAGTCATCCCTTTTGTGTTATGAGACAGCTTTGCTCCAACACATGGACATTCACTAACTTTCTCGATTAACTCTAGTGTCACAATAACCGACAATCTATCCACCATTGATACTAAGGTATCATCTATTACTTTTGCATTCTTCCAAAACTCATATACTTCATTCAGATAGACTATTTCACGAACCTGAAAGAAATTTTTCCATCCCACTACATCAATTTCTGGTTCAATGTCCATCTGGTTCTTCTTCAAAGAATCAAAATCAACATGTCTTCCATAAATCATAGATTGCTCCATTTGTGATCATATTCAAGTTTCGTCTGATTTCTTTGAATCTTTCTTCATTCAAAGGCTTAGTAAAGATATCCTGAAGTGTTGTATTGGATTCTTCGATAGGTTGATAGCACTTGTGTTGTCACAGAAAATTGGGATTTGTTCTTCTTGTATTGAATAATCTTCTAACTGATACTTGATCCATAACGTCTGTGAGCAATAGCTTGCAGCTGACATATATTCAGCTTCTGCAGTTGATAGAGCAATTGAATTTTGCCTCTTACTTAACCAAGAAACTAGATTATGGCTAAGAAAGTGACAACCTCCACTTGTACTCTTCCTATTAATCCTATCTCTAGTGTAATCAGCATCACAATAGCCAATTAACCTGAAATCTTTACATTTTTCATACATTAAGCAAAGATCAGTAGGGCCTGATAGATATCTCAAAATTCTTTTGACAACAATATAGTGAGATTCCCCTGGATCTGCTTGAAATCTTGCACACAAATAGACACTAAACAGAATATCAAGTCTGCTTGTTGTAAGGTAAAGTAAAGAACCAATGATTCCTCTAAAAAGGGTTTGATCAACCTTCTTACCAGCTTCATCCTTAGATAAAAGGTTTGAAAGATGCATAGGGGTTGACATAGGTTTCACTGTTTCCATTCCATATTCAATTCTTTGATATATTTCTGTTGATGAATAAAAATCTTTTCTTCGGTTTGCTTAACTTGTAAATAAAGAAAGAATTTTAATTCATCCATCATGCTCATTTCAAATTCATTTTTCATCAAATTCTCAAAACTGGAACATAGCTTTTTAGACGTTGCACCAAAGATAATATCATCAACATATATTTATACTATGATGAAATCACTCCTAATACATTTTCTAAATAAAGTCTTATCTACATGTCCTTTACTAAAATCATTTTTAATCAAAAAGGAACTTAGACGATCATACCAAGCTCGAGGAGCTTGTTTCAAACCATACAAA
>JAOTAX010000198.1:17978081-17993349 GCA_025629825.1 Erythroxylum guanchezii | reverse complement strand
TCAAATACAATTTCCACATAAATCACAATAAAAGTCCATTTAGGCCCAATACCGGGAAATAATCATGAATGCATGTATAGTTATTTTTCATTTGCAAAAATTCACTATTCACCAATACCAGTAAGCAGGAAAATTTCCAATTAGTCCCAATCACTCACACCCCTAGCCAATTTACTATTTTACCCTTCCCGTCGGGAGTGAGATGTTACATTATCCCTAATGATTACGAACCATTAATCGCTGCAAATGAATCGAAAAAACAACGATTACATATTGTATTCGATTCTAACTATGGGTTCTTACATAAAAATAATCAAATAAAGCATTCAATCATTCTTACCCAAGACCCAAACATTAAACATAGAATAACATACTCAATCCTAAGAGAAAGAACAACAGACAATGAAAGAAATGCTTAATTGGGTTGTTGGCATTGATTGCACCTCTAAATCAACGTTGGGACGTCTGCCTCTTCATGGATCTCTCACTATTGAGAGCTTATTGCCCTCTTCATGCTCTCCTGAGGCTCCTGAAGTTCTCCCAACCGAAAACACTCAAAACATTTCATATCCCTTATATTGTAACACCTTTGGTATATATTAAAGCTAGGTTAAATGAGGGGTGAGGTGGCATTGTGTCACACACACCATACATGGCCATGACTTCAAATCATGGTCGTGACTACTTGAGTCATGCCTATGCAAGGTGAGTCATGACCATGACATGTTGTGTTATGGTCGTGCATCACTAGTCACGCCCATGACACTTTGTGTCATGGCTATAACTTGCATTCTATTAACTTCACTTTATTTTCTACAATGTTTACTCTTCATCTTCATGCATTTTTTGTTCTAATCCTTCTTCTTTTGTGTTATGGTTGTGACTTGCATTCTCATGACTTCACTTGATTTTCTATAATGTATGCTTTTCATCTTTATGCATTTTCTTGTCTCCTCTTACTCTGATCCTTCTTCTTCTTGTTCCATGGACACAAAGGATTGTGAATCTTTGGAAAACGACTCAAATATAATACTTTCGACTCACTTTAAATCCTTTTCTTTTAAATTATGCCTACAACCACATATGAGTCAAAGTGAGTATCTTAAACAATTTTATGTCATTAATCACTAAGTGTTATGAAATAATTATACAATCAATTAAGGAAATATCAATTTCCCCCCACACTTAGATTTTGGTTATCCTCGGGCAAAACATCAAAATTAAGCTCATAGACCCAAAACATTTACTCAATTCCTATATTTTCCAAGACTACATAATCATAAGCAAAGATGAATGACTTTAAAAAAATCATAGCAAGAAATGAATGGTTTTCAAAAATCATAGGAAGAAATGAATGGCTTTCAAAAATCATAGCAAGAAATCAACATTCCAAGCTTTTACTGATGATTAATCAACATTCATCATCTTCAAAAATAGAGTAATCTAGTGGTAGACTTGAAAAATATGTTTAAATAAGATATATTCATAGGTACACTCAACACCATTCACAATCAAGACGTTCCACAACTTTGTATATCATTTCATTTGTCCACTACTAAGGTTCACATTCAAAATCATGGATCAAAGAACTTTTCAAGGTTGTAATTTGGTTAAAGGTAAGGTGAGATGTATTTAGGTAAAGTAGCATGAAAGCCATTAAAGCTAGTGCATCAAAGCAACATTCAATGTGACATCAAGTGCAAAAACCAACATTCCCTCGCAATTGTGTATATCAACTATGATGAACGTAAAAAACAAGTTTCACAAATTAAATCGAGCTCTCATACACAACCCACATGAAGCTAACTATTCAAAAGGGATCACTCATATGGATTGATGATAATAATACATTGAACTACAATGAGTGAACCTTCTAAGACAACATCTACCTCTTATCCAACATACTCAAATAACCCATTCAATACAACTTTAGGAGGATTCATTGATCATAAACAACTTTTCAACACATATGCACTTCCTCCTTGAGACATTTATTTAAATATTTTTTCTTTCTCTTTCTTTCTTTTACTTTTTCTTTTCTTTTCTTTTTCTTTGTTCTTTTTCTCTTATGAAAATTAAAAGAAACTACATCGACATAGGAATTTCAATGATAAGACATAAAATAGCATCCCAACATTACAACCAACCCACACATATGTGCAACCCCACACTTATACTTTTGTAAATCCACAAACTCAACAATCAACAAATACTTCACTAGCGTTAAGGCTTAGGTGAGACATGCAGTTAGGTTTATAGAATGTAATGTGGGTAATACATAAAGAAAAGGCAAATCAAGCTCAAGGGGGCTTAATAAGGGAGAAATCATGTCAATAGGGTAGGCTATTTAGCTAATGTAGTTCAGAAAAGAAAAGAATGCCTAATCATTTCCATGTTAATGCATATAATAAAAATATGGTCTCGAATAGAAAATCAAGGCAAAGTTAAGATGCACATGATATGAAGGTCATACATAAACAAAGACAATGAGACTAATATGGATGTGTCGGTCTAATAAGGTTTAAAATCTCACTGACTTTGTCTATCACTAGTCACTACTCTTCTAAAGATAATATACATCAACTAATCGCAAAAGTAAAAATGCATGCCAAGTTGCTATGAAATTCTCTAGTCAATTCACACTCTAGTCATGACTATATAATCTAATAAGCAGTAGAAAACAAGAAAATGTTTGTTTTGTTTGTTTTATTCTTTCTCTCATTTTGATTGAAAACTTAAAAACAAGTAAAAAACAAACAACTAAACATGCATATGCATATAAAAACTAAATGTGAAAAATTAAAGAAAAGAAATTTACTTCCCTTGGGTGTCATATGCGTCTCCTCCACGTGAGGTTGTTTAGTATAGGGCCTCAATTGATCATTCCTGTTTAGCATCTTCCCTATCTTTAAAATCTTGATCTCTATTGAGTCCATGCTCTCGAGAAATATTTTGAATGACTCTTCACCTTTTTCTTCCTCGTTTAATTCCTCCAATATGCTATGTAAAGGTGAAGAGTTAGTCTCAAAAGTAATTATGGACTTAGTACTCACCTCTGAGATAAAAGATATATCCTTTTCGGCTTTGAGCTCCTCCTCTACTTCTTCTTCGTGATGAGCAATTCCTTGCGTGTTACACTTAAGATTCTCAAGCTCCTTTTCACTTTGTAAGGTCTTTGTATTAATATCCTTTGGGTACACCTCTAGTTGAGATAGTTGCATTTCTTCACCTTGTGATGGTAGGTAGTCGAGAGCTCCTGTTAACTGACCCATTTGGCTTGCCAAGTTCTAAATGCTAGAACTTATTTCTTGTTGGAATTGCATCTCTTCCTGCTATAATCACAAACTATTAGCAACATAAAAACTAACTAATTCTTCCAGAGAAGTATCTGAGTTTTGTTGGTTTTCCAAATATTAGACGCTAGACCCTATATCTTGCTGAAATTGCCTTACTTCCTATTGGAACTCTTGTACGCTCTGTTGAAGTTGAATATTGTTAGTAGTCATAATACTAAGCAAATCTTCCAGAGATGTACCTGAGTTGTGATAAGAAGCTTCTGGTCTATACGGGAATTGTTGTGCATCCTGCAAACTATCATGGAAGTAATTCTGTTAATTATCCCATCCATAACTAAAACTAGGTTAATTAGTACAAACATGGTTATAGGATTGAGAATATGAGTTATAAAATAAATTACTTCCATTCATGTCAATATTTTTTTATCACAAGCATGAAACAAAAAATGAAACTATCAAGAAATGACTTAAAATAAACTAATCATGAACAAATATATACAAAACACTAACTAAAATCACAAACTAAAACTAAAACTAAAATATCAGACTCCTTGACAACGACGCTAAAATTGGTAGCACTAAAACAGACCAATCTAAGCAATAATCCCGCAAGCTTGGATTATTTAACCTAGGTTATATTATTCCTAATGATTACGAACCATTAGTTGCTACAAATGAATCGAAAAAATAATGATTACGTATTATATTCGTTTTTAGCAACAGTTTCTTACATAAAAATAATCAAATAGAGTATTCAATCATTCTTACACAAGACCAAAATTAAACATAGAATAACATAATCAATCCATAAGATAAAGAAAAACAAACAATAAAGAAATGCTTAACCTAGTTGTTCACATCGATTTCACCTCCAAATTGGTGTCAAGACATGTACCCCTCTATGGGCCTCTCATGGTTGAGAGCTTATCGCCCTCTTCATGCTCTACTGAGGCTCCCAAAGCTCTCCCAGCCAAAAACGCTCAAAGCATTTCATATCCCTTATGTCGTCACACCATTGGTATATATTAACGCTAAGTTAAAAGAGGGGTTAGGTGGCATTGGGTCACACCCATGACACACCATGTATGGCCGTGACTTTAAGTCATGGACGTGACCACTTAAGTCATGCCCATAAAAGGTGAGTCGCGACCATAACATGTTATGTCATGGTCGTGCATCTCTAGTCACGCCCTTGACTTCACTTGATTTTCTATAATGTATACTCTTTATCTTTATGCATTTTCTTATCTCCTCTTGCTCCAATACGGTCGTGCATCTCTAGTCACGCCCTTGACTTCACTTGATTTTCTATAATGTATACTCTTTATCTTTATGCATTTTCTTATCTCCTCTTGCTCCAGTACTTCTTCTTCTTGTTCCATGGAGACAAAGGATTGTGAATCTTTGGAAAATGGCTCAAATATGGTACTTTCGACTCTCTTTAACCCCTTTGCTTCCAAATTGTACCTAAAATCACATGTGAGTCAAAGTGAGTTTTTTAAGAACTTTCATGTTATTAATCACTAAGTGTTATGGAATAATTATACAATGAATTGAGCATATATCCATAAAATAGATATTAATTTCATACTCTGCATCTAATATAAACATTGTATGTTGAAATGATTGAATTATATGAAAATTACATATAAAAAGGATATTCAAAACCACCTTTTCATTTCTAATGTTTGGTTAGTCATAATAAATTATTAGATGTCAATCTTGATATATAAGTTTAAATTGTGTAATTAGAAAATTAAATATAAATTTAAGGAGTTTAATCTATCTAATCTTACATATAATTTAGCATTGTAATTTTTATATATTATCAAGATATTTAGGAACCGAATAGATTACAAAAAATGGATAAAAAAAGAAAATTTTAATTCAATCAAGTTAGAGATCATATATTTCTTTAAAAAAAGTTAGAGATCATACACTTGTGCGTGACTACGGTGGTTTTCACATAACTTATGAATTTGAGGGGAGCTATAAATATGAAATTGAGCTTAAAGTATTAGTCACTATTTATAATTTATTATGTTTATGGATTAACCATGTCGTATAATTAAAGTGATCTTCTATTTTACACATAATGAGATCATAATTTGATTTTCCAACATTATTCTTGGCCATTGGCTAATCTTATTGTTTGTCACTTGAGAAGTTATGGTTGACAAGGACAAAATGGCAATTAGTAGTGGTGACATATGCTGGTGTATGTTGGTTTATAAAACTCATTTACAGATAACAATATCTTAATATAGCCTTTGGTTAGACAAATGTATTGCTTACGTAGTTGTTACATGACATAACATCTATCTTAGTTATGCCATATAACATAAGTACTATGACATCATTTGCTATTTTGCATTAGGTTTCTTAGTGGATAATGACATCAGGGGTATAGGGGATACAAAAACATAACCTCATACAAAAACATAACACCTATCTTACTTTTTGAAAATCAAAGAGTAAAGTGAAAAATGTCCAAACAACAAGGAGTTTGATATAATCAACCATAATATGATTAATTGATAAATATAATGAAGTTCGTGCTTAATTGATAAATATCGCAATTTTTTAAAAACTTGATTTTCTTTAACATCTTCTTTTGAATCTATAGATTATGTGAAAACCTCCATAATTGCACAAATGTCCAATCTCTAATAGTTTTCACAAAAATTTATTAAGAGAACTCTCAAAGTGGTGCAAAGAAGGGTATGCCAAAAGTATTAACTCATATATATGATATTTTAGTAATTTAATTAGATATAATTTAATTCAATTAAAGTTTAATTAGAATGATAGTTAATTCTAATTCTAATTAAAACTATTTTAATTAAAAATTTAATTATAATTACCTTAATTCTAATTAAATATCAATTAATTCCTAATAAAACATAATATCTAATATTGATATCATTTTATCAAATATTTTACATTTGACCCTAAAGTTTCTCAGGCTTTATAATTAAGTTCATCTTGATTAAATCATATTTTCTCTCTTAAACTGTCATTTGTGTATGATCCATTAATTTTTTTGAAAAACAATCAATTTCATTAAATAAAGACTATATACAACCTTTATAGGTACAAAAGTTCTCGATTACAAGCTATGATTCCTAGCAACTAGTTTGGTAAAAGTAGCTTAATCTAGTAGCCATCTTTTCTTCGTATTGGAGAAGAGATTAGCAGTAATGCCTCTTGTTATCAAGGAGAGTCTACATTGCAGTATAATTTTATGATATAATAACTTTGTGCTTCTAATCTCTTTTCTAAAAAATTCTACAGTTCCTTTCTTGCTAGATGTGATACACCATTAAAGCTCAGCTGATCTTCTGTGCTTTATAATTTGCTTTGTTTTCCATTTTTGGATACCTTAACCAAGTGATTATCTCATCCTAAGAGGCTACTTATTTGATTATATTCTGAATTCCTTACAATCCTCTCCAAATTCTCCTGGGGTACCTACATCTTGTCATAATATGATCCATTGTTTCCAAATTAAAGTTACAGAGTTCATAATTCAAAGAATTGATAGAGAATTTGATCTTGTCCTTTGCAAGTAGTCCTCCATTTATTCCTAACATAAAGTGAAAGAGTGAGTAGGACTAATATCCTTATCCCAAACTAGATTTGTGCATCTCACCTTAGTTTTTAGTTCCTTTTACAAAAGAGTTTTGTAGGTTTTTGTGATGAATTTCTTTGATCCATCTGCTATCCACTGAATATTGTTTTGTTCACTTTCCTGGCATCTTGGCAGATTGTCCATTATGATCTTTACACTTCTATTATTATGGTAAGGCCATATCTATTGATTTCCTCTAGTTAGCATGATGACTTTGGTTTCAAGATTCACCAATAGCTTTAGCTATTGTATCTCTTCTACATCGTGTAAGGGTCCTTTTGTAATGCCAATTATCATACTAAAATAGTATGCTTTCTCCATTTCCAATCTTATGAAAGACTAGACTTTGCATCCAATGTCTTGTCCCTAAATTCTCATTTAAATTCCATAACATCTCTTGCCTATACTTTAAGATCCATATGTTATTTCAGTTAATGAATGCATTGTGTACCCACTTCACCCATAGTCACCCTTCTTGTTGCACAACCATCATAAGTTCTTAACTAAACTAACTTTGTTGATCATTCTTGTTGAATATAATCGTAATTTCCTTGGTCTTTTAGTCTGCAAACTTTGCTCTAGCTGATTTTAGCTTTGCTTATACTTTAGTTTTATCCATTCCATAAGAATTGTCTTAACTTTCTATCTATTTCCTTTAGAACACTCTTTGGAAGTGACAAATGGTTGATCTAATGGACTATTAGGTTACTTAATATTGACTGTATTAGTTAGAGTCTGTCTTCCCCCATACCTGAGAAACCTATTACTCCAATGATTAATTATTCTATGAAGAGACCCCATCAATGATCTACAATCCACATCATTGATTCTTTAGGAAATTGGGACTCTAAGGTACTTGAATGGGAGACAACCTTGTTTCAACCCCATCTCTAAAGCTTTGGAAGAAACTTCTATGATGAAATTTTTTGACAAATAGAAGCAACTCTTGTTTGGGTTACTTCTTATACCTAATATATCTTTAAACTTCTCCATAGACTACAAGAGCAAATTTATTGAGTGATTTTTAGCCTTGCAAAATAATAACAAGTCATCTGCAAAAGCTAGGTAAGTAAGCTTTATACCTTTACACCTCTTGGCTTTTAGTGGTTTGGTAGGCTCCCCATTCACTAGAGTTCCTAATGATGTTGTGATTACATTTTATTTTATCCACACTCTAAATAAAGGTGGGTATCTTGCTGCTTTTAAGATGTTAAAGAGAAATATGCAATTGATGGGGTCATAAACCATAGCTAGATCTACTTTGATAGTGTAATTTTTCATTTTTCTCTTAGAATTTTATCCTTTTAGCAATTCCTAACAAGGAAGGATGTTGGTGCTAACTATTCTCCCTTTAATAAATGCATTATATTTTGAGTTAATAATCTTCCCTAAGCTCGATTTTAGCCTGTTTGAAAGAATCTTTGTGATAGTTTTGTAGAGGACATTGCAATTAGCAATTGGCCTAAATTGCTCTAGTCTATTGGCATTGCTTTGTTTGTGAATGAGACTCACAAATGTTTTATTACATTCTTTTAGAATAGTTCTTTTTTGAGAAAACTTTCGCACTTCATCTACTACTTCTTCCCCCAAGATATCCTAGTTTTTCTGAAAGAATTTACCATTGTATCCATCTAGCCCTAGAGATTTGGTTTATTGAAAATATAGGTTCTCTGATCTCTACTCTTGTTACTTCCTTTACCAATTCTATCTTGTCCTCTTCAATTATTTGTTTTATTCCTTTTATCACTTCTTTTGGTATCCTCTTCATGTCAACTTCAATTTCAAATAGTTTGGTAAAGTAGCCGAGAGTGATCCTTTTTTCTCTTTTTTAGTCTTGACAATTTTTTCTTGTATCATTTACCAGGAATTTAATAAAGTTCTCCTTATTATGATGGGACTCATGAAATATTTTTTGCATCTCTCAACCAAGTCATTCTTGATTTTTTCCTAAACAGTTTTTTGGTTATCAATTTAGTTTCCTCTTTCCTTAATTGATTATCTTCAAGTCTTGCTAGCTTCATTTTTTGAAATTTATGTAAATTCTCCAATGCTATTGCCTTTTCTTTTTGTTTTGGAATTTTGGTTTCTCTACCAAGTATTTTCAGCCTATCCTTCAAAGCCTTCAACTTCATGCTTAGCTTGTAGCCCTTTGATCTTAGAATCTCCAATCTCAGCCCTCACTTAATATATCCTTGGATTTAGGTTTATCTATTAGGTGATTAAAAATTTTGAATGGTGCATTCCTCTTACAATCACTACAAGAAAACAAGCCCTTTTGCGACGTTTTAAAAATGTCACAAAAGGTCCTAAAGACGTCGCAGAAGAGCATTTGCGACGTTTTAAAAAATGTCACAAAAAACGTCGTGGAATGTGGTGTAGGCAAAAGTTTTTTAACATTCCGGGATATTTTTAAAAACGTCATTGAAAGTTTAGACAATCTGCGAAAAATGTCGCGGATTGCCTAACATTCCACAATGTTTTTAAAACGTCACAGAATGTGAAGGAATCCGTGATGTTTTTTATTAGTTGTATTAATTTTTTTCCATTTTTTTGAAAATCATATTAATTTAATATTTTTAATTTTAATAATTATTTTTTAAATATAATTTTTTAATCTTACTTGTTTAATAACTATTCAATATTATTTATGAATTTTATTTATTTAATAATTCTTCAAATAAGATTAAACAAATAATATTGCAAATAGTTGTATTTTTTTTAAATTATTATTTTTTTCCATTTTTTTCAAAAATCATTTTAATTTTTATAATATTTATAATTTTTTAAAATTAGTGTTTTTTTTACAAAAAATGTAATAAAATTCATAATATTTATAATATTTTACGCCTTAAATTATTACATTTTATGATATTCAAGATCTACAGGTCAATTATGAATGCAAAATTTGAGAGTTGTCAATTAAGTAAACTTGTAATTAAAAATATTATTTTATAATAATTAAAATATAAAAACTTACAAATTATCCAAAGTAAATTGTTACAAGTTATTCTCTACATCCTCCAAACTTATGATCATACAAAGTCATAGACAGGACTTGTCTTACAAATTAAGTAATAAGAAACTCAAACATAGGGAGTGTTCAACCCATCTGAGCAGAACCACCTTTAGGTGCACTGGGACGAGTTGGACCTCTCGCAACGACTTTAATAGCTCTTTCTTGTATAGTTACTTCCTATCAAGCTCATCATCACCAGATCCTAAAATCAATTTCTCACGATCTCATAAAGCTTTATAATATCAAAATCCAAAAGAAGATGAAGAATAGAAATTAACAAACCTCAACAGTTTCTAACTTCAATTCATGCTTATTTTTATCTCCTGGAAATTGCAGATCAGTCAATAGTATTGCAGCATTAGTTAAATGAACTATTCCCAACAGTTAGGCAATATCGAAATTCCAATACCTGTTAGGCAATATCGAAATGCATATGAATAGAAATCTACAAAGTTTGATGGCCTCATGACCTTGATAAGATGCAAATATAATGTCAAAAGTGTTGCATACTTATAAGCCATCGCTAAAATGCATCTCATACTATTGTACATGAAGTAAACCAGACAAAAAAATAGAAAGAAAGAAAGCTATCATGTACCTCTTTCCCTAGCTCATGAAGGGCCTTCTTCAATTTATTTACAGTATTAGACCTTAGTGCTTTGAGGCCCCTACGCCACTCCTCCTATTGACAGTATTATATGAGTTTATAACATGGAGAAGTAATAACGGTTTGTGCAATATTTAAGTTCCATATTTGAATCAAAAACAGTAATCAAATTGAGAAAATTTCTAGAAAAAAGGGACACAAAACTGTTAAGGATTCACCATGTCTGAACCTTGTATCAGTAAGTGTGCACATAGATCCCACTGGAATGTGTGAACCTAAAACAATTGAGCAAAAATTAGAAAATGGATTCATATACAAAGAGACTAACGTTCTTTACCAGAGCAAAGTATCCCTGCTTTTTAGCTCTCATTTTCCTACAATACATAGCCATCTATTTAAGATTAAAGCTTAATAAAGTTTTCAAAGCATGACATCTATTCTATATCATGACATTTATTCTCTCAGCATTGCACCATAGTGTAAAGCCATGTCCGTATCATCATAGCTACAAAAAAAAAAATTAGAAATTAGAAATTGCTAAAAAATATAACAACTAATGAAGATTTCAATTAAAGGTTTTTCAAGACAACAAAGAAGATGCAATGTTGAAGATTGTTCAAATTACCAGGCTTAAAGATCTTGTAAAACAGAATACATCACCCTGAAATGGTATTCTTCAGCATTCTAGAATTTAAATTTTTAACCGAAGTATTTTCTGAATATAAAAATGCACCGAGGTATACATCCACTTTCTTTCTCTTATTTTCTGGTTTCAAAGAGAAAATAAGACTACTAATATTTCCTAGGAAAGAATTCACCAAATGTGAACTGACTATACATAAGAAGGGAAATGTCAACATGTTTTATGTGTTACCTACAATAAGCTTCTATATTCCACTTAAAATTCTTTTATACATTTCACATACAAGAGATGGAACAATAACTATGAAGAAGAAATCACCAAAGCACTTTGAAACAAAGAAAAGCAATAAAATGAGTTTTGCATTATACAACTCAATCGAAATTCATTGCATTATGAATCTTGAAAACCAATCTAATGCACCTATATTCATCCTAATATCATTCATCACCTTCAACTTATGCATTACAAACTCAATTAAGCAAAATAAACACAATCATGGACACTTTACCATTTCCATTTCACCATTCAATATTGTGGGAAGACCTTCTAGAAATCCCAGCAGTATATTTCTTTTTCCAATTGATCCAATGACTATATTGTTTTGGTCATGTCGAAACCCCATAATTAAGCATTCCCACTAAACACCAACCTCTATATACAGATGTACAAAACTGGACCACAACACTATCCATTGTTCTAAAGGTACAATGAAATATGACCTGATCATTACTTCACACTCAAAAACTCATTCACAAAAAGTTAAGCGTAAACAAATTAAATATAAAGAGACATTATGGGCTAATCATCCTCAGATGGTCTATCATCATCTCCACCTAATCTCATCTCACCTTAAATCAAACTTCCAGAACATTTCTAGTCACTACCTAAATCAAAACGCAACACCAACTCTCTCTCAGACATAAAACTTGTGTTAACTAGTTTTAACTTTGGTATTAAAAAATTCAAATAAAAAGGAAAAGAACCTCTTCTCTAACTTGGTGGGCTCTTTCTTCTTCTTCTATAGCAGCCTTAGCCTCAGCCGTCACAGTCAGACCCATTAAGAAGGTAAACGTGGCCAGATTATCCAATCAGAAATTAAAGCCCTAACTTTGAAAACAACATGTGCATTGTTAAGAACGAAGAGAAGGGAAAAGAGGCAAAGCTCCAACAGAGACCTAAACCTAATCCCAACAATGCAATAACTGAGAAGATACACAAATCTGAATGTAATGAAAGTAAGAAAGAGATCTAGGAGTAACCAAGACTAAGAGTTGGGACGAAACTTTACCTTGTGATCAAAGTCCGACGCGAGTACGGGGGAGAGGAAGAGGAAAATACTAAAGTAACTGAAGTAAAGAAAATAAAGAAAATAACTGAACCTGGGATCGATGGCTGCGGCGGAGAATCAAAATCATTGAGGGTCCGGGCCACTATCGGAGCTGAGAGAATTAAAATCGTGAGCAGCAAAGCGGGTCGGGCGGTTGGCCTCGTGTTAAGTCAAAATGACTTCATGACTAATAATTTTTATGAAAATCAAAAAATAATAATATTAGAAAGTGAGACGGAAGCAGAGAAGAAAACTAAGACGAAGCGGAAGCAGAAAGCTAAGATGAAGCGGAAGCAGAAACTAAGACGAAGCAGAAAATAAGACAAAGTGGAAGCAAAAACTAAGATGAAAGCGATACAAAGACTCGATACCACATCAGATGGATAATCAATTTGAGTTAGTTACAGAACTTAACTGAATAACTGTTTCTTCAAAGATCAAGAAATAAGAAGAAAGAAGCGGTTATCAAGAAGCAGTTAAAGACGAAGGCTATAAATACGAGTCGGAGTCGAAGGCCAAAAAAGTTAGAGATTTTAAGAAAGCTAGTGACTTTGAGAAACACTGTATTCATTGTGCTAAACTCTAGAGCTATTATTCTCTATAACAAAGCTCGCAAATATCTTTCTGTAAGAAAGAAGAAAAGCTAAGAGCCTGAAGAGGCCAAGTGAGAAAAACAATACTTATTGTAAGAGACCAGAAGAGGCTCGGTGAAAAGAATACTTGTAGTTTTGAGAAAAATAGTAAAGTTTCAGAAAGGATTCTGAGGACTGGACGTAGCCCACGATTTGGGGTGAACTAGGATAAAAATTCTGTGTCGACTTCTACTCTCTAACTTTCAAACTTTTAATTTCTATAATGTTATACAAGTACTTAGACGTTAATTGCAATACATCCTGATTTTCTTACTCAATAGTTTTGATAAAGCAAGTTTTCAAAGAAATTTAAAAAAGGGGATTGTATTCACAAAAGAAAAAGGATACACAATTCAACCCCCCTTCTTGTGCATTTTGTATATCGAATATAAAGTCACTAACGCGTTATTTACTTCAATTAGTATCAGAGCTCAGTTTCCAAGAACCACTGTTACAAAGTGTGGATAAAGATCCATGGCAGAATCACACGTTTATATAGGTAAAGGCGCCTCCGTCACTAGACCTCCTGCATTCAATGGTGAAGATTACCATTACTGGAAAGACATGATGTGACTCTTCATTGAATCTACTCATATCGATCTTTGGGAGATTATAGAGAATGGACCCTATACACCAGTTGATGATGAAGGAAACGTTATTCCACGAATTAGATGGACAACAGATTAAAAAGCGAGATTTTAGCTGAATTCAAAGGCCAAGTTCTTTTTAAGTTATGCCCTAAGCAGAAGTGAGTACGATAAAGTTCACGGATGCGACACTGCGAAGGAGATGTGGGATACGCTATCCATCACACACGAAGGCACCGGTCAAGTAAAGGAATCCAAGATAAGCATTCTTGTACACCAATATGAGCTGTTCAAGATGAAGGAAGAAGAGTCTATCGATCAAATGTTTGGACAATTTCAAACCATCGTAAATGGACTTAAAGCTCTCGAAAGAACTTATGATAATTAAGATCACATTCGAAAGATTCTCAGAAGTCTACCGAAAATATAGAGACCAAAAGTCACCGCGGGACAAGAAGCCAAGGACTTGAGCGTGTTGAAGCTTGATGAATTGCTTGGATCCTTGAAGATACATGAAGTTGAGCTCGATGCAGAAGATAGACCCAGACGGGATAAATCTATAGCATTGAAGGCTGGATAAAAGAATCACAAGGTTCAGAAGAAGAGGAGTTCATCATCGAAAGAGTTAAAGATCGAGGAAGTCAAGAATGACGACTCTAGTGAATCAGATCAAGATTCGAGTGAAGAAGATGATGAATTATCTTTTATCTTAAGGAAGATCAGACGCATGTGGAAGAAGAAGGCAAAAGTAAACAAAGAGTCTTCTTTTAGGAAGAATAGCAAAGATGAAGGAAAGCATGGGAAAACATCTGTCATTTGCTATGAATGCAATAAACCTAGACACTATAAATCTGAATGTCCATTGCTAAAAAGAAAACCAAAGAAGAATAGGGAAAACAAGAAGAGCATGATGGCAACCTGGGAAGATCTGGATTCGTCTGAATCATATACTGACTTAGAGGCATTGGTACAAGCTAACATTTGCCTAGTAGCCAAAAGAGAAAGTGGCGAGGAGGTGACCTCAAATTTTAGTAAGTTACAAGATGCATATTCAGAACTATTAGAAGATTCTCATGCAATATTTAAGCAGCATAGGTTGTTAAAGAAAAAGTACGTAGAAAACTTGAAGAACACACAAGTGTTAGAGAGGGAAAACGTCTACCTGAAGAAACAAATAGACGAGATGAAGAAAAAGGTAACTGTAGATAGATCTGAGGAGATCAATCAGCTAAAAAAAAGGATCAACACTCTTTCAGTTGATCTATCAACATTTACGGAGAGTATGAGAAAGATGAACGATATGCTAGGAAGATACAGACACCCTAATGATAAAACTAGATTAGGGTTTGCTCAAAACAATAATGAGCATAAAAAGAACTTTATTCCTTATAGGAAGAAAGTTCATCAGTTGCATCATCATCATTCTATAAATTATGTTAAGACTAACCCCAAAAAATCTGGGTACCTAAGAAACATATAATATCTCCTGCAGATATCCTTCCTTGGAAGAAGTAGCCAGCACCAATGGT
>JAOTAX010000198.1:17949157-17961878 GCA_025629825.1 Erythroxylum guanchezii | reverse complement strand
ACAGAACTCAACTAAATAACTGTTTCTTCAAAGATCAAGAAACAAGAAGAAAGAAGCGGTTATCAAGAAGCAGTTGAAAAAGTTAGAGATTTTAAGAAAGACTAGTGACTTTGAGAAACATTGTATTCATTGTGCTAAACTCTAGAGCTATTATTCTCTATAACGAAGCTCACAAATATCTTTCTGTAAGAAAGAAGAAAAGCTGAGAGCCTAAAGAGGCTAAGTGAGAAAAACAATACTTGCTATAAGGGACCTGAAGAGGCTCAATGAAAAGAATACTTGTAGTTTTGAGAAGAATAGTGAAATCTTAGAAAGGATTCTAAGGACTGGACGTAGCCCACAGTTTGGGGTGAGCTAGGATAAAACTGCTGTGTCGACCTCTACTCTCTAACTTTCAACTTTTAATTTCTATTGTGTTATACAAGTACTTAGAAGTTAACTGCAATAAATCGTGATATTCTTACTCAATAGTTTTAGAAAAGCAAGTTTTTAAAGAAATTTGAAAAGGGGATTGTATTCATGAAAAAGGATACACAATTCAACCTCCCTCCCCTTCTTGTGCATTTTGTACATCAAAAATAAAGTCTATACTAACGCGTGATTTACTTCAGTCCTAACCCATATTCCTCACACCACATAATTTGGAATAATTTAGGATTTATAGTTAATCCATCAATCATTCTACTGAATGCTTTAACCTGGTTCACCAATGTATTAACTACGTTACCATCGTATACTCCTACTGACATACTAAATCTTGATCAAGAAGAGCACCACTGATACTTATTCATAACCATGTCTTTAATGAGGTCTTGAGTTGCTTTTAGCATTTTAGTGTTTAGACTTTATAATGCCCCCAACTATTGCATCTATCACCTATCACATCGTTTGATTGTATTTGCATTCACAATGTAAACCATAATGCAGGCACTTCCTTAACATCTATTTGAATCTCTCCCCTGTGTCATATAACATCTCTGAATCAACCTAAGTGTAGGAGGAGATGTCATTCCTCAGTTTATCAGTTTTAGCTAGTAGTAAGTGCTTTAAAAGGAACTTCTCTTCCATTTGGTTCCAAGTATTAAGGGATGACCTAGGCAAAGAGTCTAACCTTTCTTCACTTTACCAAACAATGAAAATGGGAATAATCTTAATCTAATTGCATCATTAGTGACATCACTGATCTTAAAAGTATCATAAATCTTTAGAAAGTTGGTGATATGTGCGTTAGGGTCCTCATCTCGTAGCCCAACAAACTGGATAGACTATTGCACTATCTAAATAATACTTGGTTTAATCTTAAAATTGTCACTGTTAACGGTCAGTCGCACGGTGCTAGACTCCACTCTCGTTAAATCTGTTCTAGCTTAATCGAACATGGTCCTTGGTTAGTTTGTCATAATTCCAAATTTGTCAGTATCAATCTAAACTTCCAAGTCCTTTATCTGTCAATCTAAATTGAACTCTTTAAGTAAGGTTCTACAAAGATTTCTACAAGTTTTCCTATCAATTTCTATATCTTTGTTAACTAAATGCAATGGATTTACTTGGGTCATAAACTAATCTTAATACTTATAAAAGTAATAAAACTAAAGAGTCAATAAAATAAGTAAAAAAAAATAAAAAAAAGTAAAAAAGAACTAAAGCAAGTAAAAACGACTAGATTAACAAATGCAAGGTTTTCATAATATTCTAATCCCTAAAAATGACACTAAAAACTTGATTGATATATTTTTATTGTTTTAAAGTATAAGTACATGGTGTAGCTATAGTTAGCGCTAAGAAGTATGAATTGATCCTACGAAGATTACAAGTACTAATAATGGCCTCTTTTCCATTATCTAAGCGTCAAATAAGATGATAATTTGATTTAAAAATAAACCAAACTAAAGCTCAAAACAATAATGAATCAAGACAAATATATCAAAAATATTAATTCAATATTAAATAACTAGTACCTAAGTAATGAATACCCCTAAGATATCTTAAGTGTCAACATTTTATCAAGTAATTCAATTATCAATAATTGGACCGTGAAAACTACTATCTTATGTTAATATTTTTCTCAAGATTGTTAACAACTTATCCTCGATTGATTAACTAAAATCTCTTTCTAGTAAAAACCCCTATAATCAAAATTACTTTAATTCTTGAATTTTCTATTAGTTTTGATGCTAGTATAGAGGATTTATGTTGACCTATCTCTAGGTTTGCATGTAACTCCCTCCAATTATTGTATATCTATTCATACAAGAGAATTTCTTGATCTCAGTCATATAAAATCAAGCATTGAACTAATGTCCTAGACATATTAATTCAAGAATATAAACATATAATTGAATATCAATAAATCAATTAAATTGCACAAATAAAGAATCAAATCATAGTATTCATCCCAATTCAAGTTTCATCTTACCTAGGCACCAAACAAACCTAGTTCCCAAACACAGATAATGAAACAAACATCAAAAGTTCAAAAGAATAATAAGAAAGAAAAGATTTCATAGATATGTATATCCCTCTCATCTCTAATGAAATCCTCTTAAATCTTTAATGAAAGCCTGCTCTTTATTGGATCTCTTAAAGTATCTTTGTGTCGTCCTCATCTTAGTTTCAAAATCATGTCTCTAACTCTAACTTTGCTATAGTTTTTGGCTCTAACCCCTTCTTTGTCATCTCCTCTTAATAATTGCCTTTTATATTGTAAAACTAGGGTTTTTAGATTATGCACAATCAGCCACTCAATCATATGAGTTACCATGTATCTCAAAAACACTTCAAAATAGTGACTTTACACATTCATAAGAACTTACGCAGGTAAAAGGCACGATCTTGTATCTCCATATAGGCGAAAACAACATTTTTTAAGTTTTATACATTTACAGTCCCCATACAATCCCTATACGTGGTCATATATGTTACACACACACACAGTTATACATATTCACAAGGGCATATGTATCCAAAACAACTCTAATTCTTCCATTTTATACCATAATTTCCTCCAAGTTCTTCTCCTTTTTATTCATAAAGGTAATTAAGACCTAAAAATACAATTGAAATAAAATAAATATGAAAAACAATGTAAGACTCTCAAATAACAAGCAAAACACACTTAATATAGGCATAAAAACATAGTATAATAATCGTTTATCACAAACCTTATCAAAACAGTACATTTATATGGAGTATACTCTTAAGTATAATTTTAAAAGGAATTCTCTATGGAATGACTTGGAATCTAGGAGCTTATTTGTTCCAAAACCATGATTAGTAGCTAAAGGACTTTAATAGCATTTAATTTTCTAAAAAAGTTGAAGAAGATAGACTCCTGAGGGAGCGGTTGGTTCGTACAGGAGAATGGTAATAGAAATAGAAATGAATATAGTAAAGAATGGGAATGGATATTATCATTATAATTATGATGGTTAGTTAAGAGGAAGAAATGATTACCATTACCATTGATAGTGGTTGGTTTGTAAAAATACTAAGAAATAAAAATTTATTATTCATTAATTAATAATTATATTGTAATTAATTAATTACATAGGAATGGAAATGAATATAGTAAAGAATGGGAATGGATATTATCATTATAATTATAATGGTTGATTAAGAGGAAGAAATGATTACCATTACCATTAATAGTGGTTGGTTTGTAAAAAATACTAAGAAATAAAAATTTATTATAATTAATTTATTATATTATATTATATTATAATTAATTATATTGTAATTAATTAATTACAATATAATTATTAATTAATGAATAAATTATATTTTAATTAATTATATTGTAACTAATTAATAATATTTTAATTACAATATTTTAATTAATGAATAATTATATTTTAATTACTTATATTGTAATTAATTAATTTTATTATAATTAATTAAGTATATTTTAATTAATTATATTATAATTAATTAATTGCAATATTTTAATTAATGAATAAATTATATTTTAATTAATTATGTTGTAGTTAATTAATTATTAGTTATATTGTAATTGATTAATTAATTACAATACTTTAATTAATTAATAATCATATTTTAATTAATTGTAACAAGCACACCCTTACATAACAATGATACTCATTCCTCTAGATTAGGAGAGGAATGGGGTATTATCCAAAATTGGGTAATCAAAATAATAACTCTATAATCATAGTCCCTTATCAAACTAAATCTTTCATTCCAAACTCATTCTCCTTTTTTCATACCTATCAAACAAGCACACCTGAATAATAAAGACAAAAGTATGAACTTTCATAATTGCATAAATTTAGCTGATCTGATTGACCACAAATACAATGGACCTTGGTTGGGTCGGCTGTGCTAGGCCCAGGCCCATTTCCGAACGACCACGGCCCATTCAGCCCATCAAGTGTTAGACTCCCATGCAAACACAATGATCTACGTAAAGACCTAAACCTAGTGGTAATCTCAGGTATATAAGGTACTATTCTACCGTGATACAAGTACGAGGTTACAACCCTAGCCTTTTCTTTATTCTTAGCAACCAAAACTCTTTAAAAATACTGACTTGAGCGTCGGAAAGGCCTTTCGGGAACCAACCCCCGGCGAGCCATTATTTGTTTTGCAGGTATCCATCAGCCAGCGCCACACGGAACTATAGATCCAAACAATGATATTCAGCCCCAACAAAATTCGACTGAACCAGACCTTATTTCACCTGGAGTAACAAACAAGAATGTTGTCACTTAATAAGGAAAAAGCTTGATCATGTAATTAGTTGATATCTAATGGCTATCAAGTTTAATAAAATCATGGCAAATTTCTGTAATCCTCTTTACTCAGACCATTCCTGTACTGAGGTAATGTTGGACATCGAAAATGAAAAGATCAAGATCCGCTTTAGATGAAATTTTCATTTTAAATATATATGTAGTATTTTTATTAGCTTATTATATTATTATATATCATGTGAAAATATTAATCTATTAATAATATAGAATATAATCATTCGCAATATCTATACATATATCGTCTCAAATTATCCATATGACGTCACTCGTTTTTGACGTCCGGATCGGGTCGAAGGAAATGATTCGGGCTCCGGGCGAGAAGCAAAATTCCCTATGGAAAAATAATTTGATGTGTTTCGATCCCAAACATAAAATAAAAGGAGCTCATTCATAGCTCCTTTTGTGATTAGTGTTTCGAAGGAGGATTTTGAGCCTTTTAGGTTTTCGTTGGCGAATTGGAATGTCTGGTCTCCATCGGTCAGCTAGTGCTCCGTTGAAGAACGGCGGTCTCCCTCCCCAAGAACTCCTCGACGATCTCTGCAGGTCCCCAATCCTCGTTCTGTACCTGTTCATTTTACTTGACTCTTAGTCTATCATCGTTTTAGGGTTTTCAGTATTAATTGTCATCGGTTGTTAGATATAACAATCATAGGATTGAAAACCATAATGATATTTGTTTGTTGTTAAAAACTCTACTGTTGAAACTTATTATTTATCAATATCATCCTGGTGCAGTCGATTTGTTTTAAATGTTCCAAAAGAAGATCAGCAGTCTTTTGAGAGAATTCTGTTCCTGGTGGAGTATGCGCATTGGTTCTACGAGGACAATTCAGTGGAAAAAAATCCATCCTTGAAGTCTTTTACTTTGAAGGAGTTCACATCTTTGTGTATCCTTTTCAATTTGTCTTGAAATATCTTTGAAGGGGACCCTTATTTGTTTCTTTTCTGTTCACTTGTTAACTAGGGACCCTTGCTTTGTTTCTTTTCTTCACTTGTGAACTAAATGCACCATTCTCTTTTGCTCTTTCTGCCCACATAGTTTGATTAATGCAGAGCTAACCGCCAGTGTTAGTTACTTTCTGGGATTGTTGACTGTGTGATTGCATGATGGATCATTCTCCCTTCGAGCCTTTTTCTCATGAATCAGTATTTGAGTGAAGAAAACAATTAAACCACTATCATGATTAAATCGCATTGTTACTGCCCTCTTTTCTTTATGTTTTATTTTCCCCTAGAGTGGAGATGTTGGAGAGTATGAATTTCATGGGCTTTGATTTCAGATTCGGATGCTTTTGACAGTTGCTTGGGATTGCATTTGTTTTCTCCTGCAGTGTTATCATCTTAATTGAATATTTATGGGTTCTAATTTTATATGTTTATGAAAATCACCCTTTACTGCATTTATTTGTCAACTGCATTTATGTGTGACATCATGTGGATCTTGGGAGACTTATGTAACAAAAATGTACAGGCCTGCATGAATATGGACTCTCTGGTCGCAGATTTCCTCCCTATATCAGTTATGTGGTTATGTACCTTTATAAGAAACAGTTTAAGATCCTTGTGGCAGATAAACGAGTAATCCTTGGTGTATTGAGTTTTCAGTGTTGTGACTTAATTGGGAGTCCTTCCTGGTTCATAATTTTTTACATTATTTTTACATCTTACTTCCTTGTATATGATTTTTTTTATTGTTCTCGGCTCCATTGATATCCTTAACATATTTCAGTATTCAACAGTTGTGATGTTTTAAGACCCTATGTTGCTCATATAGATGACATTTTTAAGGACTTCACTTCTTACAAGGTTCGAGTTCCTGTGACAGGGGCAATAATATTGGATGAAACCTATGAAAGGGTGAGGCCTATTATAAATGAATGCTGGAAACAATATTATGATCCTTTTGGTGCTGAGTGTATCATATTTGAGATTTTGTGTTACTTTGTATCTGAATATTCCATTTGAACCTCAACTTTAATCCATAGTGTTTTTTTACTTGGCTGCCTTGATCTTTTCTTTCCAAACTGCAACAGCTTTTGTCATCTAGCAAATTTAATGAACACTTGATGGAGATAGCTAATAGTAAAATTAGTATTGTTTGATTTATCTGTCACGTGTGGTAGTGCTTACTAGTGAAAGGATGGAAAGGGACAAGCTGGAGTTTTCCACGTGGGAAAAAGAACAAAGATGAGGAAGACCATGCATGTGCTATACGAGAAGTAAGTTGATTTTATGTAATGTGCATGCCACTTGTTGTGCTCCCTCTATGGCTGAGAAGTTACAGCTTGATAGCTATTTAGGTGGCCCTAAGTTGGGGAGTTTAGTTTTTCTTGCTTAGTTATTGATATTAATTTGGGGAAACTAGCTGCACTTTTAATACAATGATATTCAATTCTCTCTTTATCTCTTTCTCAAACTCTCTCTCTGTGCTGTGGACCCAGTCCTTCACTTTGTAATTGTATCAGGAACTCAGTCACTTTCATTCTGGCATTCAGGTCTTGGAGGAAACAGGTTTTGACGTCTCAAAGCTTCTTAATAAAGATGAATATATTGAAGAATTTTTTGGACAGCAGAGGGTTCGACTCTACATAATTGCTGGTGTGAGAGATGATACGGCCTTTGCTCCTCTTACGAAGAAGGAGATCAGTGTATGTGGTCAAGAGAACTTAAAACATTTGCAACACTTAGTAATCTAATACCATCTTTCTGAAAAATCTGAGATATGTGGGGGACTAGAATTTACATCACGTTACATAATATTGGGAACTGTAAATGGTTTACTAATTTGAAATGAGCTTCTGCCAAACTTTCTAAATCCAATTTTGATGTCAGGACTACCCATGAATGACTGTTTGAGTCCTATGTCTGCCTTGCTATTGAGTGACAACCTCTTTAGATTTCAGATTCCTGTGCTCTTAATGTCTAAAGGTACTGTTTGTTGAAAAGCACTTAGAGCATACCTTTTATTGTCTGTTTGCAGGAAATTGCATGGCAGAGACTGGATGAACTTCAACCAACAAGTGATGATGTTATTTCACGCAGCATCACTGGCCTTAAGCTTTACATGGTTGCCCCATTTTTATCGTGAGTTTTCAGTGTGCTATATGGGTAATCATGTCTGCTATTCAGAGTACTTTCTGTTGAATTAACTGATTTTATCATTATATGCAGGTCTTTGAAGTCATGGATTTTAACTCGTCAACCCCTGGTAGCTCCAAGAACTGATGCACCCGCCAAAGGTTTAAACTTCATTTTCTCTTGGAACTTCATTATTGTTTTTAGTGTTAAGTGATCGCAAATCTCAAAGGGTTGGTAAAGAAGGCATTTAAAACATGGCTGCGGTCTGTGGTATTAAGCAGATGACCTAGTGGGAAAGTCAGCTAATTGTGGTGTATTACTGTAGGTTTTTTTTTTTTTTCTTATGAGTTCTTATTTGAGCTGTCCAGGTATGTGCGTGTGGAAAGCAAAAAACACTTCCATAGGAAGTAGCTCTGCAATACAAGAGAGTCAACCAGCTAAGCCTGTATCTGACAAACCTTATCCTGACATGGGTCCTGGGAAGAGCTTCAGAAATTTCAAGTTTGATACTGGTGCGATCCTGCAAGCACTGGAAGCTGGGTTTTCGACTTGATGCTAAAACTGCAAAATATTTTGTATATGCTCTGTGCTTCGGTAGCTTAGTTCCTGACCTTTATAACCAAATGACATGAATCGCATTCTTAATCATCTTGTTTGGTTATATCCAATGTAATTCAGGGTTTTTGGGTTTTAGGGTGTGTGTGTGTATATATATATATATATCCCTGTACAGAAGGCCCTTTTGCGATTGTCATAGCTCTGGAGAGTATTCTCACTAGGTTGCGTACTAAAAGCCTCAATTGCCTGTGTATTGTATTTACCATGATTAGTGTTTTACATTTTGAATTCTACGGTTGAAATTGATATCAGCTTTCTTCGCTTCAGTTTTTTCCTTAGTTACAGGGGAGAACACAACACAACACTCGCGGCAATTAATAGCCAAAGCGCATTCTTTATTCTTCAGTTTAATCAACTCAACAGCATCGAAGGTTAATATACTGCTTATATCAATTACATTGCTATGAATCTATCAAGTATATCTGATATAATTGAAGGTTCGATATGTTAACTCACCATGAAGCTATTGATACTAACCTTACCTGTATTCTTTCCAACTATTCTGGACTAAATAAATTCGGGATCGAGTTGGTTAGTCATTTTTCTTCAAGTCAATGATACTTCGTTGTTATTCACCAAAACACCAATACAGACGATGCAACCTCTATTTCACTACTTCTGTCGTTTCATGGAATCCGAACGATCCGCATATGCTGAGTCACTTTAATATGACGCAAGAATTATGCAATTTATTTGCTTTTTGCACAATGTATTTCTTTATTTTTTTTCTTAAATTTAGAAAATATTAGAATTTTTAATATAGGTAGAGTGTAGAGCCCATTAATAAGAATTAAGCTTGGTCAATTATTGCCAAAATGAATAGAACTAGCAATTTGGATAGTTGGCCCTTACCACTTGTAAACCCTTTAATGTTTTCATGTTTAGTCAATATAGAATACTTTAACACTCCACTTTAAGTGCAACTGGGACTAAACATCTAGTTGTCATTTTGAAATAAACGTAGCGATAATCAGACCGGATTGCTGGAACTGGACATTCAAACGGACAACCAGGAAATTAATAATCCGGACTAAAGCTACTCTGATACCATATTAGAATTTTTAATATGGATAGAGTGTAGAGCCCATTAATAAGAATTGAGCTTGAGTCAACTATTGTCAAAATAACTAAAACTAGTCATTTAGATAATTGGCTCTTACTACTTATAAATCCTTAAACATTTCATATTTAGTCAATATTTCATATTTTAACAGGGAAGTTATATTTTTGTCGATATCATCATCGATGAAGGTACAACCACTCTTAAAAGAATAAGCTATGCAAGATTATGTGTATTGGTGGAGTTCAATCAATTCCTCTCTGAGTTCATTCCGCTTATGAGATTAAATGAAAATGGTGAATTGTACGAGGACTCCATATTAGTCTCACTGATGGAGGCCTTAATCTTCCAACCAAGGGCAAACATGGAAATCTACGGGAAAAAGTTTTCGGACTTACGAGTATAGCGAGCTGACGGGTAAAAATAATGAGCTTGGTCCCAAATTCTCAAATAAGAATGGTAGTTGAAGCCATCATGCAGGAAGTTCCAAGTTATGAGTTGGAGAAGGTTCATGTTACTCATGCTTCAAACATTAGATCAGGGATTGAGGAATTGCCAATGTAGGAGTAGCATGTTAGTGTTATGTGCAAACCACAACTCTGAAAATCTCTGCAAAAGGTTGTGATAGTTGTGCAAGCCTCCGTTACTGGAGTACTTGCTATAGAGGTTGATCAAGAATTTAAGAATTCACTCCAATAATTAGGAGGAAATTAGGTAAAAAGGCTAGGGGCTCCTGCTCCAAACCTATAAAGAAATGAATTTCCTATGCTGCTGGAATGTAAGAGGGCTTAATACCCCCTTTAAATAGCCGTTGCTTAAGGATCATATTCAGTTAATACTACCCTCCTTCATAGGTGCTCCGGAAACCAAACTTGAAAAGTTGGATCAGTTGTATTTTATGAAAAAAAATAATTAGTGTTTCCTTTCTAATCACATAACTCATCAGTATTGAAGGATTATGGTAGCCTATAATCCTTAAAAAATGAAAACGATGAGTTCAATACTCATAGCCCAATTAATTCATATTGAGCTAAATTTGCCAAAGTCTAGACTAATTATTTTTATTTCCTTTCAAAGAATAATATTATGGAATAAACTGCAAGATATCTACCAAGGTATTCAAGCAAGCTCCTTGGTTGGTAATAGGTGATTTCAACCGTGTCTAAAGCCTATAAGAATTTGAATGGAATGTTTTTTTTGGAACCTAACGGATGAGCTGGCCAAACGTGCTTTAGACATCGAGCTAACAAATTTGAAGTTTGAAGGAAACCTTTTTACATGGATAATATACTTCTTTATATGAGCTTTTTAAGAATTATAAAAGCAAGAATTCTCCTAAATCATGTATAATCAAAGTTGACTTCAGGAAAGCCTTGATTCTTTGAACTGGAGCTTAGGCTTTTAGTTTTCCAACTAGATTCTTTACTACTCTAACCTATAGTACTTTGGTAAACGGGGTACCAACTCCTCTAATTAAAGGGGTAAAGGGTATAAGGTATGTTGAACTTCTTTTCCCTATCTTTTTGCTCTAACGATGGAAGTCCTTTCTAGACTAATCAAGCACAGTATATTCCTTGTGAATGCTTTATAGTATCATAAAAAAATGCAAAAGATTAGGAATTTATAGTCTTGTATTTGCATGTGACTTGATCCTCTTCTTAGGGTTGATGCTCATTCACTAAAAATTATTATTAATGCTATGGAGATGTTTAGGAAGATATATGTCCAACTATGAATAAGCCAAAAAAAAATGTTTATTTATTTCAACTTCTACATTGAATATAGGATTAGTTCTCTTCAATCTTTGGTTTGCAAGAGAGACAATTACCTTTTACTTACTTGAGAATTCCTATCTCCTACAAAAGTCCAACATTGAGTAATTTTTTTTGTCTTTGATCACTAAGGTCAAGAGAAGGGATGATAATTGGTATAATTAGTCACTTCAATTTACAGGAAGGCTCTAACTTATCAATTTTGTATTGAATTCCTTCTATATCCATTGGTCTACTCATATTGCCCTTCGTGCTTCACTAATCAAGACTATTGACAAATGTATTAGAAGTTTCCTTTGGGCAGGAGCTTGTAATTCGTTATATGTAACTAAGGCGTCTTAGAAAGTGGTTTGTCTTCTAAAGAGAGAAGAGGGCTTGGAATCACTCCATTGAAACTCACTAACAAAATATTGTTGGTAAAACTTATTTGGAGATTTCTTACAGGTAAGGAGTCTTTATGGGTGAGAAGGATACACTTACATTACTTAAGACAGGCTGACTTTTGGTCTTGTCAAGTAAAATAAAATTAGACAATACAAAATATATTTAAGCTAAGGGTAATAAAGGTAGCTAGGTGTCATCAATTTTTCGTGTCTTCAAATAAATGATTAATTTCTACAAAATTTTTATTTTGTTGAAGAGATATTTCTTAAGATGAAAGAGAAACTGTCCTAAAGAAAGATATTAAAAGAAATGAACTGAGCTAGGCCTGCGGAAGACAAAATTGTATAAAACGCACCTAGACACAAGGCATCAGCTAAGTGCTGGCATGAGCATTAATTAATGCACCTAGACACAAGGCATCAGCTAACAGCTGGTCTGAGCATTAATTACCAGAATCTCATACTCTTGGAGGAGCATTTCAACTCATGAAGCATTGAGCAACCGTCCTAGGGATTTATACTTGGACAGTGAAAATGAGATCCAATGTTTATATATGTTGGGAGACTTGGCGGATACTGCAAACATCCAGTACCTTCATTTTTCCGCCCATGGGCTTGGGCTAGGGCTAGCTGTAATTTGCGCACCTTGGTAACGGCTAGTAGGAATCATGCACGATGGTGTCTATTTTATCACGAACAAATACATTTATTGGATTTATTCTTGTATAAATCTGAATACTTCCATAGTCTCTCCATCTTAGGCAGCCAACAAGGGAAGGATTAGCTATGAAGCCAGGACTTGGTGTCAATTTGTGGACAGTGCATAGCTGGTAGTCGTTAAGAATTAGCTATGTTTGGTTACCGTTCTCGGAGTGAGGATAGATGACGAGGACACAAAAGTTCTGTCCTTTGACCTGTTTGCTTACCGAGAACAGAAATTTTTGTTCCGTCCTCAGAGGACGATGATAGAAATTTTTGTTCCTCTCAAAACTGAGGTACTGAAATTCTTGTCCTATGGACAAGAATTGAAAATGTCAAAAA
>JAOTAX010000198.1:17933476-17943859 GCA_025629825.1 Erythroxylum guanchezii | reverse complement strand
GAGTGTTTCGTAGTAATAATGTAGTAATAATGGATTGGATTGGATTTTTGTTATTACAATTGAAAAAAGACGTGAAAGAAGCAGAGCAGTGGTGTAGTTGCTTCTAAGCAAGAGTTTCCTTTCAATTCCGGCAATTAAACTAAGCGACAATAATGGTGAAAGTGATTGGACAACGAAAAACTACATCTTAACAAGAGGAATGCATATTTCATTTGGTAAGCTTACCATACAACATAAAAAAGAGAACATTTGCAATTGCAAGGTCAACAACAATGGCTCCCATCACCACCCTCTTGCTCTTCCTATTCTCTTCTTTATCTTTCTTTTGGAATTGGAACTCACAGGTATCGGCCTTCCGAGCCTCGGCCTCTTCTGGGGACTCGCTCTTATTCTCTACTCTGGGACTGGGTTTCGTGCTTCCTGATGTCCTATAACTGGGGGAATAGGAAGACAGTAGAAGAAATTGATGTCTATTAATTTCGTTTACTGCATCTACATTTTCCCATATTTGATAAGTTTTCATTTACCCACGTCTTTGTGAAACTTGCCGAATCAAAGCAAAGGCCAGAATTCAAATCAAATGTCTTCAAAAACCAACTTCATTCATCAGTTCGTCAATTTCTTCCATTTGAAGGCCTATTGGGCCTCACTTGCATAGAATAGCTCCTGCTTCCTAGTATTTTACATATACGACGTGTCGTTGCTTACATCAATCTCATCATTTGGTCTTCGTTTATTCTATACGCATCATCTAGTTAAAGTTCTTTTCCATCCCAATTAACTTACGTTTCTTCCAAGAGAAAGAGAGAGAGATGCATCTATGGCCATCAATGAGAATAAGGGACTCGTTCAAGATCTCCTACTTGAAAAAGCTGGAATGGAACCTCCAAAGAATGGATAGCGAAAAGCGCTCTCAGAGAAACGGAGATCACAGCGAGAGACTCTTGAATGAAAAATGCGACCAACAACAGCAGAACGGAGTTGATGGTGGCACAACTTCTACTGACCCACCTACCTTAAAGACTCATTCTTTAGGAAAATCTGTGTCTATTTTAGGAGAATTATTGATGATTCTCTCATGCTGCTACTGTTGTTTCTGCTGTGGAGGTATGTTACCTCTTCTGTTTTCTAACCCTTTGTGTCCTTCCCTTCGTTTCTATTTGCATAAGAATTCATGTGGGTTCTGTTTGTTTTTGAGTTTGGTATGGGGGTTTAGATTGCGTTTTTACTCTGAGGACCAACATGAAAGTGAGCATGTAGTTTGTGAAATTGGTTTAAAGAGCTTGACTTGATTGTTTTTTTGATGGCTTTAAACAGTTTGAGAGAAAAGAGGACCTTTATTTTTGGGAAGAGCCATCTCACTATTCTATATCGGTGGTGGAGTGTCTTATAATTCCGTTTTTGTTTTCTGAAATTGGTTGGCTTGATCTGATCTATTGTGTTGTGTTTAACTTCTTTCATAAGTTCATATATTTCGTAGGTTGCTAGAAATTTGAGAAAACAACTTGGTAGGACAGGGCATATTTCTTTTGCAACGCTGTTTATGACAAACTGTTTTCAGTTTTCATTTGTAAATCAGATAGAGATCATGCTGACGACCTTCCAAGAACTGGCTGAGAGCAGTTGCACTATTTTGTGGTGATTTTGAACTTTGGCAGTTTGAAATATTCATGATTTGAGCATGTCTTTTGCAGAATATTCATTTTGAGCTGGATTATGTAATCCAGTAATGCGGCTATGAGCTGTATTGAGATGTGTTTTCACTGGACAATGACGAGATTGAAACAATGTAAGAGAAGCCATTAAAGTTTTTAAGTAAAGATGAGAAGATGAATCTAACTATCTAAGTACTTTTTAAAATAAAGCATAGGAACCTGTCCAAAGATGAAGCTATTGAACATAGAAACTCAGCTAAATTAGCAAAATGAAAGATAGAACTTATCTCGAGATAAATTTATTTCACAGTAATCACCTTATTGCTGTTTCTTGTTTCCTTTTCTGCTTCGACGTTTGATTGTTCCTAGGGCTAATCTTTTGATAATCTATAATGGCTCAATTTGTAAAAGGATTAAGACCAAGTGGGAACCATTGTACGGGACATCTTGTGTAGTGTGGGTGACTGCTTGAAGGATACTCTTCTAGAAGACTACATGTGTAATATTTTCTCCAAAAGGATTTCCTTGTTCTACCCTACTATGGATGGTAGGAGTAGCTAAAGAGTTGACTTTGAGGCTAGTCTGCTGTAAGCTTCAAACCATGTTTACACATTGTCGTCAAGAAATGGAGTTGTATGTGAACTTTTTGGACTTGATGTATCCAGAAAGATCAGTGGAGATCAGTTAAGTTGTTATCATTCTGGTGGCAAGTTTGATGTGAAAAGTATTGCTCAAAAGTTGCTTCATGGTATTGAGCTTAGACAATACAGCAGTAACAATGACAAATGATGCTCAATCTTATTGTGAACCAATCAGTGGACTACCTTTGGTTTACTTAAAGAGGCTTATGTTGTGATGGTCTTTTATGTGTTTGGATTTGTTGCCACTTTGTAATTAAAATGTAGTTTTAAAAAGAAGATATATCAAGGAAAGAGAGTTAGTTACTTGAGGATATAGGTCAAGGAAAGAGAGCTATCTAATATGTGAAAATAATCGTTTGAACACTTGAATGAAGTTATTCTTTTTCTCTGGGCATCATCAATTTTGTAAATCATGCATCTTTTACACCTTGTGTACGTTGTAGTTTCTGAACTATGTAAGTTGAAGCTGAAATTACTGTTACAAGCCATCTGTGATTTAACCGTGAAATCTCTGTTTCAGCTTGCGCCGAAGATGATGACTAATGCGAATGTGGAAACTATCCATGTAAATATGCAGTTTTCAAGAAGGTAAAATTAAGGAGAATGATCATTAATAGTTTTATTTTCCCTATTTGTGTGGACCGTTTACCGATTGATTGTGATAGCGTAGAAACTATTCTACTTTTTTTTTCTTTGCATCGGATGTTTTCTGCAAAACTTGCAGAAAATTTCTTTCTGGTGATCAAGTAAAAATAGCTGACTAGAACTGTATTATTTCTATAAAATCTATGAAAAAGGTTAAAAGAACCGGTAAACCATTAATTGATAAGGAATCAACTTGTGTAAGATGGATTCATATCATACCCATTTTCTCAAAGGAAATAACATTCAGAAGCCAAGGATCTTAAAGCCAAATTTAGTGTTAAGGTGACACGTCTGCAAGGAATTTAATGGATGTAATGTTAGCTAGCACTACGAATTCAAGCCGATGCCCCAAGAACTAGTTACTAATCACAAACTTAGTTATCTAGACAAACAATTACGATTATAATTTCTTGGACTAACAAGAATTTATATTTTAGATTATCCTTTCTGTTGAGTAGCACAACCTCCATTCTTGAATCAAATTAATTGAAATCTCTTTTTAACCATGACAATCTTATTAACTTTTTTTTAATGAATTCTTACGGCAGGCTTTATCCTAACCTAGAAGGATTTTGTGGTTCTCTCTCAAAGAACTCTCATTTAACCCTCCTTATCCATATTATAACCTAAACTAATAATAAAAAGGAAAACAAGAATAGGAAATCGTCATCATGATGCTTCAATCTTGAATTATTGATGAATCTTGATATAATCCTTGTCTCCTTCCAAGGTTGACCTTTTCTTGATATTTGACTTTTGTAATTGGATTCTAAATGACTCTTTTATGATTTCAAGCTCTCTTATGGCCTAAAGCTCTTCCTTTTTCTAATGCTTCAATAATTCAAACCCTAATTTTTAATGCCTAAGATGGCCCTAATACAAGTCTGTGTATACACTATGTTGCTTTTCTTCACATTCTATAACTTTTTTTGTGTAAAACAACACTGCCAATATAGGACCAACACGAGGATTGGTTTGGTCCATGTTATTAATCAAGGCTCGAACAACGTGTAGGGTAGTGAATGAAAAACATAATGATCCATATTAGAAAATGACCTTAACACGGTGTTGTGTTTTTTGGTCTTTCTTCATTTCTTCCAAGGTTGCTCCTAATTGACCCTATTCTTCTGAAATTCTCTCTTTTTCCTTGAAGAGGCACAAATAAAATTTAGAATAAAATATCTCATTCTGAGTATCAAATCCACTAAAAGAATCCAAAACACAAAAATAATACTATAAAAAACATGCCAAAAGTAAAGCTTATTTAGCATATATTATAATTCAAATGCATCATTGGAAATGGTAAGAAAATTAGGTTTTGTTTTGAAAATTGGCATAACTTTAGTCCACTATACTTCTTGTAAAACTAAATATTGTTGATAGCTTCCTTACCTATTCAAACTAAGCTTACGACTATTATAAAGGGAGGGAAATGGAGTTGGCCAGTTTATGCACCAATAGCTTTTTCAACTATAAGTGAGAGCTTACCAATCCAAAATTCCAAGCTTGAGGTAAAAGACTTATTGATCTAAATCGAGTATAAGTCTAAGATCTTTATTAATCACTCTTATATGGAAAATTTTATTACCTGGTACAAACTAGTTTGGAAGGTGCAATATCCTTATAACCTATTTTATTATCTAGTTGGAAATCAAACATAGGTTAAGAATAAAAGATAAGCTTAAGTTCAATATTTGTAATCTCTTGTGTTCCATCTACAATAAGGAGGAAGAATCAAAGCACCATTTATTTCTCAACTGCCCATTCTCTTCTACATTATAGAAAGGGATCCTAGTCTTTTTTAACTATGATAATGATAAATGGTATGATATAGTTGAATGGGTATGCAAGATTTAGTGCATAACGAAAGATGAAATTGCTATATCTAGAATGGCATTTTATTATATAGTTTATGATGCATAGAAGGAAAGGAATCATAGAGCCTTTAGAGGCAGAAGGTAGGATGAGCACACATTAAGCCAAAGAATCTTTGAAGTAAGAACTTCTTACTAGTGGAAGGGAAACAAACACCAGATACTCCCTGTTATAAAACTAGAACTTAAACTAGCTCTTAGTTTATAGCTTCCAAAACCAACTCTGTCATTTGAGGTTTAGTAGTTTGTGTTACGATTTGTTTTAGCAATATATTTTTATTTTTAAACCCAATGTAGTTCTTTGTTACTATAGCTAAGTAACTAAAAATTATATAAATGTTTCTTTTAGGCATTCTTAGGCCTTATATATATATATATATATATATAACTTCTTGCTAGTGGAAGGGAAACAAACACCAGCTACTCCCTATTATAAAACTAGAAGTTAAACTAGCTCTTAGTTTATAGTTGCCATTTGAGATTTAGTAGTTTGTGTTAAGATTTGTAACTAAAAATTATATAAATGTTCCTCTTAGGCATTCTTAGGCCTTATATATATATATTGAAAATGAATAAATTAAAAACTCCAAAAGGATATATATATATATACATAGTTTGTGTTAAGATTTGTAACTAAAAATTATATAAATGTTCCTCTTAGGCATTCTTAGGCCTGGAGTTTTTAATTTATTCATTTTCAATTTCTAAAAAAAACAATAAAAGAAGTTGAATATAAACATAAACTCTCTTTTTAGGTTTCATTGTATTACACATGAACTAATCAATAGTGTAGCAACTTAAGAACCATATGTAGGCATCTAAAACTAATAAGATCCTTGATTTGAAGCATGAGTTTAAGACGATTTTATGATTATGGCATGGCTATAAAACTTTTTAACACTAGAGATTAGTGATACATGTATGTTATGTGTCATTGCTAAGGATATTTAGGATGCACTCTAATGGACATATTTTAAAACTAGAGACATAACCCAAGTGTACAAGGTCAAAGTAAAACTATAGTTGTATATCAATGGATTAGGCCAATTATTGAATATGCCAATTAGTTGAAATTCTTATAGTAGGCTAGTAGGAATCAAGATGCCTTTAAACCTTTGAGTTTTCCAAGCAAACTAATATGCGACTATTGAAGAAAAGGCTTCAAGATGCACTTAATAAGGATGGTGAGAGAAGTAGCTACATGCGCTGAATCAAACCAAAAGGACAAGTATTGGTTAGCTTGATTTAAGCTAATGTTAGAGAAGACTTGAATGTGAAAATGGCCTCTAACCTGATTATGTATCAGTCCATTTAATTTGTTAGACTACTCAATAGTGAGATACAATCTCTAGTTTAGCGTGGCCTAAATTATGTCTATCTTCAAAAATTACAGATAGATATTCACGACTTATACTATGTCTAACTTAGCAAAGATACAAAATAATCGACAAAGTCAAACATTGTTGTGTCCCAAATCATGTTCAACGGTGTTAAAATACCTGTAAAAAAATACAATCCAGCCCATGACTGTATCTCAAGTTGTGTCCAATTAAAAGCCTAATTTTGGTATTTAAAGGGCTATTTCTTTTTAGTTGGATGGATAAATTTGATTATTAATACAATTTTGAGATTTTTCTCTCTGGTTCTTCAAAGAAAATTTAAAACTTATCAAGTTATTATGTTCAAATTATCTTATAATCTTAGTTCTAGTTCCTCGTAATAATGGGTCAAGATTCTTCTTATACCCGTGGTTTATGATTTTGTATAATCTTTAGGTAAAAGTTTTGTCTTTTAGTATAGTTTTAGCTTCGTTAGGTCTTGATTACAAATTAAGTGTTCCTTCTTTATTTTTCTTTTTGCATTCTTCTTTGTTGCTCTTTCATCCATTGATTTCTTCTTTATTTTCTTTATGTGTTTTGTATTTTCCTTTCATTCAATGTCTTTTGGAATCTATAAACAAATGACCAAAGAACATTCTTACATTAAAAAAAGGTTAAATAATCAATCAATAATTGTCAGGAAAATAATATTTTGTCATTATACTTTCCTAACTATTTTGGAAAAGTTTTATTTCATTTTAGTAGCAATTATAAAACCTACTGAAAATACTCCTAACATGTTTGAAATTTAGAATTATTATCCAAGTATAACTTTGACTAGGCTCTATACTTCATTATAATTATTAATAATCTTTTAAAATCTTTTGCTTTGATTTTGTTATTGGCTTCTTGCTTATCCTTACCTCCTTCAAGATTTGAGATTGATTAAATATTGTAGTTTTATTCCTTGGTTTGTTTTAGTTAGTTTGATAAAAAAATTAAAAGGGAAAACAAGTAATAAAAGGCAAGATTTTATGAGCAACAATATTAGAGAAAAGTAAAAAATAAAGTGTGAAACTCAAGTTGTAAAAGATGTAGGGATTGATTTGAGTTACAACATATTACTATAGCCAATTTGTAAAAGGAAAAATCACCATAAATTCTTAATGTATGTCAACACCAAAGGCGAGTTCTCTAAGATGATTTTGATGAAGAAGAGGGAGATAACTTGTATAATGATTACCATCCACTAAGAAATGATATCAACAATTTACACATTGAGACGATTGGTAAATAGAGGCCATAAAAGGAGCCTAGGTAAGATGGTAACTTTAAGAACATTAAGCTAAAGATTCTTTCATTCTAAGAGAGATGATCTTGAGGCTTACTTAAAGTAGGAAAATAAAATGGAACTAATTTTTTACTACTAACGTTACTCTGAAGAGAAAAGGTAAAAACATTGTTATTGAGTTTATTGACTATGCTATCATTTGGTAGGACCAATGTGTGATAAATAAGGTGATCATGAGGAGGCAATTTATCTTTAATCATTACTATAAGGATCATTTCTAGAAAGAGTAATGTCTCACTTAAGGGTCAAGATGCGTTAAAGAATACGATAAGGAGATGAGAATGTCATGATTTGAGCTATTGTAGAGGAAGAACAAAAAGCCCCCATGATTAGGTTTCTAAATGGTTTAAATTATGAGATTATTAATTTAGTAGAATTGTAAGATTATATTGAGCTAGAAAATATCATTTATATGACCATAAATATGCAAATGCAACTAAAAAGAAAACACAACCACTCATAATAAAATTATGGTTTATCCTAAAAACTGAGCCAAAAAAAGGATCATCAAATGATTCCTAAAGTCAAAGTCGAGCAACCTAAAGAAGGAGAAAAAGTGCTTAATAAAGTGTAAAGTAAATTTAAAAGCCAAACTTATACTCATGATTTGTAGTCATTCATTTTTTAGGAACAAAGCACATAACTTCCTAATATCTTAATAAAATGGCAATGATCACAAGATATGATTGAGAAATTAAGCTTAATGGTAAAAGTGATAAGAAGACCACACTGCCATAAGAAGATTATGATGATGATAATGTTGAGTATTTAGTGGATAGGGAGGCGCTTGTAATTATGCATGCTCTAAATGTATAAGTCAAAGAAAATTATGTTAATAAGTAAAAAAATATATTTTTATACAAGATGTTACATCAATAATAAGGTTTATAGCATGATTATTGATTAAGTTAGTTACAAGATTGTAACTAGAACTACCTTAGTTGAAAAGTTGAACTTGCTTACCATGAAACATCCTCGAGATATAAGCTTTAATAGCTAAATGCATATGTTGACGTAATGATCAATAAATAAATTTTTGCTTCATTTTCGATTGAAAGATATTATGATAAGTTATTGTGTCATATAATGCCTATATATGCTAGCCATATTCTCTTAGGGAAATATTAGGAGTTTGCTAGAAGGTCTATAATAGATGGGTTTATAAATCAATATTCTTTCATTTTAAATGGTTTCCATTATTCCTGTACCAATGACAAACAAATATATGAGAATCAGGTCAACTTAAGAGGACGAGTTAACAAGAAAAGAGTGTGAATTGAAAAAAAAGGATGAGTGATCAAAAAATTTAAAAAGAAAAGACAAATGTTAAGGAAAAGGAAAAGAGAGCTTTAACAGGAAAACAAAGAAACACATGAGCTTTTATGCTAGAGAGAGTCAGATTAAGAGCTTTTTCTTCAAATCAACTTATAATTATAATTTTGTACAAAAATGTTGTTTTGATATTAACAATCTGGCCTACTTTTTTTCTTTCTTTGTTGGAATATTTTAAAGATGTATTCCCTAATGATGTTTTTAATAGTTTACCACCAATAAGAGGAATAGAATATTGAATTGATTTCATATATGATGCTACCATTCCTAATCAACTAACCAATAAAAATAAAAGGCAAGTTAAATAGCTTTTATCAAAAGGATATGTTAGAGAGAGCATTATTATATGTGTTGTTTTAGTCTTACTTGTTCTTAAAAAGAATAAGCTCGTAGATGATGTGTTTGTTCTTGAGCTATCAACATCTCATTCCTATATTAGACTACATGCTTAATTAGTCACATGATTCTTGTTTATTTTCAAATTTTGATTTGAAAAGTGGATGTCATTAAATTATGATGACAGAAGATGATAGGTGAAAGACACTAAAGAAATATGGTTGTATGGGTGATAGTGATACCTTTTAGATTGTCTAATGCACCTAGTATGTTCATAAGATTAATGAACCATTTTTTTTAACTTTTATTGAAAAATTCATGGTTATTTATTTTAATGATATTATGATTTATAGCATGACTTTAAATGAGCATGTTAAGCATGAAAATATTATTTTGAATGTTTTAAGACATAAAAATATATGCTAATCTAAAGAAATGTTTTTTTACATGGATAAAGTAATTTTTCTTGTATTTATTGTAAGTGTGAAAAGGGTTATAGGTGGATGGGATATTCAAGAGTGACATATACCTAGATCTATAATTCATATGAGGAATTTTCATGACGTAGTTTTCGTTCGAGGTTTTTAAAATATTTTATTACACTAGGTACATCCTTCATTAAAATTTTCAAAATAGTTTTAAATGGGGTGATCAACAAGAGCATATTTTCAATTTGATTAAATAAATGTTATGGTCTGCTCTCTTATTAACTTTGTCTACATTTTTCAAAACTTTTGAGATTAAGTATGATGCATTGAGAATATGTTTGGGTGCTACTTTGATGCATAAAAATCAATCAATTGTCTATTTTATTGAGAAAATAAATAGAGTTCCTTAATTATCCAAATTATAACAAGGAGTTGAATGCATTAGTGTGGGCTTTGGAGATTTGGTAACATTATTTGTAACCTAAAGTGTTGGATCCTGAAAATTTTGCTAAATTACTTATTATTTGTTTATTTATTTATTTATTTATGTTTGTTTGTTTGTTTAATTATTTATTTTTAGAATTTAATCATTAATTTAGTAGGCATGAATAAAGATTGAAAATTAGTTGGAAAGATTGGCACTTAGTTAGAATTAATGTAGTGTTAAGTGGATTAAATGAGTTAGAGACATAAAAGACAAAAGAATGGGCAAAATTGGAAAGGCAAAGTAAGTGAGGGGCAATTTTGGAAGAATAAGCTAAAGATGAGTCTTGAATTAGAAGAAGAAGAGAGAATGTCGTGA
>JAOTAX010000198.1:17885440-17897523 GCA_025629825.1 Erythroxylum guanchezii | reverse complement strand
TAAAGGTTAATGTCAGTGCACTTCATAACATTAAATCCACTAGCTTTAAAAGTTAAAGCATGAGAGGGGCTGAGGGGCCCCCCCCTCTTATGGTGGGCCCTGGGCAGGTGCCCCGCTGGCCCCTGCTCAGGGCCGGCACTGGACTTATCGTATATTCCTGAGTTTTGGTCATCAGTTAAATTTTTTGGAAACTCTTTATGTACATTCAATATTTAAAAACCTAGTTTTCATTTAAAAACTTGATATTATTTGATGTAAGAGAGAATTTAAACATGGATGTTTCAATTTATTTAACAACTCTTTATTTAAGGATCATGTTATTCTTATTAATGGATTATGTAAATTGAAACTTCATAACAAATTTTTTAAAATATTTATTTATTGATTTGGTAATGTTGGAATTAAACGTAATGCATCATATTAAAAATCTACTTACTTATGGTATAAACATTTGGATCATATATCCAAAGAAAGGCTGGAACGATTAGTGAAAAATGAGATTCTTTAGAATCTAGATTTTAGTAATCTAGGCATATGTATAGATTGCATTAAGGGAAAGCAAACCAAAAAGAACAAGATATGAGCCATAAGAAGCACTTAGCTTTTTGATATTATACACACTAATCTTTGTGGACTTTTCGATGTTCCATCTTTTGGTAGAGAAAAATATTCCATTACCTTTATCGATGACTTCCTATAATATGGTTATTTTTATTTGCTTAAGAAAAAGTCTCAAGTAGTGGATGCACTTGAGGTATACACTTGAGGTATACATAATTGAGGTTGAAAGGTAATTGGACAAAAAGGTGAAAGTTGCAAAATATGATAGGGGTGAAATCTTTAAGAAATATGATGAGTCAGCAAAATGTCCAGGTCCATTTACAAAGTCTCTTGAAATATATGACAAATCTGCATAATATACTTTACCAGATACACCTCAGTGAAATAAAATGACAGAAAGGTGTAATAGCAAATTGATGAATATGGTTAGGAATATGATGAATAACTCCTTATTACCTAAATCTTTGTGCATGTATAATTTGAAAATTATTGTTTATTTATTGAATCTAGTTAGAGATGGAATTTAGGACTAAGACCACCTAGCCCAAGGTTAACAGACCAGGTTCTAATTGACCAGACATTAGGCCTATTTTTTTTAAATTGAGCCTCAAATCGGGCTCAATCTTGGATTATCTAGGCTCGCCCAGGGCCAAGTGTCACAGCCCATTACCACGAGGTACGTATCGGAACACCCTGAGGATATTCTAATACATAACCCATGATAATGGTACGTTAAAGCAGTCACAACATTCACTTAAACATGGCTTCATCATTCTTTATTCTCTTATAAGACATCATCAAGAAGGCATAATATTTTAAAATCCAAATTTTCTCATTTCATTTCATAAATCTAAACATATATACATTAAAGCTTTCAAACATCTATACATGTACATAATCATATCCTAATACAAAATATACTACATGAAAGAGGAAATTACACAAAAATTTATCTATTTCTTCAATCCTAGCTGATCGACCTTTGAGTCATTTCGTCTTTTTTCCCAAAAGTACAAGACTATACTTTTTGTAGCATCTCTCAGCAACTAATGTCCTCTCTTGGTCCTGAAAAATCAATATGCACTTTTGGTGAGTTTTGTAAACTCAATGAGGTAACTATCATCGATGGTTCACTCAATTCATACAATGCTTCACACGTGTAAACATATAATTCACATCTTTGCATTTTGCATATATCATCACATTCTTAAATACAATATAACCATACATTTCAATCAGTCAAACATACATATTAAAATGCATATGAAATGCTCATATGACTCCTTTCCAATTATTACGCTGTTGTGACCAAGTTCTTAAACTGCCCCATATATATTGTGGATATCGTACTCATTGCTATTATCCTTTATCCGTTAGGGATACAGGGCTCATTTTACATAGTGAGCCTTTGGCTCTTAATCACCTTCATATTTTGAGCTTTAAGCTCTTTTTTGATGGCTACTCAGGTTACAACTTTCATTTATCTGATTATGCATACATGTAATGAAATGCATCTCACATATTCAATCAATCACATTCACATTCACATTCAAAGATCATATTAAGAAGCACTTATTTCATCACATTTACATACAAGCAGCACTTTAATATCAAATTCATATATCACAAGTCTTGGACCTTCAGTGTCCGGAATTCTACACAATCAAATCACATTCATAAGGTAATCTAACATAAATAATTAATTGAGCAAGATCGTCTAGGTTACTCACCGTTTGCTCCCGAAGCTATTGCCTCGAAGTCCCAACAACGTCCGGATGTTGACGTTCCAATTGCTTCTCTATATCATGCAATACATTCACATATCACAATTTTGCACAATTATATAAGTGTCTATTAATGCACATATATGTGTATGAAATATGCACAATGCATGTTCAATGACATTCCCAGGTATTTTTCCATTATTCTCATCAAATTATCTTTTATATATCAAAACTCACCTAAGTATAATTTGTACTTAGGTTTACACCTCACTAAACCATTATGATCAACATTCGTAACTCTTTTGGTCAATTCAGATTTTTCCTAAAACATACTTTCGGGTCAACTTTACATGTTCTTTCTAACCAGAAAAATGAAGTAATTTGGCAACACTTTCTTATAAAAATTTGTTCTCCTATGTTTTAAGTTTCTAATGACACCAAAATCATACAATTTGGTTCAGTATTCTAAAAATTATACTCCAAATATTTTGAACTGTTCTTAAACTGAAACAGCATTTTGTACTCAATTTTAATTCAGATTATGGAATTTTAGAGATAGAATTAAAATTCGATTTCCCCAAAAAATTTGTAACCTTATGTCTCTAGTTTACTCTAAATAAAGAATCATCTCATTTGGATCATTACAGATCAAGTTATGCCTAAAATACTGAAGTATGATTAGTGAAAACGCTCCAGTTATGAAATTCCAGAACTTCTCATTTCGTCCCAATTTCGTCAATCAATCTCCTCTGAATGATTTTAGATGGCGATAATTTTTGGTGCAAATGTAGAAAAGTTTGTTTCGAATTTGTTGGTTCAAATCTCATGTTATTTGGAGGTCGGGAGAAGAAGTTATAGTCAAAAGAAGGAAAGGCGTTCGAAACAGTCTCCCTTTTGTAGAGCTTCGGAGTCACGATCGTGCACTTCCAATTGATCTTCCTATGTCACAATCGTGCAACTCCTTCATGACCCCTTTTATTCCAACTTCTTCCAGCTTTTCCCAAAGCAGACTTTCGGATGAATTTTACTCGGTCATTTTGACAACGAAGATGAAGGATTTAGGCCAAACATTCTTCTAAACAATTGTTTCTTTATGTCTTAAGTTTCTAATGAAACTAATTTCATGCAATTTGGATCAATATTCTGCAATTTATACCTAAAATAATACTGACTGTTCCTAAACTACAATAGAATCCAAAAGCTCAACTTCAGGCCAAATTTTAAAATTCTTAGAGACAAAATTCAATTTCTATTTCTTTATGAAAAATATAGTAATATGTCTATAGTTTAATACAAAACTAAAATAATCTCATTTAGATCTCTACTAATTAATATGTGGCTAAAATACAGATGCATGTTTAGTGAAAACATTGCATCTGCACATTTTCTAGCACCCTTTATTATCATTTTCATCTTAGTTCATCTCTTTTGCTTAGTCTATCTCTTCTAGCCTATTTCCTAAACATTTCCTCTTCATTCCTACTCCAATTTTAGTTCAATTCCAATCAAAAACAATCCAAAATCCCAGATTAAAACATAAACATCAAAAACAGAAAATCACACTCATGCATATCACTATTTTTCTGCACTTTCTTCACTGCTGCACTTTTTTATCTTTTGTACATTCTCTATTTTCTTCTCTAACTTTCATTTTTATCATTCTTAAAGCATGACATCACATTTTTCCTTAACTCCAAACTTATTTTCAGTTCATTTCTAGAACATCCGAAAAATTCATACAATAACAGTGAATACAAGCATATACGTATATCACCAAAACAGAGTATAAATTTCTGCACTAATTTATACACGTTTTTATTGATCTTTCCAATCCAAAAATCATTTCTACACTATTTTATAACATTTTAATCCTCAAAGCACATAAACGAAAATATCAATATTATCATCCTTCACCTACGGTGTTCATGAAAAATATCCATTTTTCTCTTGCTTACGTAATTTCAATAAAGTACCAAATTTATCTCATATACCAACACCTCATAAGGATTTACATGGACTTACTTGATAAAACTTCAAATTCTTCAAAATCTCAAGAAGCCCTAATTCCTTATGCAACCACGTACATCATCTTGAAGGTGGTTTGGGTTAGGTTTTTCTTGAGGCAAAAGAAATAGATAACAAATTAGGAGGGGTAATAAACAAATGAAAGCAAGATGTACCTTTGGTGAAGGTTTGATGAAAAAAAAAACTCTGTGAAAAAGAAAAAGCTTGAAGAAGATAGCTACGAAAAAGAGAACTAGGATAAGAACAACAATACTTAGTCTTTCAAGTTACCAAAAACATGACTTGGTCTTTCAAATGAAAAGAATGGTAGACTTAGTAAGATTTGGCTTGGCTCGTGACACTTGTCCATTTGTCCAATTTCTAAAACTTTAAATTGGATTTTCTAATTAAACTAGTATAATCATCTCCAAAATTTACTCCAATTTGTCTCTAAATTTTTTTAAATATCATTATCTCACAAATTCTAAAGTCATCTTTCAAATTCCTTCGTTATCATTTAACTCTCATTTCTATTTTCATTCATCAATTTACTTGCCACTTGGCATTTTTCCTAGTCCAGTAATGTCCAACATTTTCGAAAATTTTCCTAAAATTCACCAAAAATTTATAATCCAATAACTACACTCTCCAAATTAGTTTTCAATACAAATAAACCACAATTCTCAATAAAATCACATATCACATACAAAAATCAATTATACCGGAAAATTGTCAATGAATGCATGTACAATTATTTTAATATGCAAAAGTTACTATTCACATGTATGTGTATGTCATATTATGCATGAGCATGAAATACACTTTCTAATTTCACTATAATCTCATATATCTACTATTCTAGCCTTAACATGGGTAACGGGATGTTACAACTCTCCCCTCTTAAAAGAAATTTCATCCTTGAAATTATTACCTGATTGTTCGAATAGGTGGGGATATTGTCTCCTCATATGCTCCTCTGTTTTTCAAGTTGCTTTCTCAGTCAAGTAATTTCTCCAAAAGACTTTCACCAATAGAATTTCTCGGTTGCTCAACTGCTTGATCTGTGATCCTACTATCTTGATTGGCTCTTTAACATAACTTAGATTACTAACAACCTCAATCTCTTGAGCTGGTAACACATGTGTCGAATCTGATCAGTATCTTTGAAGCATACTGATGTGAAATACCTTGTGTAACTGAGGCATCTCATTCGGTAAAGCTAACTTGTATGCCAAAGGTCCTATCCTCTTAATAATCTTATAGGAATCAAGGTACCTAGGGCTCAACTTGCCCTTTTTTGTCGAAACTCAATACTCCTCTCCAAGGTGATACTCTCATAAACACTCTATCTCCTACATTGTATTTCATATCCCTACAGTGTTGATCCACTTAGCTCTTCTGTCTATCTTGAGCTGCTTTAATTCAGCTTCCGATCAATTTTACCTTGTCTACAGTATCTTGTATCAATTCTGGGCCTTCAATCATTCTCAAGCCCTCTTTATCCCAATATAGTGGCGACTGACATTTTGTGCCATACAGTGCCATCCCAATACTACTGTGATAGTGGTTGTTGTATCCAAACTCAATCAAAGTTATTTACTGATCCAAAGCTCCTTAGAACTCCAATACATGTACCCTGAGCATATCCTCAATAGTCTTGATTGTCCTCTCACTCTGTCCATCTGTTTGAGGATGAAATGCAGTACTAAAGTTTAACTTCGTGGCCATAGCTGACTGCAAACTCTTCCAAAATTTCGAAGTGAATCTGGGATCCCTACCTAATACAATGGACAACGGAACCCTATATAATCTAATTACCTCATTCACATACCTCCGGACTAACTGGTCAAGTGAGTTATTTTCTCTCACTGGTAAGAAATGGGTTGACTTAATTAATCGGTCCACCACAACTTATATAGCATCGTTCTGCCTTGGAGTCCTTGGCAATCCTATAATGAAATCTATGGTAATTTGTTCCCATTTCCACCCCGGAATAGGAAACGAATGTAATTTTCCAACTAGAGCTTGATGCTCAGCCTTAACCTGCTGGCATGTTATACATTTAGTGACAAACTCCGTTACTTGCTTCTTCATTTTGGGCCACCAAAAATGTTGCTTAAGTGTATTATACTTCTTGGTGGTACTAGGATGCATAACATAAGCGGTCATATGAGCTTCCTCGAGGATTTCCTTTCTTAAATTATCCACATTAGGCACATATAGCCTCTTCTTCAACCATAGTGTCTCATCCCTCAGTTTCAACTCAGAATCTGGATTCATCCTAGCTTTCTCAATCAGTTTCACCATATCGGATCTTTGTTACTTTTCTGATTCTATCATGCAATATCGGCCTCAACTTAAATTTAGCAATTAAAGCCTCATCCTACTCTAAATTCAACTCCACATTCAAAGCTCTCAAATGAATTAAGCTTGGTAACCTCGATAACCAAATCTGAGCTACACTGCTATTCGACTTTCTACTCAAAGCATTAACCACCACATTAGCTTTCCCCGAATAATACTCAATCGTGCAATCATAGTCTTTCAACAATTCTATCCATCTCTTCTGTCTCATATTCAATTCCTTCTGACTCAACAGATACCTCAAACTCTTATGATCGGTATAAATCTGGAATGTCTCTCCATATAGATAGTGTCTCTATATATTTAGAGCAAAGACAACTGTAGCAAGCTCTTAATCATGTACCGGATAGTTAATCTCGTGAAATCTCAGTTGTCTCGATGCATAGGCTATCACCTTGCTATACTGCATTAACACACATCCCAATCCTTGATGCGAAGTATCACTATATACCATATATCCACCGGTTTCTGATAGAATAGTTAACACCGGTGTCGTAATCAACTAATGCTTCAACTCCTCAAAGCTCTTCTGACAATCATCATTTCATCTAAATTCTACATTCTTCCTCAGAAGTTTAGTCAGAGGGGCTAGGATTAAAGAAAACCCCTCGACAAATCTCCGGTAATATCCGGCCAATCCTAGGAAGCTTCAAAATTTCGATATATTTTTCAAAGCTTCCCAATTCATTACTACCTTTATCTTTTTTGGATCCACTTGTATGCCTTGTCCAGTCACTATATGTCCCAGAAATACTACTTGATCCAATCAAAATTCACACTTACTGAATTTGCCATACAACTATCTTTTCCTCATAATCTGTAAAATCACTCTCAGATTCTTGGCATACTCTTCTTTATTCTTCGAAAATATTAAAATATCATCGATAAACACTATCACAAAGCGATCTAGGTAGGGCTGAAACATCTTATTCATCAAAACCATAAATGTTTCTGGGGCATTAGTTAACCTAAACGGCATTACTAAGAACTCGAAGTGCCCATCCCTACTCCTGAATGCACTTTTCGGTACATCGGCCTCTATTATCTTCAATTGATAGTACCCAGACCTTAAGTCTAACTTGGTGAACACTTGAGCTCCTTGCAACTGATTAAGCAAATCATCAATTCTAGGCAACGGGTACTTGTTCTTCGTAGTTACTCGATTCAGCTGTCTATAATCGATGCATAACCTCAGAGTTCCATCTTTCTTCTTCACAAACAAGACTGGAGCTCCCCATGGAAAAACACTGGGTCTAATAAAAACCTTTTCCAACAACTCCTGTAACTGAGCCTTTAACTCTTTTAGTTCTACAGGTGCCATCCTATATGGGGGAATAGATATAGGAGCAACACTTGGAACTAGATCAATTGTGAACTTTGTTTTTCGATCTGGAGGTAAGCTAGGCAACTATGTAGAAAACACATCTAGGAATTCTCTAACAATAAGAATGTCATGTACATTATGCTCAGCTTGAGTATCTATGATGTGGGCCAAGTAAGCCTCACATCTACCTTGCATCAACCTCAAGGCACTCATAAATAAGATCAACCTAGCTGACACTGCTTGACTAATACCTCTGAAAATCACTTTTGGCTAATTAGGACATTCTAATACCACCTCCTTAGTATAGCAGTTCGTTATATCCCTATGAACAGTGAGCTAATCTATACCTAAGATAATATCTATCTCTCTCAACTGTAATATAATCAAGTCTGCCTCTAATTTTGCCTGTTCAATTCGAATCAAAAACATCTTGCAGACTTCTCTTATAATTGTGGTACTACCTATCGATGTACTCACCTCTAATCCATACTTTAACTATTCTCTATCATAATCTAACTTAGATGCCAGATGTGGTGTAACAAAAGAATGCGTAGATCCAGGATCTGGCAATGCAAATGCTTCATAATCGAAAATAAGCATCGCACCTGCAATGACATCCGGAGAATCTTGAGCCCCCTGTCCGGCTATGGCATACACTCTGGCTTGGGACTGCGGTCGACTACTCTGTACCTCAATCCTGACAGAAGGACTCCCAAAGCTCAGTCTGCTTCTACCACAGCTTCTCTGTGCAGACCCATTACCTCGGCTCTGCTTGACCGTAGCTACACTTACAGACCCCCCTCTCATACCAGACTGAGCTCCAATAGCAGCAGGACAATCTCTAATCTGGTAGTCAAAAGAGTTGCATCTAAGGCAAGGCCCAGATAATCTCCAGCACTCACTACCGTGCCTCTTCCCATAGTGCTCACAAGGGGGTAATTGACTCTGTACTGTACCTCTTCCACTGCCTGACTGTATGAAGCTACCCCTCTACCTAAACCCCGACTGTCTTGATCTAGCCGGTGGTCTGAAAGCTCGCTTCTAACATTTGCTGAATCTTCTATTAGAACCACTATGAATTTCATTAGGCCTCTTCATTCTAGACCCTTACCCAGACTCTGCTTGTCCCTCTCTTAATAGCTGCTCTATCCTGATCGAAGCAACTCTCAACTCGGTAAAACTGTTCAAGTTAGTGATCGCTAACCTTGTTCTAATCTCCATGTTTAGCCCATCTTCAAATCTCCTACATTTTTCTTCTTCGGTAGAAATCAATGTAGTAGCATATCCTATCAGTTCATTAAACCAGATCTTATATTCTGCCACTGACATTCTGCCTTGCTTTAGATCCAAAAACTCTTTCATTTTTTTGTCCAAGTAGATCTTGGGTATGTAGTTTTCCTTGAAAATCCTTAGAAAGTCTTCCCACTTCAGGTTGTAAGGCTTGGTGGTGCTACCTAGAACAGTCTTCCACCATTAATAAGCTGGGCCTTATAGTGAGGACATTGCATAGTCGAACTTCTCGTCCAGATCGCAGTTCATCTGCATGGTTTTGCTGAAACTAGAAACTTTACCACAAGTGTTTTTTTTTAATAAAAGGAATTATGTTAATAATAGCAAAAGCTATAAAACATCATTACAATGATTAACTGAATCGGCCAACAAATTTAGGATACTCTAATAGTTACAAAGGTAGAGTACATCAATTGATTATAGCATCTTGTAGTGTTTCAATCCTTGGCTAAGTGTCATTTAACTCTCTTGGATTCTATATTAGAATGGTCATTTAAGGGGAATACATCTTTTTGGTTTTCCTCCTAGTTGATCATCTTCTAGATTTAAAGGAACTCTCATGAAATCTTTCTACTATCTCAACAAGTCTGTCATTCTCTGGTTGTAGCAATAGCAGGTTGCTTGTTGAATCATTATCTAGTAAATCAGGTTCATCTTTTATTGCTTTGTCCACTGATTATGCACCTGCTTCATCTGGAGCTTCTGGTCTATCATTATTTTTAGCTAGTTCATCTTGCCCTCTTGTATTCCTATTGCTTGCATTTAAATTGAATTTTTCCAATTGATTATATTCTCCCAAAACATTATGCCTAACAGCTATCTCAAGAATGGTCTGGTATTCATCAAAATTGTTGCTGTAACAGCCCAGATCATCCACTTACAGATATTGTCCGCTTTGGGGGCTTGGCCTTAGTGGTATTAAAGCTGGTACCCAAACTGTTGTGTTAGCTAGGCTGGACTTCAAAGAGGGCAGAGCCCTAAGGGGGGTAGAGAGTGTGAGATCCCACATCGGTTGGAGAGGGGAATGAAGTACGCTTTATAAGGGTACAAATACCTCTCCCTTACAGACGAATTTTCCATGACCTAATGGACCAGATCCCATCGGAACTCCAAGATTAAATGTGCTTAGGTGAGAGTAGTTCTAGGATGGGTGATGTTGGATCCCGTACTTTTCTTAAAAGTTAGAACTATTAAATGAGGAATTTTAGTGATTAGTCACGGGTAAAGAAAAGGAGAATTTTTTGAATTTGAAAAGAAGACAAGATTAAGTTAGTGAATGTAGTAAGTTGATGATGAGTGGGTATATGTGCGTATGTTCTTTTATTAATGTTCATGATCAATCATGGACTATAATTTGTTTATGGATGATATTGAGTTTAAATGGAAGTTGAGAGGAAGAATAGTGATTGAGCATGAAAGTTGAAAATGCAAAAAAGTAGCAGAGCATGAATTGGTTGATTATGAATTCTTGGTTTTGATGATTTTTGACTAAACTTGCATATTTTGGAGTAGTATGAAATTTTGGTGAATGAATTGATTGGAATGGAGTAGAAAAACTAGAAAAAGAAATAGAAGTGTTGGATTTTGGAAAGTGGAAGACTGAAAATTCTCTAAGAATGAACAGTGGAGAGTTGGATTTTCGATCTGAAAATTCTATAATTTTTCTGGATTGATCTAGAGATATTTTGATAAAATTATCTTCATAAAAGTTGTAGTTTATCTTTCTAGCTTTCTAACGCTATAAAGTATGAAATTTTTCGATATCGGGTTGGAAGTTATGATCATTAGAAGTTTGGATGCTGTTTAGAATGGAAATTTCAGGACAGCCACTTTGATTGAAATTTTGACCCTTATAGAGGTAAAAATTATTTTTGAGATCTTCATAGAAGTTGTAGGTCTAGAATTCTTCTTCGAAATGGTCTTTGAATGACCTTAATCCGATATTTGTAGCAAAAGTTATGGAGGTTTGAATTTGAGATGTCGGTGAAGAAGAAGCAGTGGAAAAGCACCGTAGTGCAAAAGAACTACGACGACTTTTAAGTTTTTAGGCCAAAAAGCACCGTAGTGCAAAAGCACTACGGCGATTTTGAGGGGTAGCAAAAAAGCACCGTCGTGCAAAAGCACGACGGCGACATTGGAGTTTTGATAGCAAAAGTCGCTACGGTGCAATTGCACTATAGCGACTTTGAAGTTTTGAGAGGTTGATGAACATTCGATAGTCTTTTGGCCATAACTTTTTTGTCTGACCTCCGATTAACCTGATTTTTAAAGTGTTAGATTTCTAAGACATTTCTCTACCTCTCCATAAAATTTATAGCTTTTGTTATTGATTTGAAAAAGATTGATTGAATCAAAGTGAGAGGATCGGTTATATAAGTATGAGTTGGATCTTTTTCTGAACATGCTTTAGTATTTTGGCAATATCTTGACCTATAGAGATCCAAATGAGATGATTCTTGTTTCTAAATAAACTAGAGACACGAAGCTACAAATTATATGAAGGAGTCAAATTTCAATTCAAACCTTAAGATTTTCAATTTTTGGAGTGAAGTTGGGTATAGTGTATAGTCTCGGCTTTGTAATATCCCGAAAATGTTTAGGCTATAACTTTCAAATTACTGAACCAAATTGAGTGATTTTGGTGTCATTGGAAACATAAGACATAGAGGAACAATTTTCTAGAAGGAAGTGTTATCAAATTTGTTGGGACCCGATCCAGGAACCGGATCCCAACCGGAAAACGGAAAAACGGAAAGCGGAAAAATCGAAAAGCAGAATTCTGAATCGAATGCGAATCGAACCGAAACAAATACAAA
>JAOTAX010000198.1:17782366-17797669 GCA_025629825.1 Erythroxylum guanchezii | reverse complement strand
CTCATCCTATATTAATACATTGATAAACCGAAGTTCATACCACAAACAAGTTTCAGTTCGTGCAAGCCAAATTGAATCAGCCATGTAAAGTACAATCCACAAACAAATACCCAAATTAAACCAAGTTCAAAAAAACGTAGTCACAAACAAATTCACAGACCTCAACTGACACGCAAAAGGATCTTCTTGAACGTGAAAGAAGATGATGATAGAGCTACAATGAATAATATAGAAACTGATACAATTTCGATTAAATTGTTTGCAAAGTCATTCTTGACATTGTCAAAAATATAAGGAAAGTAATGTCATTTCCATACCTACTAAGGCTTCTCTTCAATCTCGTTTGGAAAATAAATACTGCCAACAAATGAATTCCTACAAGTAAGAACAAAATTGTTAACAGTTTATAAAGCGGGATATATTAAAACAATTATATAATACATCCGCTTGCGCACAGTTTAGAATACATGATAAATTTTTAGCAAAGAACAATTAAAATTGTACTTTGCTATCTATGTATGTATGTATGGCTAACCTTTATATTTTACTAAGACATTCCATATATATATATATATATATATATAGATGGATGGATGGATGGATAGATAACCTTTAGATTTTTCTAAGACATTCGAAGAACATCAAAAGTGTCGATTATTGAAATCAATTTACAGCCTAAAGTAGTTCTCAATATAATGGTACACTTTGTTTTCATAAATTCATATGGTTTCCATATGATTGATGAAGACCACAATATATATAGGATTGATAACAACGTGATAACTTCATTTTGTAAAAGATCCAAAGATAAATGAGTATTTTACTTTTATATGTGGATGATATTTTAATTACATGTAATGATTTTTAGTTTGTTAAGAAAATTATAAAATGGTTGTCATATGAATTTAAAATGAAAAGCATGAGTGAAGATGTGTGCATCCTCAAACTAAAGATTTGAAGACATCAACCAAAAAATTGCTTTCACTTTCATAAATGACATATATTTAGAGAATTCAAATGACATTCTGTATTAAAAATTATAGGCGAATTGATTTGTGCAACAACACCACAAGAAAAGGAAGAAATGAAGGAATTTTTTTATTTCAATGTACTTGGAAGTCTCATATATGTAAATGATATGTAAAAGACTAAGTATTGGCTATAATATTAAAACTGTGAGCATATATTAGTTAAATCCATCTCAGACTCATTAAAAGCAGTAAAAAGAATACCGAGGCATAATAAAAGCTATACATGATTACATATTATGTTATTAAGGTAATGACTTAGGTTTATAAAGTTATGTGGATAGAAATTAGAGATGAGATTTAGATGGAAGAAAAATTACCATAAGGTTTGTTTTCTCATTCAATAATGGTACAACATCATAGAGTTGTAAGAAATAATCATGTATTACTTTATCTATAATGAAAGTTGTATTTATAGCATTTTTAATTGCATTACAATATACGGTTTTATTTAGCCGTTTCTTAGTTCATTGGGAAATTACTAAAACTAACTTGATGTAGTACTAATCAAATATGATAGTCAAGTATCAATCACTTATACAAAAGATTTCAAATTTTTTTACAAAACTAAGTATTAAAATGCCTAGTATAAATGTGTGAAGGATATAGTCGTATGAGGTGAAGTGACTATGAAATATATCTCTACATATAAATGTGAAGCCACTAACATTAAATATATATTGTTTATTTTACGATAAGCATTATGTGACATTTGATTCTAAACTATATTTGATTTGTATGAAATATTTAAATGTGAATATAGATAGGCTATATTAGAAAACATATGAAAAGTCTAAAGGATAATGCTATACTTATCACGAATTTAAGCATTATTCTTAAGAAATCAACTCCATCTTCACAAATTAACAAAAATTTCTAACAAGAGGCATTTCATCAAACACCTCATATGTATCAACTAATCATCCCAACTTTAAAAAGAAATTTGAGAACTTAACCTTCTAACACTAACATTTCAACCTAAAATGTTGTTACGCATTCACAAAAGACTCAAACATACCAAACTAATAACTCAAACAAACCCAAAAAATTCACATTATTAACGGCATACGTACGGGTGGGGATGGGAAAGAAAACAAAAGCAAATGGTGGGAGAAGACCTACCTCTTCCGACGCACCACCACCGTTCCACAATGCCGATGACAACAGACCACCAATCCACGACAACACACCGGAGGAGAAGACGCAAACGCAGCAGGGAGGAGAAGAACAGAGAAGGAGAGCCGACAGTAACGTTATCAAAATGACATCGTTTGGTGTTAAACCAAACGACGTCGTTTTCTTCAACTTAATAACATTCAACCGCAAGCAGATGGCGTCATATAAGTTTTTCAATTTACCGACGAAAATTCCGTTGTTAAAGTTCATTGGTAGGGGGGGTATTGATTCGGGGCTTATAACGTTATCAAAATGACATGTTTGGTATTAAATCAAACGACGTCATTTTCTTCAACTTAATAACGTTCAACCGCAAGCAGACGACATCATATAGGTTTTTCAATTTACCGACAGAAATTTCATTGTTAAAATTCATCGGTAGGGGGGAGGGTACTGATTCGGGGCTTATAACGTTATCAAAATGACATCCAACTTAATAACCTGCAAGCAGACAGCATCATATAAGTTTTTCAATTTATCGACGAAAATTCCGTTGTTAAAGTTCATCGGTAATATCAAACTACATTTAACCCGCCATCAATCTCTACACTTTTTTTCCGACGATATTGTTCTCGTTAGTAAATTATATTTTTCTGTCAATATTACCGACGAACATATTAATTCCGTCTGTAATTTGCGACGGTTTTGTTTTCCATCGTTATTTTTCCGTCCCTAATTCTTTTTCTTGGATTTCGACTTTTGGCAAAAGTTGGAATTATAAAACCAAGAATCTTTCGTATCTCAATCTGTTATTTTGTTTACTCTCCTCAAGTTTAAAGATTGCATTGCTGTTAAACCCCAACTTTTTTTTAATTCTTGTAAAAGAATTAGTATAATGGAATAGTTTTTGATACCAATTTGTTCTTTTGCTGCAGAGGCTTATGTTTCAACTAGTCCACACCAAAATTTTATGTCTAACTCATGTAGTTATTGCTGATGAGTTTAATGAAGAACTGGTGAACGTTGTAATATGCAGGTGCACTGGCGGACGTTGTCATCCCTCGCTGTGTTTCTTCATTTTTAAAAATTGTATCAACGAGTGAAATGGAGCAAAACTAAAGAAAGGGAAGGACTGAACTTCAAAGGATAGGAAAGTAACAACTATTAAATCATTTTCCTTCTCAGATGTTAACTTGACCGACCGACAGCCTAACGTCTTTAGAAACCTTGCGTTGTCTAGTCCCAAACTGTAGTTCATTTGGACTTTGTTTCCACTTGCATGGCGGTACAGGTTCACTAACAAGTAACATCAACCAATTATTCATTGTCTACTTTTCTTTATCCACAAAGTTTGTGACGAGTGGAACGCAGTAAAAATTTGGGAACGCACAGAAATTACTACCTCAAGAAACAAAATGAAATATGAAATAAAGCTAATCGAAAGAATGAAATCCCATGAATCTCCGCTCGTATTGTGCGCCTGGGACACCATGGACCGTGTAAATTTAAGCCCATACTTCCCTGGAATCTATTTCAGGTGGTGGCTCAAACGGCGATCGCTGTCGACATGTTAAGGTCAGACTCGCGAGCCTAAAAGGTATGGACATTCGATCATTCACTGAGAGAAAAAATGGAAGTTCAAACCAAGTCTCCAATGCAGAAAAAAAAAAAAGAAGAAGAAAAGATAACGTTAACCGTGAAAAGGACTTTTTGTATTTTGGCCGATGAGCAACTTCTTCAAGTCTTGTTTTCCATCTCAACACTTCTAATGCCGTGAGATCAAAGTTGTTTTTTTTTTTTTTTTGGTCACTATATTGTGCTTAAAACATTTAATTCTGAAAGTACTTTTGATCTAACCGGAGTTAACTGTCATTATCAGAATAGAAAAGCTAGTTTAATCCGAGTTAAAATCACAGTGGATGTAGGATGAATAGTATCCAATGTGCAGTAGCGAGGTTGGAGATGTGACAAGGGAAGGGTTAATACTTAAATAAGGGGAATAAGGAGCAGTGAGTTATGGAGGCATAAGATACACAATATTTTGTAATATATTTGGATGCAGAGCTAGTGAGTGGTGACAAAACAAGATATCAACACGAGGCAATTTTGAAGTTAAACCACGGCATGGCACGGGAGAGAGAGTTGTTTCCCAGCCGTTAATAAGTTTCTTAGCCCATTCCCTGCTCGTTTACCGTCCTCTGTTAGCGCTGGCAGGTATATTGAGCACCTTAAGAAAATGTCTGGTGTGAGGGAAGCGATTAGTTCAACGATAGACGTAATTAGCGGGGAAAGTGTTCTGACGAATGTCATATGACACTCATGTCATTTTATCCTTCCTTTCCCTGTATAAAAGAATTAAAAATAGGGACGATCCCTTAACCAATTCTGATAACGACTATGGAACGAGGGACAGAAAAAATATGTTCCTCTGCTTCAAAAGCAATCTTATTGCAATAAATAAATGAAAATTAGATAATTGAGAGGTACGTATTAACAGAAAGATATGGTTCGTGCAAAGAGAGTATTAAACCGGTTCCAGTAAATGGGCTCATGATTAGCAGTCAGAGGTGGTACGTAATAGGGCAAAAGTTGAAGCTTTGGAATTGACACTTGGCAAAAGTTGAAGCTTTGGAGTTGACACTTGACAATGTCAATGTCGACTTAGAACATTATCCTCCCCTATCTCCGTAATCAACTGCTCAAACTGATTTAATGGAGTCATGATAGAATTGGCTTGTCATCAACTGCAACTATCAGCATTCACAAAACAAAATAGGAGGAGAGAGACTGGGGGCTACTATTACGCAAAAACTTCAACTAGCATATAATATATCAAATTATTGTCTCTTCTATTACACAACTGTTGTTGTGTTACCCACGTCACATATACATCAACTTCAAATTATTTATTTTTAGTTTCAGTCTTTCACATTAAATTAAACAATAAAAAAGTACATCATATCCCACGCGGATGAGTTCAATAGTGACAAATTTCTTTGTAGAGTTCGGATGACTATAAAACTCGCATCAAGAGCCTGAGTTGTGGAGGGTAATCTCGTCTATAAAAAAAGCTTATCCACGTAAACGGATCAGTAGTGCGCTTCCATTGTCTTGCCGACGGAGGAGACGTTGGGCCCCACGCGCAAAGGGCGGGAGATATGAATAGTAAAACAAAAACCATATAACATTTTAATATACAAAGCGAACCGTTGATTACGGATTAACGGTGAAACCAATCTTGACCGTTCCATTAAATTCCAGCAACTCCCTGCGTTATCACAACCGAATGAATGGACGGAGACAGATTAATACAATTAAAGTGCAGATGTTAAGTTGATAAAAAATTAATAAATAAACAGAAAGAGAAGAGACTCATTGATGAAGTGCTGACGTGGAACATAGAGAGAGAGAGAGAGAGAGAGTTTGAAAACGAGGGTGTGGTCTTAAAAGGCCAATATAAACAGACATGCTGCCTGCAGTTGCCGTGTTCTTGCCTCCTATACCTCGTCTATTTTCCTCTGGTTCTTTAGCTTGTTCTGTGTTTTCGGTTTTCGGTCTTCGCTCACTGTTCTAGTTTGTTGGTTGGTCTGGTAATTTCTTCTTTTTTATATACTGTCTTTGATTAGCGTCCTCTGTCTCTGCTAAAAAAGATATAATACCATACATCACAGTACAAATTCCCACAGAGAGAGAGTGACAGAGAGAAAGGGTACAACAGAGGTTATAGGAGACCAAAAAGAATTAGGATTGGGCAAAATGGTCTTCCAAGGAATGGTGCTTTTCATTCTTTCTCTTCTTTTCTTGTAAATATTTTATGATAGTTTACAGGATTTTACTGGAGTCGTGAAAGAGAGTGTTGGGAAGCCAAAGACTTTCGCGGGAAAACAAAAAGAAAAACAGCGATTAAAGAAAGTCCTTATTCTCCGACAAGATTTTCTGGTTTGTTGTTGAAAATATTGCGGGTAATGTGAATGCTAGAAGGGATTGGCTCCTTGAGTATGCGATTCCGAATATGCATGCTCTCTGAAGCTTGAAACTGGACTCCAACAACAGCCATATGGGCGTTAATTTCAAGATAGAGTACTTATCGCCTTTTCAGATAAGAAACCTACCAAGATAAACAAGAATTCGGCTTGTTTAACGATTCGCTGCCGTGGTGAGTAAATCATTTTCTGCTGCGAAAGAGCCATTCTTGAATTCGAAAGTTGATCAATTTTTGTGGCAAATGGAGTCCAACCAATCTTCAGAAATGCAAGAACCGAGCATCGACACTGACAAGCTGAGCTACGAAATCTTCTCAATCCTCGAAAGCAAGTTCCTTTTTGGCTACGACGATCAGAAGCTCTGGATTCCAAAACAAATTGCTCCACCAACCATCGAGCAAAAACTCGAGCATTTAATACCACCAATCACTGACATCAACAGTGTTTCAACAATCAAGAACCAGAGAGGCAAAATTTGCATTCTGTCAATTGATGGTGGAGGAATGAGGGGTATTCTTCCCGGAAAAGCATTAGCGTATCTCGAGCAAGCGCTGAAAACTAAGTCCGGCGATCCTGACGCAAGAATCGCCAACTATTTTGATGTCGCCGCCGGAACTGGAATCGGCGGAATCTTCACGGCGATGCTTTTTGGCTCAAGAGACCACAGCCGTCCTATTATGAAAGCCGATGATACTTGGCGATTTCTCGCTGATCAGGGCAAAAGATTTTACCGGTCTGGTAATGGTGGTGGAGGTCTTAAGAGGCTTTTGAAAGTCGGTTCAAACAGATCGACCGCGGCCACAATCGGATTAGAAAAGGTCATGAAAGAGACGTTCGCCGATAAAGGTCGGAGCTTAACGCTCAAGGATACGTTAAAACCGGTTTTAATTCCATGTTATGATCTTTCAAGCACAGCACCATTTTTATTCTCGAGAGCCGATGCATTGGAAACTGATAGTTTTGATTTCCGGCTCTGCGAGGTTTGCAAGGCGACGTCCGCCCAACCGGGGTTGTTTGAACCGGTTCAAATGCGGTCCGTGGACGGTCAAACCAAGTGTTTAGCAGTGGATGGCGGGTTGGCTATGAGTAACCCGACGGCGGCGGCAATTACGCATGTGTTGCATAACAAGCAAGAGTTCCCATTTGTGAGAGGAGTTGAAGATTTGCTTGTATTGTCACTTGGAACAGGTCAACTTCTTGAGATAAGCTATGAGTACGATCAGGTGAAAACATGGAGGGCCAAGCATTGGGCTCGACCCGTGGTTCGCATCGCTGGTGATGGTTCGGCTGATTCGGTGGACCAGGCGGTGGCTATGGCGTATGGTCAATGTCGGAGCGGTAACTATGTGAGAATACAGGTAACAGAGTTTCTTAGTGAGTTTGGATACGCAACTTGGTATGCATGAGACAGGCCAGGCTGTTATATGGGGTGATGTTCTTGAATCAATTTGTCTTTGTTGGACAAATATATACAGCATTGTGTCACCATAAATAACACTTATTTCTCTAAGGTCCTTTTTTGGGGCTGTCAGCCGACAGGTTGTAGAGGAGAGTGATGTGTTTTAAGATCTTTTCATGTAAGAGGCAAATAGTTCTGGGACCTGGCCTATTCTTTTGGGTGTGTGTCCTTTGATGCTAAGTTTCTTGGTTGGGTACTACATGTGCCGACCTTGGTGTCTGGATGGGTTTGGACAATGGACTTCTGGCTCTCAATATCCTTACTAGCTATCCTTATTTTTCAACTCCCCTTTTTAGTTAGTGGAGGTGATTTGGTATCTATATCACTGACCTATAAGAAGGACTAACTTCTAAAAACAGAGCAATGCGTAGATTATTTGGAAGAGTTGGTTTGCTTGGCAATTACTTCATTTCCTCATCTCTCAACTGTCATTTCTTTCTGAGGCTGTTTTAACTTCTTGTCCTCATAGATTCCGAAGAAGTAAATAAGACTGAACTATACTTCCAGGTAAATTAAGGAAAAGAAGTTATGTTGATATTTGTTGGCAGAATGATGAGAAAAGGGGTGATTGTAGTATCCTCGGGAGATACTTTTTCCCCTTCATCTTCTTAGCCGAGTTAATTGCAAATGGGTCTTGGATTTCTACAGGTAGAGTTGGGAGGTATCCTATTGGACAATGATTGATCATAAAGCATCACTCGTCTTTTATAATTAGGTATTAGTCAAAGGATTAAACATGTTTACCGTAATCAGCTTTGCTGTTGTCAATTATGTTGCTCTTAAGTTATACTTTTAAATTTGGCACCAAGCTCTTTAACTTCCCCATACCTGTACTCTATGATCTTCAAACAGCTGTAGACGTTTTTACTAAAGGAGCAAATAGTACGACCCTGTTAGTTCCGATGGTCCCATTCTTTTAATGATTGGACACAGGGTCTAATTAATTTTTATGTAAAAGTGAATGCATGGTAGACTATGTATAGTAGAAATTAGGCTTACTCCACTGAAGCAAATAGTGCGACTTTGCTTGTTGGTTTTTGTTTCCATGTTTATGCTTTTATCTTTTTCTGGATTAATTTGTGTGAGATTAATCTTTCTAGGTTCCTCTACAGTGTTTCATATCAATGGAATGTTCTGATTATACTCCAATTAACTTTGCTGTGTCAGGCAAATGGGTCCAGCTTAGGTAGGTGCGGACCAAATGTGGACAGTGACTCTAGTCCAAACAATGTGAAGATGTTGATTGGAATAGCAGAAGAAATGTTGAAACAGAAAAATGTAGAATCAGTGCTTTTTGGGGGCAAAAGGATTGGAGAGCAGAGCAATTTTGAGAAACTCGATTGGTTTGCCAGTGAACTTGTGTTTGAGCATCAGAGTAGAAGCTGTAGAATTGCTCCCACTGTAGCATTCAAGCAAGCTCCCCCAAAACCCACCTAGACTATTTATTCAACATTTTTTAAGAAGGAAAAAACTAGAAAAGGTATGTATCATTGCCTCTATAGTTTAACATTATTTGTCTAAAGTGGTATCTTAGTGTTTTATTGAAGTAGTCAAGTAAAAAAACAAACAAACAAACGTTTTCTTATAATATTTAAACCATGAAAGGTACTCTAATTAAAACATTTGTTACCAACATAATTGATGAACATGGTGATATTTAATATGAGACATAATGATTTGGAGTGACACCAGTTGATGATTACATGGGATCTGAATTGCCTTTTCAACAATGAAATGTCCCTTGTCAGTTTAGAACAAGCACATTTAGCTCATGACTTTTTTAGATTGCATTTCTTAATACCCCGTGCGTTATCCAATTCTTGCGAAACCCAATATTTTCAAACTTTTAAGCAAAATCGCTATGAACCAGATGCCAGTAATGGCTAGAATTTATCATTTAGTGTGCAATTGTCATTTTCATTCAGAGAGTTGTTACTGGCTGCTGTTTTTGTTGTAAAAGATGGAAAGTATACGAATAGGTGATGTGGGAAAGACATCCTCAATTTTTGTCGGTCTACCGACACTGGTTCTTGTGATCACAGTTCGGTGATATATCCGTCATTCTATAGAAAAAGGACCTTCTTCTCTTCAAAAATGTGTTCATTTTGACAAATATAAAATATGCAACCAAAGCATTAAGTGCACATATCGGTAGTACGCAAAAGTCATTCAAGGCTCTCTGTGATCATAGTTACTTTTGTACTGGCAGGGCCCTTCCACTTTCTACACCGGCCCTTTGGTTAATTTTCTTTTCATTACTTGTCTATTACCCCTTGCCCCATTCGAGTACTTGGTTGGTACGTTTGTTTTTGTCAATGTGATTTTAAAGTTACCCTGTACACATAGCACCAATCTGTCCATGCATTTGTCTGGTACTTACGTCTTGTTCTTTAATTCGTGTAATTGGAGTTCCACAATAAATTCCCACAAGGTACAGACAGAGGCAGTCCTTGTGGATTAGTTAGCACCATGTGACATTGAGGACCATTTGACGTTCAACCAATACCATTGGGAAAGAGTCTCTAGACTTTGGACTTCTTACTTTAGTTCTTGTGGACTTCTTCCTATCTTCTATATAGAACTTGTTACTTTCCCTTTGACTAGCGGCTTTCCAAGTGGAGAACATATAATGAATGCGTTTAGATATCTACATACTATGTGCTAACATTTAAGTACGACTTTTTAATCATCCGACACTTATTAAAGTAATTAAGCGCTGTCTGGTAGGTAAAAAAGAAGAGACAGCCTGAACATGTGCCCATAATTACGGCTGTTCGCATACTTGTTTGTTGTGTTTTTGGTTCAGCTTTTTATTATGATGCCTAGAGCCATGCCATGTATTTTATTAAATATATGTAGAGATCACAATTAAAGTCTCCCCAGTTCAAGATCAGATGGCTAGGTCTGGGTTTACTAAAGTTTCCAGTTTAGATGGCCGTCACAAATCTTGATTTAAAATTTCTGTTGATTTTGACTTTTAAAACGATATTGTTTTGTTATAATTATTTAAAATATCATCATTTTGATCTACAAATTTAATTAAGTAAACATTAAACAATGTCGGTTTGATGAATCACACTAAAATAATGTTATTTTAAAAGGGTACAAGGCTTGGGTCTCATCCTGGACTCGGACCACATGTAGGAGATTTGGTAGCCAATAGCGGACTTAAACCCATTGCAACTTCTAATTTATGGTCAAAAGAATTTGTCCATTATGTGATTTTGGGCTTTGTGCGTATGGGTATCTTGTATTTTTACCGTATATGAAATTTCTATCTCTCGTATTTATGAATCTATTTAATCTGAATGTCCAAAAGTTCTCTTGAAACACAGGTAAAAGTTATTTATGAGAAACACAAGAAAAGGAGGGAGAAATGTAAAATAGATCAGCTGTTACTGAGATAGCTAGAGAAGTAAAGAAATGGAGGATGCAAGAGAAAAGGACAAGTAAAAGCGCATAAAGCTTAGAAGATCTTAGTGGGATACTTTGCCTGCCAGAGGACAGGCATAGTCTTGTCCACACCAACTATCTCCAGGGACATGGAACCAAGAAAAAGCAAAGAAAGGATTTAATTTAGTTTCTTTGAAGGTCAAACCAACCATCAGGTGTGAATCTTTTGACGTCAATTAAGGATTTGGGCTGTGGGGTTCGTTTCCATATTCTATCATCCCTACCCCTACCCTTTTTTTATTTTTATTTTTCATTTTTTAAACTATGATTTGGTCTTTTCAATTTTTAAGTCAGTCATAACTTGAGTTGTGAGGTGGAAAGAAACCTTAGGAGAATACCCTAAAAGTTCTTCGTCCGACCTCTTGTCCTATTTTTCTTTTTTTATTGAGGGTTGGAAGGAGCAAAACCTCATTTCCTCTATTGACTATTGGGAGAATATGCATGTCATGAATTTCCCGTTAATGCCTGAGCAATAAGACATAGTGAAATCTGTTATATTCTACAGCAATATTGTCCAAACATGACAACAATTTTTCGAGGTCTAGGACGAACTTTGTCCCGAACAGCATCTTAAATATAGGTTAGACCAAAATATGCTTGGCTTAGAGACTAAGAACAACCATTCTGGCCTTTACTCCTTGCCAATCATAGAATGACCAGAGAGACAGGGAGTGAAATCGTCTGTTCCTTTTATCAAGACGAGCTCTGTTCCATCAATACCTGACCACAAACTTTGCCGAGACCTACTGAAATTTGTGGATGGCGGTTGGTCTTGGATAAAAGGAACAGGGAAATTAATCCCGAGAGACAGCACCTAAGGTAAGTGAAGTCACAATCATAAAGACGTGACGTCGAATCAAAATTATCAAGTCAACAAAAATGTGAGACCAACTGCTCCTCTTGAATTCCCTATGCAAATAATACAAGACTCGTGACCGACCATATTTCATGCACATCAACATGATAATACTGTTGTGGCCACCGATTTAGACTAACCCGATATTGGATTTACTCCTAACAATGTTAATACAGCTACTATACCTTTATGCCAAACCCTATAGTCCAACATTTCCTACTTTTCAGTCCTATCCAGCCGATACGGTATGGTAACTTTTAGTTGTTACCAATGTTGGTGTTTTCAGTCCATACTAATCGATACCAATACTCATAATACTAGTATTGTACTAGATGGATTTATAAAATTAAATTTTTCTAGGACTAAATTGTAAAAAATAAAAATTTATATCCTACTAACCCTAACACAACAAACAAGTGTCAGTCCGTTTCACAGTTTTACAGGGGCGGATCTACAATGGGGGACACTTGTTCCCACTGCTTCCAACAAATTTTTTATAAAAAATTATTATTTTCAATTTTATCCTTTATAAAAAAAATAAAATTTTATTTCTATTAAAATTTTACCAACTTAAAATTAAAATCTTATCTTTATTAAAATTTTGCCCTCCAAAAAAGTTTCTGAATCTACGCTGTTATCACTACTCAGCCTCTCACTCTGTGGGCTCAACTATAGTCACCCACTTCGTCTCACTGTCGCCACTCGTCACCGTCGCCAATCTTGGGGTGAAGTCCCACCATCGGCACTCGGCACTCACTTAGTCGTTCGATTTTTGAAGGTGTCACCAATTCGCGCTCAAGACTTGGTTATTTGCCACCGCCTCTCTCACTCTCATGCTTCAGCTACAATCACCCCCTTCGTCCCACCCTTATTTTAGCCACTTGCCATTGTCGGTAGTCGCGGTGAAGTCCCAACGTCACCACAGTTGCTAATCGCCACTCAAACTCGCTTAGTCATTCGGTCTGTCACAGCATCACCAGCTTGCGCTCCAACCCTCTTCTCTGCCACAACCATTGCCAACTCTAGGCTTCATCACAAGTTGCAGCGTTGCCACTCTTGCCCTCCATCCCCTTATTCCACACCTCCACCTAGGTTGTAAAATGTTGTTTGCTGCTGTCTTTTAGTTGTTTTTGATAAAGAAGATACATAATAGTGATTAGCATAATACCATAATCAGATTATATAATGTTTATTACTTTGTTAATGACTTAAATGAGGTAATTATATCTAATGTTTGTTTTTATAATTATGTTAATTATTTGTTAAGAGTTTTTGTGGAATTAAATTATGATTTAATGAGGATAATTATATATAATGTTTGTTTTTATGATTATATTAATTATTTGTTAACTTTTTATGTAATTGAATTATGGATAACATAAAACTTTATTAATTATATAATGAATAAATAAATCATTAGGGTTAATTATCATAAAATTTCAAATTTTACTCAATTTTACAATTATAGCTTGAACTTTAAAAGTAATTAAATACCAAAAATTTCAAATCTAACCTGAAGTTAGTATTTCCTCAGCGTTGATTACGTGGGAGTCATATAAGACATAAATCTAAACATGTATTATTATATCTGTATTAAATTGTATATGTTAGAGTTCATTAAATTAATTAAGTAAAATTAAGCAAATTTAAAAAATAGTTTAAACCCCAAAATAATTTGGGATTTCATATTCTCTTACCTTTTTTCCTGCATGCCATTTCTTATGGCATATATTGTTTTCTAAATTGACAACTTGTCTTTCATATTACACACCTTGTCTTAGCTGTCTCACACCTTTTCTTTGCTCCTCTTCACATTAGAGTGTTTTAGACTAGCTACAAAATTTTTTTTGCTCCTTTTCATACTAGCTACAAACTATCACAGACCATTCTTCATTATCTCTGTAACTAATAGTTGCAAGAAGCGTTTTACATAAATAAACCAGTAGTTACAGTAAAAATTTTACATCATTTTTCATTGTCTCTTTTGTTGAATATAATTTCTCAATTTTTCTTTAGATTGTGCACTAAATATAGTGGAAGGTGTGAATGGTGGGTGATTGACGATGTTTATGTGTGTAATGTAGACGGGTTTGGACAAGATATATATGTTGTCCACACGAATTCTTATTTTGCAGCCTACTTTTAATCACTATTCTATCTTGTAATTTGTGAAATGGTGTATGAAACATGAATATATCTTGTAATTTGTGTAATGGTGCCTGAAAAAATGAATTTGTTATATGTTATTCATAGCTTGTTGAAAGCTCGTACCATTCCAACTTTGACACAACCTTTTGCAATATGCATTCCCAATTTCTTCTATAGAAAAACATCCCATGTCTTTTCTGTGCTTAGTAGAACTAAAGGAATACCTTGTAAAGATCCCTTATGTAGACATCTTCTTAACTTTTGGTAAAGAACTATACATTAAAAATGGGATATTTAGGACACTTAATCAGGAAGAGATCGAATGCAACTTGCAAGGCTAATGTTTATAATTTCATTGTTAGGCTTATTAAAATTTTGATTAGTAGAAGGCTTACAGATTTTACAAAGGAAAAAGTTGTTGTGAGTTAATTTTGTATATCAAATTCATTTTGTTTCAATTAAGTTGTATAGAGGATGGTATCCTTATAAAGTGAAACTTCAGACTATAAAATGCTAAAACAAGTAAATGACTAATTTTTTTGAAAGCATACTGGTAAAAATTAAAGCTTTTCTATTCGAACATTTCGGATATGTTATCTGAAAATAAAAAGCATAACGACTTTCAATTCTTATATAATCTCTCTTTCCATTTTCATCATCATTACATAAGAGCTACATGATTAATTTCAATAATGCCTATTCCAAAATTTATTTTGTTTCTAACTAAATAAAAACTTATGTAACAATCTATCAACTCTACTCTAACTCGTACATAGGCTATTACTTGTTTCTGATCTATGTAGGAAAACATTTGTAATACTTTTGTTGTTTGATTTTACTAAATATTGTAAAATCTTTATTTGATGGAAATACTCGACATCTCATAACCATGCTTTGAATGAAGTATTTTGCAACAATTGAGTAAATGTTGGATCCCATTTCCAGAATCCAACTCTTAACAAATTACCATCATACTTGAGCGTGGTTCTTTGTAATCTCTTCTTTCTCTGATACCACAAATGTTGGGCACCGATTCCGGAACCCAACCTTTGAACCATAAAATGTGTGCGTATTATTGCTCGTCATACAAATGTGAGCGTAGTCTAAGAAATCATAAAGCTTAAAGTCTCATATCATTTTTAGGTTCCTTTTCCATAACACATCTCATTTATATATATTTTATGAAACAACAATTCACAATCAAAATAACCATCTCAAATCAATAACTTCCTCAAATATACCTAATTTCAACTCCACCTT
>JAOTAX010000198.1:17745957-17767575 GCA_025629825.1 Erythroxylum guanchezii | reverse complement strand
TTTAAATAAAATGATAATATATACCTTAAATTTTTCTGTCTCCCAAAAGTCACACAACCAAAGCCAATCATTAGGACAAGTAGAAAGTTTTTCATAAACACTTTGTTTCGCCAACGCCAGACCACCTTCAGCTTTAATCTTTTGAAAATATCTACGAGCATTAGGCCGAAAAGTGGAATATTGCCTGGCAAATGATTTCCATATGCACTGAACAACATGTGGCTCACCCACTTCATAACTTAGCTTATTCTACAATGAAAAAAATAGAGATATGTTACATTATATCATATCATAAAAAAATTAGAACAAAATATTATTAAAGTGAATAGAAAAAAGAAAAAAAAACTTACAACCAACTATCTGAAAAGATTTTCTTTTTTCTCATTTGAAATGTTTGCCAAGCCCTCAACTTGCGTTGGGACTTCAAGTCTATTCAAATCCACTTCTCACTTTTGGTTCTTATTCCCATTTTATTATTCTGATTCTTTTGTTACTGATTATCAAACGAGACGTAAGAGAGTTTCTTTATCTTAATTTTATTGTCTTGATTTATTTAAAAATAGTTTAATAACGACGGCGACTGATGTCTATTATCCCTGTCAAAGCCCTTGCTTCTTTTCCTTTTTCTTAAGAACAAGAGAACTGTAAAAACCACTCACGGTGCGATTCAAGTGAACGGAAAACCCAACTCTATCTAGCAAACGTTTCCCATCTTTTCGTTTCTAAGGTTTCTGTGATCATCATTTCCTTCGATAATGGCGATGGCTGCTCTCAAGCGCGAAGCCCGGCGATTCGCCGCTACCCCTCTCTTAAATCCTCACCCAATCGCCGCCGCAATCCGATCCTCTGTCACCTCCGAGTACGACTCCATTTCCCTTTCATGAATATGAATGGATTGGATTTATTTGCACTTTGATCTTCTTCTTCTTTTACATATATAATCTTTGTGTTTGTTCCTGTGAATGCGGTTGGCTGAGAAGTGTCGGATTAGTATTATATAGCGATTCATCTCCATGATTTTGTGCTTCCTCTTTGTTGGGAATACCGGAAAAGAAAAGAAATTTTGAAGTTCAACGTCGATGGGTGTACTGTGGTGAAAATGGATGTGAAGTGGATTTTGCAGGTTTCAAGATGATAAACTGATGGATTTCAGTATACTTTGCTAAAAGTTTAGACAATGATAACAAATTTAGCTTTAATTGTTTCGTTGATTGGCTTCAAAATGTTATGTAATTTGTGATGTTCTGGTTTATCTGCATAATTTGGTACATCCAATTATTATGATCTGGTCCAGTTTCTTTTATTCCTGCTCTTCTGATGCATTCTTTTGTATTTGGTGTCGGGCTCTGTGCATGAGTTTGTTCTGCATATCCATTTGCAATATAATTGTAGAACTCATTTGCAATATATTGTTAAACACATTGCTTTGTGACAGAATGAATTCCTCTTCGAGAGGAGGGATTGGATGACAGTTCCAACAAGTGGTTCACGATTGGTGAGACTCATTTTTCTTTCTAATAAAAGAATGGTGAAAGGACAAAATCATTGTTGAAGTTTTCCCAATGTTTTAACTACTCTTTACTAATTGAATGGATCAAGGGGCTAAATCCACGTTTTGGAGTTCAAATAGTTCTGGCAAACAAGTTCATTGATAAGGCTCTTGAATTTAGACCAAAACTCCTCATCCTTATTGTTCCACTAGAAACAGAAAGGTAAAAGGTCAATTTTTGTTTTTCTTTTCTTTTTCTCTCTTATATATCTTTAGTTTTTCTCGAATGCTAAATACCGATATTCTTTTGAATTATCTGCATTTCATTAGCTGCTCATTCAATTGCCCTATATTTCTTTTTTATCGTGTTTTCGTTATTGATTCTCATCCCATTCATGGAATCACTATACTTTTGAATGCTGTAGCCCGAAACGATAAAAATCAACCAATCAGACCAGGCAAGAGCAGCTGGCCAAACTACACAAAGACCAGGTTGTTGTGGTTCTTAAAGATGCCAAGTTGAAGAAGCATACGGACACATTCCTGAGCATATTGATGAACACTAATTTTGCCAGAACTTTGTGATTGATGCTTATATTGTTTTACATAATCATTGAAAAACCCGTACATTTCCTGTGACTTTTATGAGAAATTAATGTCCTTATTAGATCAATTTCCCCTAATCTATTCTTGATGTTTGAAACACTAGTGCCTGACGCAGCCTCTTACTCTGACTTGTGATGCTTTAGTTGCTCGTCTCTTAACTTCTTTTGAACGTTTCTTCCTGAAGTAGATGATGATGAGGAAATGACCGATTGAATTTACAAACTATTTCAATTTATCAATGGTTTTATAGGGCTCTGCATCTTCAATCACCAAACGTGGAAAGGACATTGGAGTTGCGGGATTTAATTGTATGCAAATTTGATTGTTGTTAACCAATAAAGGGTTAAATTTACTATGTTAGAATGGGTTTAAGATTTATGATTTGAATCAAACTCAGACCAATTTGAATTATTTTTGTAATCAATTTTGGTTACTGGCAGGTATACATTAGGAACCATCCAAATTATTTTTGCGATCAAGTTTTGGTGGCTAATGCATACACTCTAGCGACTAACAATTAATTTTTTGTTGCTAAATTATAGTAAATATAATACAATTTATAACGATATTAAAACTATAGCAACAAATTATTTGGTTACTAAAAGTAAATTTTTAGCAACAGCATCATGTCGTCACAACATGGTTATTAAAAGAAATTTGATACATCATTTGTTGCAACCATATAAAAATAACCGCAACTAATGACTTGGTTGCTATAAGATTATTTTTTACCAACAAAAATAATTTGGCCGCAGTATGAATAGCTATAGTAACCATTGACTTGGTCGCTATAAGATTATTTTTTAGCAACAAAAAAACTTGATCACAGTATGCATAACTATAACAACCATTCTAACATTATAGCGACCATGAAATTTTACATTAGCAAGTATAAATTTGGTCGCCAATAGTTCTACCTTTGGTGACCAATTTTAAATGGTTGTTAATAATACATTTTTAACGACCAACGTAATAATTCATCACTGAACACTTTTAGTAACAACCCTATAGTGACCACCTGTAACCAACACGATTTTGGTCGCTATAACTTTTAACGACCATTTTCTTACTTTTAGCAACCATTAATAATAGTTACTTAAACTAATTTTTCTTGTAGTACATCTTGTATCCTTTTCCAGTTTAGTTTTGCACACCTGCAGTTTAGTGAAAGATGGTCCATTATTTTCCTTTGAGTTTTGCAATATTCACAACTTGGATTTTCAATGTTAAACTTCGGATCGTCCTTTGTATCCAATCTCCCTATTATAGCTGGCTAGAGGATTATTGCAAGTGCAGGTTGAATGTCTGCCTCCCAGACTATATATATTTACCCACTTGCTACAGATATATGATTTTAAAGTCTAATAGTAAAATATGGAAGGTGTTAGGTAACCTATTTTATTCGCTTAAGCGATTACCTAAGTATGAAAATATATTTCAAATCAATAGACATTTTTAAGGCAAAAAAATTTAAGTGTGAGATAAATAAAAGCATGTTGAAGAAAGAGAATAAAACATATTATATAATGCCTAAGAGTTTGCAATTTTACCTAAGAATTAAAAAAAATAAATACTTAGAGTGGTATATAAGGATTAAAGTAAAATTTAAAACATATATATGGATGAATGGTTTCACTTAAGGCTCTAAAATAAGATATATGAAGTTACCTAAACCGTGTCGTAAGTGTTTGAAGGTAAACAAATTTCATAATTTGATTTTACAAGGGTAAATTTGATCCATAAAAGAATTCCTAATATGAAGACTTTTTATTTGAAATGGTAAAAGAACACTAAAGTAAATGACTAACTTTTAGAAATTAGGCTAAAAAAGAGTTGACATGGGTTATTAAAGACATAAAAATAAAATATTGGACTTGTTTTCTGTTAACTTAGAAACCTTTTTAGATTTTGAATTATTTTGGAAAAAGAAAAAGAAACTAAATATTTACTTTTTTAAAAAAATAGACCTAAATTCTAGAAAGTGATGAAAATTAAAAAAGCAATCAAATGGACATAAAAGCCTAAACTCCAACTAAAAATTGGAAATAGGTCTAAAGACTCCAAATTTTCACTAATAAAGGAAATTGCTTTTAATAGACTTGCAGGTCAAATTAAATTTTTAAATCTTAATCCAAACGAAAATATATAAATTAAAATCTAACAGTCTAAAATTTTTAACTAAATTTAGAAGCTTTATTTAATAAATGAAAATGGGCTTTAAAAGTAGTTAATAAAATTTATTAAATAAATGGAAATAGGTTTTTATTTAAGACATCTCTGCCTCCCCACTCATATAAACAAAAAAGAAAAAGAAAAAAAAGGAAAGAGATTTATACTTTTCTTTTCTATATTGATTTTAGGAAATCAGCCCATGCATTAGATATATTTATATAGAAAGCCAAGCTTAATTTATTTTAAAAATCATGATTTGGGATTGAGCTTACTTAAACCAAAGCCTAAGTGAGATTTTCCTATACATAAAAATGTGATTAAATTAAGCGAAAATATATTTTAAAGTGTCAAATCTTTTGAAATATTTTCAATTTTACGTCAAATCTTTTAAAATTTTCAATTAAGTGATAACCTTTTAGAACCCTATCAATTCAGTTCAAAATATATGTTCTATCTGTGACTAATTGAATCACCGTTGGTCAATTAAATCTGGATTAACATTTTAAGTTATTCAAAGCTCAAAGTTAGTCCCTATAAAGGAATTTCAAAGGAACTCAAACTTACAGGCATCTGAATAACATTTAGACCTCATAGTTATGGATAATTGCCTATGAAACCATAATCTATATGAATAATTGCCTCAAATCTCCAAATCACATAAGTAAGACCAAAATATTTAAAAGGCTTTTTTTAATGAAATTTTAAATTTTTGGAGTGAAAAAATAAAAATACAAAAGAATAAGCGAATGACTTATTTGCCCAAAATCCAGAACATAAAATAAAATAAAAACTGAATAAAAATTACGAATCAACATTAATTCATCCTTTCAAACAAAAATAAATATAGTTTTAGTTTTTCAATTGGCCAAGAAGAACCCGTTGAACTAACATACATTGAAGCTTAATTCCAAATTCTAGCCTAATTGAAGAAAATAACATCAAAGCAAGTAGGAAATTAAGATAATGATAAGACCTAGAACTTTTGGATAAGACTAAGCTATAACTTCTTCTGGTTCACTCTTAAAAGAATGAGACTATGTTATATATGGTTGCAACTGAATATGAATACTATACATTGAAGTCAATATGATACCAAGAAAAACTACACCTACATATATGATGGGATAAGAGGGTATAAAATGATGAAAACCAAAACTCTACTAAGAATGGAAACTTCAAACGTATTGAGATTGGCCAAGTCACAATCATTTAAGCGTTGATTGATAATAAGACAATTTAATAACAGTAAGTTAAATAAATGGAAATAAGTAGGAAAGAGAATTATAAATAACAAAGTAAAAAATTTGCAAGACTATATTACCCATTGATAGCAACTAGAGCAAAATTAATGTGCAAAAAAGGAAACTAAATATAAACTCCAAAAAGGGACAGATGAACTAAACCAAACTTGACTGGCTACACAAAATCTACAAAACTATATGACTAAAATGCAATAATAAAAGCAACACAAACTAGGGAAGGGGAAGTAATATAACAAAACCTATAAGTAGTTAAAGCAGCAAAGTGAAAAACATTGAATGCTTAAAAATTGATAAAGAAGATAAACAAATAAATCATTATGTTCCACATGAAATAATTTATATTAATGCATAAACGGGCTCAATTTTCTCTTTTTTGCTTAAATGGTGTCATCATGTGTGAATTAAAATGTATATTATGTCTTTTAAGTTGACTCACGCATGTATACTTTATTGAATTCACTCTTTCTCAATGTATAAATTAAATAATGTAATGATTCCCATCTCCTTATTGGCTCACTCTCCACTACTATTTAGTACCTTAGTATCTACTTTTGACAGGCCACTATCTTACAATGACTAGGCGACCTGTCTGGCACTCCACAGTGGCCCTCCAATCAATATTTGATTCAGCTGGAAAGTTCCCATGAAGCTATGCCTATTACCCTTGTTATGGAAAATCTTTAACTCAACAATAAGAAATGTAAACAGTGGAGTTTTGTTTTTCAGTTTGTTAAAAATTTCGGCAGCACAACAACTGTATTTTCACATCCCAAAAATTTCAAAGTCCTTGTAACAGTTTAAAACACTTCTATTATCACATCAATTTCTAAACTACAAACCGTCTACTTCAAATCCACTCTCCTGCAACCTCAAATGGTTACATCAATAAAATTTGAAAAGCTAAAACAAAATCATGCATTTCATTTGAAAACCTTTATACACATCTATTCTTTACACAAATGTACATTCCAAAATGTGTTCAAGGATATGCAATAGTTCTAAAAAATATGTACAAGGAAAAAATACTGACATAGTAGAACGTGACTAAGTTGACTACTCACCAGGTGGAGTCCTTACTACTGAAGCCCCTAAGTGTGCACTTGGGAGATTTTATTTAAAACCAAAAAATAGAGTGTGAACTAAATGAGCTTAGTGAGTGTAAATAAAATTCTTTACAAATCGTTTGCAATTATTGACATCTCCTTAAAAGAAATTCATTTCATCAAGTATAAGACAATACCAATATAAAACATATAAGCCTTTTGAAACCAAATTTCTCAATTTTACTTTTAAAGAAAATAGTGTCGACATTATTTATTTTCATGAACTTTTTATACAATATAGCTCACCACAAAGTTCTTTGCACTATGGTACCCTTAGGCATAAGGTCACGGAGCTAGTTCTGCATTGCTTACCCGTGACTAAGCTGGTTCTACATCGCTTACCAATAATAGGTTAACCACTATAGACCGATAGTTATGGAGCTAGTTCTACATTGCCTACCTATAACAATTTTGGCTAGCACTTTATATACTTTGTACGTGTATAGGGTAACTCACTAGACTGGACTACTGATAGACATAATACCACCCACTGTTAGTAATTGACCCCCCAGACACTGCCATGCACATTTGAAACACTTTGACTCGTATAATATCATGTAATGAGCCTAACGATGTACCATAGGCTAAAAACGAAATAATTTTTCTTATTACTTTAACTTGTGGCATAAAGCTTAAACCATTTTATAGAGTAATTTATACAGTTTCGAAATAAAAAACAAATGGGAGATGTCTGGAGCTTGTCGCGAACATGACATTACCTTTGGCATGTATGTTCAAAATTTTCAACTTCTTTCAATCTCATAATCAAACAATTGAATGCATAATTTTAATTCACATGCCGTCAATTCTTTTGCAAAGAAGTTATTCAAATGAAACAATTAACATACAATCACTGTTTTGTAAATTTATTGTCAAGCACACTCATTCGTTCTATGCCTTTCCTTTACCTACACAAAGCGCATTTTTCTTAGGCATTTATTTCCAATTCAGAAACAAGGCATTAACACTATATATTTTGTTTAATCAATCGTAACTTTTGTGTCACATTCGTGACCCCTTTCCAGAATTCATACCTCACTTTGTTCTATAGTTTTCATATAGCAAACGTTCACAGTAAGTTTTGAGGTCTTCTAGAAATTTGTTACCCTATGTCTATATTTTCCATATCATAAAAAATCATGTTGTTTCAACTTCTAAATCATCAAACACGTACCAAATATCACAAACTACTCCAAAACACAAGTAGTATCAGGTTACCATTTTCAATATCAAATTTCAATATCATTCAACTAGAATTAGGTTATGATCTCTTCTACAGATTTTTAGTACTATGTCTTAGGTTTGATTTAAAGTTAGAATCACCTAATTTGGAGGTTTGTAGTTTGAGTTATGGGCAAAACACTAGGATTGTTCAAGTAAAGCGAGAATCCTAAGACAGAATTTCACTAAACATAGTTAGGAAAACTTACCACTTTCTTTCAATATTTTGGAAAATTGCAAGCTTTCTTCAAATCATGCTCCAAACCATGAAAAATCAGCTGCACCCTTTTTCCTCTCAAGCTCTCCCAAAACCCACCTTTGGCTCTCTCCTTTTCTCCTTTTGTTTTTCACTCGTGGGTAACTCACTTTCACTGTCACGGTTATGACAAAAAGAATGAAGCAATTTTCTTAACTTTACTCCTTTAACACATGACACATGTCATCTCCTATCATGAGTCATGAATCCACTATTCAGCATGTAAAAAGACCAATTTGCCCCTAATCACTATGCAAAAAGACCAAATTGTCCCTTAATGAATTTAATTAATTGATTAATCAAATTATAGTCATAAAATATTCCGTAATAGGCTTATCATCAAATTGACCATGAAATACTCTAATTAGGGTCGATACGTATTAACTAGATTTTTTTTTATAATTCGAATGGGGTTAAAATCATCGGTATCTATTATTTTCCAAAAAGGGCATTTTAAGTCCTAAACTTCCTAAATTCCTGAAATCCATCCAATCGAAATTATTTTAGATCCGTTTCAATACCATTATACTATAATACTTATTCTGCATATCTTCAATTGTTTTCAGGGGTCCCTAAAAATCACTATTTATACAAAAAAATACTATTCGCTGAACATAAAAATTTACCTTCATTGAAAGGAAATGTTTGGGGTTTTACAATCACCCCTTTTTATACAAATTTCGTCCTCGAATTTTAACTAGGTATACATGTTTAAAAATAATAAAGGATACAATGTACGCATCTATTATCCAGGATCCCATGTAGCTTCTTCTACTATATGATTCCTCCATAGTACTTTAACCAAAGGAATGATCTTATCATGTAGGACCTGTTCTTTATGGTCGAGGATCTGTATTGGTTCCTCTTCGAAAGTTAAATCTTCCTTTAAGTTCACCGATTTTTCCGTGATTACATGCGAATGGTCTGCTAGATACTTACGAAGCATAAATACATGGAAGACATTGTGAATCCTCGCAAGTTCATCTAGTAGGTTCAATCAATATGCCACTAACCTAACTCTTTCTGTGATCTCATATGGTCCCATGTAATGCGGACTTAGCTTATCACGTTTCCCAAACTTAAGTACAACTTTCTAAGGGGAAATTTTGAGAAATACTTTATCTACAATTTCAAACTTAAGATCCCTACGACAATTATCTACATAGCTTTTCTATCTATTTTGGGCTATCCTTAATCTGTCTCGAATAACTTGAATTTTATTTGTTGTCACTTGTATAAGCTCTGGACCTATCAGTTTCCTTTCACCTACCTCATCCTAACATAGTGGAGTTTTACATTTTCTTCTATAAAGTGCCTCATAAGGGGCCATACCAATGCTAACCCGATAACTATTATTGTACGCAAATTTTATTAGTGGTAAGTATGTATCCCAACTCCCCCTAAACTCCATAACACAAGAACTAAGCATATCCTCAAGTTTCTGGATAGTCCTCTCTGACTGTCCATCCATCTGGGGTTGAAAGGCAGTGCTAAACTTCAAGCGTGTATCTAAGGCTTTCTGTAAATTGGGACAAAATCTTGATCTAAACCTAGGGTCACGATCTGAGACAATAGAAATTGGCATACTATGGAGTCTCACTATCTCATCCACACAAAGATGGGCTAACTTGTTTAAGAGATAATCATTCTTGATTGGAAGGAAATGTATGGACTTTGTTAAACTGTCCACTATCACCCATATAGTATCGTGCCCCTTTTGATTTTGTGGAAGTCCTACTATGAAATCCATAATAATCTTCACCCACTTCCATTCTGGGATAGGGAGGGGCTGCATTAATCCCACGGGCCTTTGATGTTTTGTTTTTAACTGTTGACATATTAGACACCTAGAAATGAATTAATCTATTTTCGTCTTCATTACCCTCCACTAATAGTGTTCTTTGAGAGTGTGGTACATTTTTTGTGCTACCCAGATGCATGGCATAAGCTGAGGAGTGAGCTTCCTCTAAGATTTCTTTCTTTAAGTCTCCAATATCTGGTACACATAACTATTGCCCCCTCATCACTATACCATCTTCCTTAAGTGTAAGATCTATTCTCTGCCCATTCTCAACTTCATTCTTCAATTTCATCAACTACGGATCTTGTTTTTGTCCCTCTTTAACTTGATCCACCAAAATAGGATGAACATTAAAGGTAGAAATTAATGTCCGTTAGTCTGCCACGTCCAATTTCACTCCGAGAGATCTAATTTCCATTAGAAGTGGAAGATATATCATCTTCAGTTGAGCTATCAAATTGGTAGGTCTCCTGCGTAAGGCATTAGCCACTATATTGGCTTTTCTAGGGTGGTACTCCATCTTACAATCATAGTCTTTTATTAACTCTAACCATCTCCTCTGCCTCATGTTTAATTCCTTTTGAGTGAACAAATAATTCAAACTCTTGTGATCTGTGAAAATCTTATAAGAAACACCATACAATTAATGTCTCCAAATTCTCAATGCAAAAACTACTGTTGCTAACTCTAGATCGTGGTTGGGGTAGTTCTACTTATGTTTCTTCAATTGGTTAGAAGCATAGTCTACAACCTTATCATTCTGCATGAGAACACCCTAAACCCTATCTTGAGGAATCGTTATATACTACAAATCTATCAGTCCCCGTCAGTAATGTGAGTGCAAGAGTTGTCGTCAGTCTTTCTTTCAATTCCTCAAAACTTCGTTGACAAGCATCTGACCACTCAAACTTCTCTTATTTTCTCGTCAACTTGGTCAGTGGGCTTGCTATTCTGGAAAATCCTGCATCGAATTTCCTATAATAGCATGTCAATTCAAGAAAGCTCCTGACTTCCATCACAGTGGTGGTAGGTCTCCAATTAGTAACGGCTTCAATCTTTTAGAGATCCATACTAAGTCCCTCAACTGAGATGACATGACCTAAGAACGCAAACTTGTCAAAACAAAACTAGCACTTACTGAACTTAGTGTATAATTAGTGCTTTCATAGTGTTTGCAGTACAATCCGAAGGTGTTCTGCATGTTCCTCATGGCTTCTTAAGTACACCAATATGTCATTAATAAACACGTTCACAAACTTATCTAGGTACTTTCAAAACACCCTATTCATCAAATCTATAAAAGCAGTTGGAGCATTCACTAATCCAAAGGGCATAACTAAGAATTCATAATGCCCGTACCTAGTCTTGAAGGTAGTTTTCGGAATATCCTAGCTGCGGACTCTCAACTGATGATAACCTGATCTTAGATCAATCTTCAAATACACGTTGGATCCTTGTAACTAATCGAATAAATCATTAATCCTCGGGAGCAGTTATTGATTGCGAACTGTAACTCTATTCAGTTATCTGTAGTCGATACAGGACCTTAAACTCCTATCTTTCTTTTCAACAAATAAGATTATAGCCCCCATGGAGAAGTGTTGGTCTCACGAAAACCTTATCTAACAACTCCTCCATTTGCATTTTCAATTCCTTTAACTTCGCTGGAGCCATGCTGTATGGAGCAATTGAAATCGGTTAAGTATTTGGAGTTAGATCTATCTCAAATTCTATTACCCTATCCGGGGGTAATCTGAGAAGATCCTCTAGAAACACGTTGTGGAACTCTCTGACCACCAAAAATTATCTCCTAATTGAACCTCATCATTACTCGGTGCAATCATGTAAGCTAGATATCCTTGACATCTTTTACAAAGCATCTTAATAGCTCCCATGGCGATCACTAGACTAGTGGGAAAAGCTTTCCATATCTCAGGAAGTGTTACCTCCGATTTCCCCAATCAACTTAGCCTAAACTCCTTTTTAAAAAAATCCATTACTGCACGATGTATGGATAACCAATCCATTCCAAAAATAATATCAAAATCTCGGATATCCAATATATAATCATGCTTGCCAGAAACTCCTTACCTTTGATCAATATTTTATTATCTACAAATACTCCTTCAGCGTAGAGTGAGTCTCCAGCTGGGATGGAAACTACTATCCTAGCATCTAAAAACTAAGGCTCAACATTCAATTTTGCATAAAAATCTATAGATATGAAAGAATGTGTAGCACCGGGATCTATTAAAGCATAAACATCTTGCTCAAAGACATAAATCATACCGGTGACTACATCTGGTGTGGCATCAACTTCCTATTGAGTGATTACAAAAACTTAGACTTGTGTGTGGGGTCTACCTACTTGTCTTGTAGGGACTGCTCTTTTACTCCCTGAACCTCTATTGGCTGTAGCAAAACTCGTCTCTCTAGGCTGAGAACCTTCGGCGCTCTATTTATAATCCCCTCTAACTTATGGAGGTGCTGAGATATAGCTACTAACCTCTCTGTGGCGACTAACTACGGGCAATCTTTGATAAAGTGGTCCTCCTAACCACAGTGGAAGCAACCCGTCATATTCATCCAACACTAACCGAAGTGCCTTTTACCGCAAGTAGCACACTCTGGCACTAGGATCCTAGTGTCATGAGAGTCCCTGGACCTAGTAAGTGACCCAAAGGATCCCTAGCTAGATGATCCTCCTCTACTAAACCTCTAGCCACTAGACCATCTTAATTAATTTTTCTTTGTTGGACCCTAGGATGAACTAGTTAATGCATTGCACTTCTGTTTTGATCTTACACTCTGAGTCATTGTTATTGCATTTCTCTCCACTTTTATCGTAGTTTCAACTAATTCCCTATAGTGTGTCTATGAAGCCAAAGAAAGATGGATACGTAATTTAGGACTCAAGCTTGCAAAAAATCTCTTACATTTTTTTTCCTCACTTTTAGCAATAATCGAAACATTTATGATAAATTCCGAAAATTTCTTCTCATAATCTGTCACTGACATCAAACCCTGCTCTAGATGGAAGAATTCCTCTACCCTTACATCTTTATAACTTTGTGGGTAGAATTTGTTTGAGAACTCTCTATAAAATTCTACCCATGGTACCCCATCCAGTTGTCGTCTCTCAATGGCCTCCCACCAATCCTTCGCCTTGTCCTCGAGAAGAAAGGAGTAAAACAAAACTCTCTGCTCATCTATGCATCCCACAACTCTGTATATCTTTGTAAATTGGTCTAACCATATGAATGCACTCTCGAGATCTCCACTTCCATCAAAAGTATTTGTGCCCAATTTACAGAGATGGTCAATCGAATATCTAGAGGCTTCCACATTCTTATGTGGCTGCCGCATCACTGCGATGAGTATCTGAACTATATGTTTCGTATTAAAATGCATCCCTGCTGGTTCTATCAACCCTGACGATTTAGAATGTGGCTGGTTCATAGAGGAACTCACTGAATCTAGCATGTGTTCACCCTCTCGTGCTAAAGGTGTGTTAGGTGTGGGAGTCATTGGAATGGCTCTCTCCTGGGATGTTCATGGCCTCATCTGTGTATCGTGTTGTGTATTTGACAAAAATGCAAATGTGTAAAAGTTTCAATTGATGAAATAATATGCATGTAAATCACAACATTCTATTAGTCACCTCACTTTTAAAACAACGTAAAAAAATTAAACTAAAAAGGTGGCAACTCATTTATAAAAAAACCAAGCTTTGATAAACACACTAACAGACCCTTATCCTGCAATGACTAGGTGACTTGTCCGGCACTCCACCATAGTCCTCCAGTCAATATATGAATTAGCTTGAAAGTTTCCGTGAAGCTAAACCTATTATCCTTATGATGGAAAAACTTTAACTCAACAATAAGAAATGTAAACATTGGAGTTTTGATTTTCAGTTTATTAAAAAATTTGGTAGCACGATGTTTGTATTTTGACATCCCAAAAATTTCAAAGTCCTTGTAAAAGTTCAAAACATTTATATTATCATATCAATTTCTCAACTAAAAATTATGGACTTCAAATCCACTCACACGTAACGTCAAATAATTACATCAAAAAAATTGAAAGCTAAAACAAAATTATGCATTTCATTAAAAAACCTTTATACACATCTTTTTTTTTTAACATAAATGTACATTCCAAAACATGTTCAAGGGTATGCAATAGTTCTCAAAAATATGTATATGGAAAAAATGATTACACATCAACACCTGACGAAGTTGACTACTCGCGAGGTGGAGTCCCTGCTACTAAAGCGCCTGAGCTTGCACTTGGGAGGTTTTATTGAAAAATAGAAAATAAAGTGTGAGTTAAACAAGCTCAGTGAGTGTAAATAAAATTCTTTGCAAATCATTTGTAATCATTGATATCTCCTTAAAAGAAATTCATTTCATCAAGTATAAGACCATACCAATATAAAACATGTAAGCCTTTTGAAACCAAAATTTTCAATTTTATTTTAAAGCAAATAGTAGCAACATTATTTATTGTCATGAATTTCTTATACGATATAGCCCACCATAAAGTTCTTTGCACTATGGCAAACTTAGGTATAAGGTCACGGAGCTATTTCTGCATCGCTTACCCTTGATTGGTTAACTATTAATTACGGAGCTAGTTCTGCATTGCTTACCTGTAATAGGTTAACCACTATAGATTGGTAGTTATGGAGCTGGTTCTGCATCGCTTACCCATAACAATTTTGGCTAGCACTTTATATACTTTGTACATGTAGAGGGCGACCCACTGGACTAGACTATTGACAGAAATAATACCACACACAGTTAGTAACTGATTCCCCCCCAGACACTAGCATCCATGTTTGGAATACACTAACCAGTATAATATCATGTAAGGAGACTAATGGTGTACCATAGACTAAAAATGAAATAATTTTTCTTAGTAGTTTAACTTGTGACATAAAGCTTAAACCATTTTGTAAAGCAATTTATACAGTTTCGAAATAAAAAACAAATGGGATATGTCTGAAGCTTGTCACGATCATGACACTGCCTTTAGCCCATGTACATTCAAAATTTTCAAATTCTTTCAATCTCATAATCAAACAATTGAATGCATAATTTTAAATCACATGCCATCATTTCTTTTGCAAAGAAGTTATTCAAATGAGGCAAGTAACATATATTCACTGTTTTGTAAATTTATCGCCAAGCACACTCATGTGTTTTATGCCTTTCCTTTACATACACAAAGAACATTTTGCTTAGGCATTTATTTCCAATTCAGAAACAAGGCATTAGCACTATATATTGTGTTTAATCAATTGTGACTCTTGTGTCACATTCGTGACACTTGTCCAGAATTCATACCTCACTTTGTTCCATAGTTTTAACATAGCAAACATTCACATTAGGTTTTGAGATCTTAGAAATTTGTTCCCCTATGTCTCTAGCTTCTATATCATTAAAAATCATATCATTTCACCATCTAAATCATGAAATACGTACCAAATATCACAAGCTACTTCAATAAAGGGGCAGTATCAGGTTACCATTTTCAATCTCAAATCTCAATATCATTCAACTAGAATTAGGTCATGATCTCTTCTATAGATTTTTATTACGATGTCTTAGGTTTGATTTAAAGTTAGAATCACCCAATTTGGAGATCCGTAGGCTAAGTTATGGCCAAAAAATTAAGTCTATTCAGGTAAACCGAGAATCCTAAGACAAAATTTCACTAAACATAATTAGAAAACTTACCGCTTTCTTTCAATCTCTTGGAAAATTGCAAGCTTTCTTCAAATCATGTTCCAAACCATGAAAACCTGTCTTCCTCTCAAGCTTGGCCGAAACTCATCTTTGGCTCTCTCCTTTTCTCCTTTTGTTTTTCACGCACGGGTAACTCACTTTCACTCTCACGGTTATGACAAAAAGAATTAAGAAATTTTCTTAACTTTACTTCTTTAACACATGACACATGTCATCTCCCATCATGAGTCATGAATCCACTACTCAGCATGTAACAAGACCAATTTGTCCCTAATCACTATACGAAAAGACCAAATTGCCCTTTAATGAATTTAATTAACTGATTAATCAATTACATTCAAAAAATATTCTACAACGGGCTCATCATCAAATTGACCATAAAATACTCTAATTAGGGTCAATACGTATTGACTGAATGATTTTTTTTTAAAAATCGAATGGGGTTAAAATCATCAATATCTATTATTTTCCAAAAAGAGCATTTCAAGTCCTAAACTTCCTGAATTCCTGAAATCCATCCAATCAGAATTATTTTCGATTCATTTCAGTACCATTAGACTCTAATACTTATTATGAATATTTTGAATTCTTTTCAAGGTCAGGTCCCCAAAAAATCATTATTCATGTGGAAAAATACTATTCATCGAACATAAAAATTTACCTTCTTTGGAAAGAAAGGTTTGGGGTTTTACAACTTTATCTCTTACTAAGGATTTTAATGGGACATAGTCAGTAATACCCTAAAGATGAACCCCTTCAATTGAAAAAAAGTGTTTCATTCTAGTCTTCTAATATAGCTAATTGTATCCATTAATAAATGGAGTCCACATATGCTTTTACTAGGCTAAAAAGTGAATCAAATTATGATATAGTAATCTTTGATTAAAATTTGTTGGAAATTTATATGCAACGCTTGAGACTTACTCTAATACCAATTTTTGGTTATAGATGAAACATAAGGGTTGAATTAATTAATTATATACCTACTTTTTAGCTTATTTGAAAATTAATGAACAAATTTTATATTATAATTATATAAATTTCATATTGAAAATCTTGAAACAATCCTAATAATAATAAAATAGAGTATAGAAAAGAGAGATAAAACTAATCTATAGTGTTTTGACTAAACAACATTTGGCCTTTGTTCACTTTCTAAGCTCCACCTAGGAATTAACTATCTTTTTCCTTCAATGGGTGAAGAGGAACACTTATAATCATCTTATTTTGTTATAGATGAAGAGAAACCTTTGAAATCTTGTTTAAGGTTAGAGAAACTCTCATAATGTGTACATCAAATAATTGTATCAGTTGCATAACTATATATAACTTAAGACCTCTATTTTTTATTCACATCATTTAATTAAGGCTCAATTTATGTTATACAATCTTATGCACTCTCTAGCCCCTCTCAAAACTCTAAGCAACTTTCTAGTATGTCAAATGTTCCTTCCATAACTTAATTTTATTCTTTTATACCGTAAATTAACTTAATGTTTGTACAGTATACTAGCTGACTACTTTCTGCTAGTTTATTTATGTTCGACTAGCCTGTCACATAGCACAATGTATTGCACCTATTTTGTAATCTTTTGGTCTTAAGTTAGGCTAGCTAAACCAAACTCTTAGGCTAGTTGAATCCTTATAAAAATCAACTTTTGAAAATTTTAGGTCACTAATTTTCAATCCTTCAAATTTTTCAAAAGCATTTAAAAACCCTATTTGATAAAATCTTGATTCAGTAATTTATTTTAATATCAATATGATTTCATAAAATTTTAAACAAAATTTCTCTTGATTATGAAATTTATGCATTATGCCCTATGGAAATTCCTATCTTGTATTAATGCCTTTCTCAAGATTATTAATAACTAATCCTTGTTTGATTTACTAAAACCAACTTTTTCTAGTCAAAACACCAAAGATTGCTTTACTCAATTTGTAAATTTCACTATTAGGTTTGACCCTAAAATAAAATATTTATATCAACTTATCTTTAGGTTTACATGCAACTCCTTTTAATTATGGTAGATTTATTCATAAAGATTTCCCAATCTTATCATATAAAATCAAACATTGTGCAATTTAATTGACTGATACATTAAAATTCAGTTATTCATTTCTATTCTTGAATTAATATCTTAGATATATTAATTTAAGAACAGAAATGCATAATTGAATTTTAGTGAATCAATCAATTAAATTACATTAAATAAAAGATAAAATCACACTCTCCATCCCTACTTAGGGTTCATCATACCTAGGAACTAATCAAACTTATTTCCTAAACATAGAAAATGAAAAAAAAACATCAAAATTGAAAAGAAACATCAAAAAGAAAAGAATCCATGATATATATCCCCTTTTCTCTAATGAAATCCTTTTGAAACTTTGATGAAAGGTTGCTCTCTATTGAATCTTGAGTAATCATTATGTTTTCCTAATCCTTTATTCATAATTGCATCCCAACTCTAAATCTGGTCTCTAAATCTGACTCTAACTGCCTCCCTTTCATCTCCTCTTCATAATTGCCTTTTATATTTTAATATTAGGGTTTTTGGGTTATACACGGTATGCAAGTGATCATATATCTCAAAAACACCTTAAAGTCATGACTTTACATGATTGTAGGAGCTTACACAGGCATGGGACATGACGGTGTATCTTACTTACATGGGTTTGTATCTTCACAGGGGCAAAAACAACATCTTTTAAGCTTTACACTTTTATGATCCCTTATATGGCCATCTATGATACTCACATAGGTGTGCATTTCTAAAATAGCTCCAATTCTTCTATTTTATGCCTTAATTTCACCTTAATTCTTCTCTTTTTGATCCAAGAAGGAAATTTAGATCTAAAAGCTTACTTAAAAGAAATAAGTACCAAAATTATGGTAAAACTCTCAAATAACAAGTAAGACATGCTAAATAAAGGCATAAAAAATAGTCTATTATTGTTTAGTAAGTATGTCCTCTAAAAATAATTCTCTGCCTCTTTTGATTCTCATGACTTTTAAAAGTTTGAGCTTCTTTAATTGCCCATCATAATTTTCTTTTATACTTTGAATCTTGTAAGTTTCTAGATGGACACGATCTTCGTCATATAGAAACGACCATGTAGGTGACCTTATCTAGTGCAGAAATCATAATTTTGGCATAAAAATAGTCTATTATTGTTTAGCAAGTATGTCCTCTAAAAATAATTCTCTGCCTCTTTTGATTCTCATGACTTTTAAAAGTTTGAGCTTCTTTAGTGGCCCATCATAATTTTCTTTTATACTTTGAATCTTGTAAGTTGCTAGAATGGACACGGTTTCCGTCATATAGAAACGACCATGTAGGTGACCTTATCTAGTGCAGAAATCATAATTTTCAAAGTATAAAAGAAAATTATGATTTCTGCACTAGATAAGGTCACCTACATGGTCGTTTCTATATGACGGAGACCGTGTCCATTCTAGCAACTTACAAGATCCATAGACCTGGTCATATCCACCATCAAAATAATGTCATTCAACTAGTACACAGTTATAAGGACTTACACAGCCTCTCCACACAATCATTTCCAATACCAACACGGGCGTGTCCTTCACTAACACAGGGTATAACCTTCAAAAATAGCTTCAAATCTTCAGTTTTATGCCTGATTTCTCTTTTTGACCCATAAAAGCAATTAAGATCTATTCTTTTAATGCTAGAATCAACTCAAATAAAACAACTAAGGCAACCAATAATCAAAATCTTGTATAGAGGCATTTTTTGATTTTTAAATGTAACTAAAAGCATATAATAAAAATTAATTATTCCATATAATTTACGATGGATTAAAATTGAATGCCTTACTAGTATTATGGTTTGGTAAGCATATTGGGGTCTTAAGGTTAAATATAAGGTTCAATTTAAAGAAAAAAAATGGTATAGCTCAAAGGACTTGACTACAAAATTGAGAATAGGTGGCTTTTTAAAGTTGAGGGGTGAAAACAAAGAAGACATTAATTATATTCATATCTCATGAATCCAAATGAATTTTTATCGATTTAAGAGCAAGCTTTAAAGATAATCCATTAGACAATCATCACACATAAGAAAGAAATAGAATGGAATATAATTTGTTGTCATTATGGCTTACATTCTCACACAGGTTCATAATGAAACCTACCTCATTTCATAATTTGCCTTATTTCTCAGTTGTCAAACTTTATCTAAGTTCCTAAAATCAATTAGTTCAATCAATATATATGGTTACTTATGCATTTAGGATGTCCAAATTTAAATTTAAGTATGTCATTTAATCTATTTCAGAATAGTATGACTAATTTTATGGTTGAAAGACAAACACTCAACACAAACATAACTAAAGCATACAAATCATTCATACAATAAATAAATCCCCATTTACTCCCCCAAAATTTATCACAACCTTGTCCTCAATGTTTGATCACAAGTAACCACTGCTAAACAAACAAGCCACAAGATGAACATAAAATAAAAATAAAAGAGAAAGGCTAAAGAAAGCTTCTCTAAGGTTGAAATGAAATGGGACATAGAGTGTATGGATATAGTGGTTAGAAGTTATGTTATTTCCAAATAGCAAGTTAGTTCTTCTTCATTCTATTCATCTTTTGATCCAAATGCTCATTTTATTTTTTATTTGAAATTAAAACAAAAGTAGTAACTAACATAAAATCCAAACATGAATTAAATTAAAATGAAAGGAGGATAAACTTAGGGTGCCTCCTAAAAGTGCTTCTTTAGCATCTTATTAGTTGGTTCGAACTAAAATTAGAGCTCACTCAGTATAAACGAGACTAGCTAGCTCAATTTTCTTTACAATTTCCACTTGCAAGTTCTCATAATTTTGTTTTAACCAATGACTTTTAACTTTGAACACTTTAAAAGTGTTTAAACTTTTGACTTTCCACTGCCCAGTGAGAGAACAAATTAGTAACAATAAATGGACCATGCCATCTAGATCACAATTTTTCTAGAAATAATTTAAGCTTCAAATCATAAAGGAGAACCTTCTACCCTACTAAAAATTACTTCATTAAAATCATTTTATTATAGAAGGCTTTAGTTTTCTCCTTATAAAGACTAACACTTTTATAAAAATCATTACAAATCTCTTTTAACTTTTGAATTTGCAATTTTCAAGTATTACTAGCCTTAATTGGGTCTATGCTACATTGCTTAATAGCCCAATAGGCTTTATGTTCAAATTCTACAGGTGAATGACAAGGTTTACTAAAAATTAACATATATGGAGACATACCAATTGGAGTCTTATAAGCTTTTCAATATGCTCATAATGCATTTTCCAAGCGTAAACTCCAGTCCTTCCAATTCAGATTTACCACGTTCTCCAAAATTGGTTTCATTTTTCTATTGGAAACCTCATCTTTTCCACTTGTTTGTGAATGGTAAGCAGTTGAAATGCGATGTGTTACTTTGTATTTCTTCATCAATACCTCATTAACTCGATTGTAGAAATGGGTTCCACTGTCACTAATAATAGCTCAAGGTTGTTGGATCCCGTTTCCGGAACCCAACTCTCTTGCTTACTCATTCGTCTGTTGGACCCCGCTTGATTCCAGAATCCAACGCTTGCTCTGATAATCATGAAATATGAGCGTACATATTAACTTGAAGGGTTCCTTCATTAAACCCTCATTAGCGATCATATTTTTTTCTCAAAACATCCTAGACAATCTTCATGGTGAGCACTTTCACGTGTCACTCTAGTTTTTGTTAGACTTTAAACTATGAGAACTATGGCTAACAATTATTCAATATAACCTTCTTGGACTTGTACAAATATCACTATCATTCATATTATCTTCCCATTATCCTTCACTTCACATCTTACACATATACATATATATATATATTCGCCATTGATTCAACTTATAGATGTATAATCATCATAAAAATTCACATATCAAACATGTAGCAA
>JAOTAX010000198.1:17722129-17745857 GCA_025629825.1 Erythroxylum guanchezii | reverse complement strand
GGGTTTGATCTAGCATGTTCTTAGAATAGAAAGATTGGGGTTTTGATTCAATAGGATTAGGGGGTTTCAAGAACCTTATTTTCTTGGGGTTTCCGTATCAAAAAGTTTCACAACTTTCTGTTTCATTCAATCTTGTTATGCTAGTGAACTTCCATAGATGCACCTTAATGGTTGATATCCTTCGTTCAGCTTGGTCTGAAACAGTGTACAACTCATCAACTATGCTTGGCTAGAATATAAGTTTATGTTAAAAAGATGGTAATGTAAAATCAAGGAGATTCAAGTGGTGACTTTAACTATGCTATAAAAACGATGCATTCTATAAATTTTACTTAAAATATTTAGGTAATTTAGTATTGATCCTTCAATTTTTGATATTTAATAATTTAGTTCTATAAAAAAATGCAATATTCTGTTAATATATATTACTTCTTATTTCTTAAGCAAAAGGCTGGTAACTTAAATTTATATTCCAAATCTAAACTTTAATGTTACCTTATTTTGATATGATAATTTATCTATAATATAAATAATATTAAAACAAATTATATTAAATATCAAAAAACTTATTATTATTATTATTATGAAATGTTCTGTGTTTTTTATTAAAGTTATAAATTTAATTTTTGTAGGATAAATATCTAAAATTTAAGTCCCTATAAGAATATTCAACAAAATACTAAAATATATAATATTCCATACCCTTATAAGTCATTTTACACATAAACAGCTACTACTAAACAGCTAATTTTACCAAACATCTCTAACAAACAGTTAATGCAATTAACTAATCAAATCAGCTGATAGAATTAGCTAATAATTAATATAATCAACTGTTTACCAAATAGGACCATTACTTTTAACAAAAACAAATCACGTCTAAAAAGTTAAAAACTTTCCCTTTCGATTGTTTCCTAAAGAAACATTAAATTCCGTCAATTTTTGTTTATAAGAAACGAATGCGCGACACGTTTCAAATGATGCCACGTATTAGTTCCATCAAAAGATTTTTAAAAATTAACATTATATATAGATAAAAGGTTTTTCTGACATTAAACAAACCAAAAATTCGCATGTTTTCATACTTCCGACATCGATAGCACACGACTCTAAGTACAGTAAAAACAAATTGGAAAGTAATAATTTCGTGGCCAAGAGTTCCGTTCCTCTGCTAATATTGAACTTTACGAGCAACTACAATAGGGATCAAACTCCGCTGGCTGTTGATCCCAGTGAGAAAGCATATAATGTCTATACTACAGTAGTTCCAAGAAAACTTTGGCGGTGTCTTTGTATCATGACCACAAATTCTCAGGAAACATGTGTGATATGAGCAACTTTGTGTGCTTGATGCCAGTACCGATCCTATTGAAATTCGATCACAGCTTTTGCTGGTGCTCGTGCTTTAAGTAACATTTCATTGTATTCATCCTCAGGATTTGAAAGAGCAACAATAGCCCCTCCTGCCCCTATTGAAGCTTCACCTTCATGTATTATAACCGTCCTAATAACAATATTCAGATCAAATGTTTGATTATATGAGAAATAGCCAATGGAACCTGAGTAGATACCACGGGAACAACTTTCAAGAGAATCGAGAAGTTCCATGGACCTCAACTTAGGTGCACCTGTCATCGAACCACCTGGAAATGCTGCCCTGACACATTCAACTGCACTTATATTTGATTGCTTCTTTCCCTGTATTGTACTCACCATTGTATGCACTGTTGCATAAGACTCTACATCCATAAGACGTGGCACATGAACAGAACCGGGTTCACAGACAGAACCAAGATCATTCCGCAAAAGGTCAACAATCATCAGATTTTCAGCTTGATCCTTCTCACTGAAGAGCGAGAGAGTGTGAGTTAGTTCATAGCAAGGACCAAAGAGGCAAACAAAATACATCCTCATAGCGAAATTTTTCATAAAGAACCTATCACCCTATCAACAGCATTAACTAAGCAAACTTAATGAGAAGGTAAAATGTAGTTCAACCTTTTGAAAATAGTGCTAGAAAAATATAAGATCCACATTACCTATATTGCAGTTGCAATTTTAGTTGTTCGTCTTCTTCCTGTGTTGTGCCACGAGCTATAGTCCCCTTGATGGGTTTAGCTTCCAGTACATTATTCCTGTCCAAACGTAAGAATCTCTCGGGGGAAGAACAACATATGCACAGATTTTCGTTTGAAAAATTAAGCCATGCAGCGTATGATGCTGGATTTTTGTTTCTGAGGTGAAGGTAAAGTCCCAAGGAATCAATTTCTCCTACAATTTTCCTTAACTGAGTAGTGAGACATAATTCATAACTTTCTCCATCTTTGATGTACTCGAGGCACTTGTGAACATCTTTAATATACTGCTCCTTGGACTTCTCTGCATAAAAGCCCTCCTTGCCTGGAGCAAATGTCATAGATTGCGACACATGTTCATCCAATTTCTTTAAAGCAGAATATTCTAACCTGAGGAGCTTCTTTGCTGTCTCATCCAACCAAGGTGTAATAGCTGCACTTCCTTCATTTACGGTCATTATGTACACATCATCATAATGGTGATCAATTACAAGAAAATTGTCCACAAAGAAGAAGCAAGCATCTGGAGGCCTTGACTTGTGACGATTATATGACTTGCCACATTCAACTTTAAGTCCATAGCTGCAAATGAGAGAATCAATTAGATAACGAAATTTTCGATTTAGTATTACTTTCAAGACAAAAAGGTAAAACAAATTTAAGAGGGGAAGAAACCATTAAGAGGCGAAAATCAGTTGACATATGAATATTTTTTCTACCTCATATTAAATGCATATTTGTTATATTGATATGTACAACAGTAATCAGCACAAATGCAATGATTAACTTACTTACCCAAGGAAACCAATATATCCACCATAAAATTCAAAAGGCAGCTCTTCAAAATCTTCTTCATTATATCGGAATGAAGCAAGCTCCTAGTCATCATGTCAAGGGACAAAGGTTAGTCTATTTGAATGGACCTGAGGTAAATATTTAAGGAATGAGATGCAAACTTTGCCCTACCCAACCAACCATTTTCAATAGAAAATAAAAGAAAAATAATAAACAAAACCATCAAAGTAGCTACAAATTATCGGAATTAGGATCAAAAAGACAAGCAGCCAAGCTTGCAAAGAGTATTAAGAGTATGGGAAGTGGATAGCTAGAAATATCCATAATTATTCATTTAGAGAAAGAAGAAACAACCATAGTCACTCTTGTAGAACTATTTCTTTGATTAATATAGAAACTTTAGAATCTTGTTTGAAGGGTAATAAGCTGATACACAAATACGGAAGATGCATAATTATTGTTGTAAATGGGAGAAAGCACACATTCGATTTTAAAACACAACATGCTCACCTAAATACCGGGAAATGAAAAACCGTAATGGTGTTCAAAAGGGAAACGTCACACAAGTACCTGGTTCAAAAAATGGAAAAAACCATTTTCCAGGAACATGCTTCTTTTGGAACCTCGAGCATCTACAACTGATAGATGGCCTCTGCTTCTAGAAGCCACATTATTGAAACATAAATAGAGGTACGACATTCATATAAGTCATGCCCACCAAAGGAAAGCTTCTCTTAACTAAAATCCAAGTAACTGAACCATTCCACATTTATTCAAAAGAAAAAGGAAAGGAAAAATAAATAATCTTTTTCCAAAACAACTGTGCAGATTATTGTTAACCAACCTTTCCTCTGATAATCTAAATGTCATTTGCTCCCAAAGTGGTCCACCTTTACCACCCATAAAAGAAAAGCGGGCCCTTCCCTAAACAATCAAAAGCAGAAAAGGGGTTAATCATGTCAGTTTCCAAACAAAGCAAATTGGAGAAAATATTTACAAAGAAAAGCTAAGAAAATAAAAGATCCACCTTCTCTACTGAAGAACTGTCCAACCAAAATGTATTTTCAGCTGTTCCAGTCCCAAAAAGTTCACAAAATATATTCCTGGCTCCACCAACTTTTGCAGCCAATCTATCCAATTTCCTCCATTTCAACTTTAAGTTCTTAACGCCCGTACTGGATTCTGAAGAAGACATGATAGTACACATTTTATGAGAGTTTCCCTGATCTAGACTGCCGAGTAACTTGCCGGGTCTAGTAGCAAGTCTAAGTGGTTTAGCATCATCAATACCAAATGGTCCACTTCTTGGAATTCCAACCAGTTGACTAGCACCAGGCACCTGCATGCATGCTAGAAGAAATTTATAGCTCATACGAAAATGGTAACTCTACTAGTGAAATGTAAATAAGCTCACAGGATAAGGGAAGATTGTACCAAGTTCAACAATTCAAATATAGAATACAAGACAGTGGGCAAGCACACCTTCTGTCAATCAAGAGTTGCTTTTTAACAGTTACCCTTGAAGAGAAGTCCAACTCTATATATTGTTCTAATACATGGGCAATTAACAGAGTATGTCATAGCTGAGGTGGAGAAGCATATATTGGTTTACGTCTGGAGGGCCACAGTGAACAATAAATGTAATCCAGGTTACTGACAAGAATTTCTTAAAAGAGATAATTTACCAGGATATTGAGCAATTGTCTCATGAATAAACGTCGAGTCAAACTTCTGCCAGTAGTCCTCCGTCAAATCTTTAAAGTTTTTAAATATTTGCCTCCCATAACTGGTCGCAATGCTTTCTGGATGAAACTGAATATGAAAAAAAAAAAATCAAGAATACATTGCATGCAAAGTGAAAATGCAATAACTACAGCACAAGATAACATGCTACACCTGTAAACCATAGTGAGGTCTGGTGGCATGCATGACACCCATAAGAACATTATTCCTTTGTGTCAGTTCCGAAAAGTTAGAAGGCCAAGATGAAATTCCATTATATGTGTCTGTCAAACTATGACAGAAAGAAAGTTTAGAACCATTCTGACTCTCATAAGGATGAGAGATAAGCCCAGATTTCAGGTTCTCAATGTAAGAATGAGTGCCAGAATAAGAAGTCCATGCAATTGGTATAAGCTCCTTAGGGAGTGATCCTGCCTCAAGGATAAGAGAATGATAGCGTACTACCTGTAACATAGCTGGCGTAAATCAGTAAAAATCTAAAACTACAAACAAGACCGAACCCTAATTGCTTAACAAATCTAGCAAGTTAGCACATCGAAAATCTCAACTCCAATAACATCATCAGGAAAGAAAACCAGGGGAGAAAGAAAAGAAAACTTTAGGTTCATTTCTTTCCAAGTTAAGACGAGAAAACTGACCTTAAATTCAGAATTTATGCCACAAGGGATATTTTGGAACAATCTAGACCCATTGTGCTCAATAACACTGTAAGGCATACACATACCATAAACTTAACAAAGGAGGAATCAAATGTATACGTATAATAAAGGAAATAGAAAGAACTCAGTTTTTGAAATGAACAGCCACAGTAATGCATCATTTACATGCTTGAACCTAGACAAGGCAATGCTCTTCCAAAGACTGCATTAGCATAAAATATTTTCATTGTCCGCTTCAACAAAAGAATACACTCAAGAAATTAAATCTGAAGTACCTCAAGCGTCCATGTACTGCTTCAGCTGCATGGACAACTTGGGCTCCATGGACATATCCCAAAGCCTGCCATAGAAAGATAACTGAGCTCAGTAGCAAAAAGAAGAAGAATGCAGTAATAGCCAGTCCATTAACAAGGAAGTGAAAAAAATGAACTGCTCCAATTGAAGGAGATTCAAAGGACAAATCTAAATTCAGCTCGAGTAACAGCAAGTCATTTGACAAAAGAATGAATTCAAATGGCAATTGGTCAATCAAAAGCAAAACATCAGCATGGACATACCTGGTGTCCAAGGCAAACACCCAAAATAGGAATATCCCAGCACTCGAGTAGCAATTGAAGACATATTCCTGTAAGTTTCAAATACATCTGAAATGTAGTCATGCAAATTTCATCCATTAAAAATTATACGATAACACGAAGTTGAAAAGAAAAACCACCTCCATTTATATAAACATTTGAGTAACAGTAAATTACAGAGTTATAACGTCAAAGTCAACCATTTTCACCATGCAGATAGTACAAAAGCATATGTCTGCTTCCAGAATCATAATTTAACAATTGTAGGCAGAAAGTACAAAAGGTGTAGGAACCTGATTAGCTGAGGAACTTGATTAGCTTTCTTACCTATATCTGCTGGACATGCCGGAGAACCAGGCCCTGGTGATATAACAACATTGTCAAATGCTTTTTCTTCATACAAGTAATGACGCACATCCTCCCACGTCCATTCATCATTTCGCACAACCACGGGAGGAACTGGCAGTGCCAAGACCAGAAAAACATTTTAAAACAACTTTTCTACCTTTTTGTGTGCTTGATTTCAACCAAAACATTCAGGATTTCACAAATTCATTTAGGATGAAATACTGACATATAAGAAAAATGAGCCCCAAAATTGCATACAGAAAAAGTCACTGACCCCCATTAACGACTGCTAATTCTTGATAGATGTTGTACGTGTAACTATCATAGTTGTCAATCAACAATGTCCTCACATATTCTTGTTTCCGTCTAGGATCATCCAGCTGTTTTCTCCATATTAAGGATCCTTCTAACTGTCCAGGCATTAACTGACTAGAAACCACCAGCTTTTTACAAGTAGCATAAGATTCATGAACATTCTGATTGTTGTTGGTGTAACCAACTCTCCGAAAGCAATTAAAGAAAGGTAATTTCAGATTAGAACAGAGAAGACCTCCGAGAAAAGGATTTGATAGATCCAATAATGATGAGTGCAAAGTATAATTCATTTCGAACTTGGGTGGGGATTAACAAATTAGTCTCAGAACCTCCTTATCTGCAGTCCCTTCAGATAAAAAGATGCTCCAATATTAGAGTTGAACTGAAACTTGGAAACACACTCTTTTCTGGTACAAGTGTGTTTCCAAGTTTCGGAAGTCTTGACAATGTAGACCTGTAAGATCGTTCAATAAAAATTTGCAAGTAAAATTTCCATTGCAGAACTATACCAACTTGCTACTCTACTAGTTAGAAACACTGTTTTCCAACATAAATTTCAGATTGTTGCATATCTACACCAAAGAAAATGAAAACACACAACGAGAATTCGTTAAACAAGGTCCAAAAGAAAAAGAAAAAAAGATGTAACAAACATGTTATTCTTTAGTCACCGAATCATGTTATCATCCTGTAACACAACATAGGCATCAGATAAACTAATGTTATTTTTCTACCACATCACGAATGCGTTACAACCAACAGATCTGATCAATCTATTAGTAAAAAGATACGCAATAATCAAGATTAAACAGCATCTTGAATACAAACATACAAGAAACGTATCCAAACCGTAATCATGTCCAACAAAAAAAAAGAAACAAAAGCAAGAATTAAATAACAGGAGCATGCAATCAGTAAAGCAACTAAGGCGCACAAATCTTGCAAACAAAGTACACACGAAGAACATTATGTAGATGTGTACGAGGGTATAAAAATCTGGAATATATACGTATGGAGGGAGAAGTAAATCAAGCCTTAGAAAGATAAAGATGGAAAAATGAATAAAACCTCAGAAAGATAAGGGACAGAGACGGACAGAGAGCGAGCGACAGAGGGACTGCGGACAGAGGGACTGCGGACAGAGGGACTGCATATATGTATATACATAAATCATAATGTATGTGAAGGCGGAGAGCGGAAGAGAAATAGTGGAGGCGCCTACCGCGCACTATGGATGCAATCTGGGCCGTACATTTTTTTATGACGCCTCTATTAAGTGCTCATGTCTTATCAAAAAGCTGACTATTTTACTAATTTGACAAAACTACTTGCAATCCCGACAATTGTTATGCGACCCATATACTATATTTAGATTCGCCAACTCTGCGGGGGAATCCTGTGGCCTCCTGAATCGTAGTTTTGTATTTTTATCTTTAATTTTTAATAAATTTTACCTAAATTAATTATTTCATTGATGTTTCAGGTTCTGTATAGTAATTGTAATACTCTTGTACTCCTCTCTTTCGTCCCTTATTTATATGTTCCTCAATCATGAATTAATCAAAAGGACTTAAACTGATGGGTTGGTATGATCTGCGCTAATTTGACTTCTTTTTTTTGGACCTAGTTATAGTTAGAGGAGGCTAAGCCACCGAGAACTTGGTTGGGACAGCTCCACCAACTCATTTGAAGTAGGGTCTTAATATGTAACTCCGGAAAAATGTCACGAACATTGCATTGGAGTTAGTATTGATTTTAATTTTAATGCATTATAGTATTAGTAGTATTTAATATTAGAAATATTTTGAATAATTTTTTAAAATTATAAAATAATTCATAATTCTTTTAACTTTGCTTGCTTTCCTATTTTAAAATATCATAATAACATAACTTTGATATAATAATTATCTTTTGTTCTTATGATCAAAGTAATAAAAGTTAAAAAAATGAGTCATTCTTTTCAAGTATTTCAATTATAAATAAATATCATCCATATTAGTATAAATAATAACCATAATTAATACAATAAAATTCATTTAATTCGTATGCAATTACAAAATTAAAAATGATACAAATTATTTAAAATGTTACAATTGATTATAACAAAATATCATATAGTAAGACCATAATAAGTCCATAACAATAAGAGTAATTGGCTACAAATGCAATAAATTGAAAGTGAAACATGAAACATGAAACAAAAGCATTTATAGTTGTAAATTTCAAATTTATATTGCTTGTTTAAAATTTATCATATACATCAAATACAAATGAAACCAAAAGTCAAGAGAAAAAAAATGAGAAACTTGAAGTTTTATTTTGTGACATATCTACTTAAATCTAATGTTTTGAAAACTAGATCGGAAGTTAAACCAATAATACAAGAAGTTTAAGATTTACAAGGTTCCATCAGTATGAGACCGTCATAAAACTGGCTAAAGATTGAATAAAATTAAAGAATTTAAAATATGATTAAAAGAGATTATCCTTACCCATTGAAGAATTTAAAATTTAATTGAAAAATTTATTGTTAAATAAAAATTAATTGATTTTAGTTTATAAATATTTATTAAGTAATAAATATTAACCAATAAATAAATAAATTGATCAATTTTTAATAACAATAGTTATTATAATAAATTGAACCAAAAAGTTAAAAACTGAACTAATAAATATCATATTGATCCTCACTTTTATTTGGTACAAAGTCCTCACTATTAATAAAAATCTCATCATCACATTCATTCAAGTTAAATACATTAAAAGACATGTCAATACTTTTTCATTCACTATCATCTCCTATCTTACTCTCATTATAAAATTTGATTCCTCTAAAATTCGATTCGTTAAGAGATTAATATGATTAATAGAACTGCATGTTCTAATAAGAGTTTTAGTAAATAAATACAATTATATTATTACCTTATTATAGAAGTATAAAAATATTTTAAAATTAATAATGATAATAACATACTTTTCTTGAGGCTTCAAATTATAGAGAACAAATATTAGATGTTCTAAATCTGTTGTGTTCTAACCTATTTCGTATTTTAAATAGATGCACTCAAATATATTCCAATTCCTTTCATACCAAGTTGTATTCATATATTGGTTAAGAATTTAAATGATAAATCTTTGCAATTTTGGAACACTACTTTCAAATTGATCTCATCAAGTAATTATAAGATAGCAAAAGTAATCTCATAAATAAAATAAAATAATGATTAATTTTAAACAACACAAGTAAAAAATGTATATATGGATTAAGTTTGCCTCTTTCGTGTAGTAAGGCATTCAAAATCACCTCATACATTCTTATATATCTCCAATTGTGACATAAGAAGGTTTTGCATCATGTCAAATGACATAATTACTACAATTTTTTTTGAAATTTACTCAATTTTGTAATTATAGCTCAAACTTAAAAAGGTAGTAATTAAACACTTAAACTTTCAATTTTTTTCAATTCTAGCCCGATGTTAGTATCTCTATTAACTTTGTTAACGTGGCTTGCCACATACGATAGAAACCTTAAACAATTATACACATCAGACTTAATTAAACTAACTAATTAAGTTTAAATAAACTATTCATTTTGGGATTGAAATCCCTAAATTAAACTTATTGCTCTTCGTTCTCACACAAAACAATGTTGCTTAAATTAATGTTGCACCGAACTCCTACTTGGATGCAATCAGTGGAATTTTTATTATTTTTCCTTTCTTTTTCACTTTGTGATACGCGACTACAGACATGCTGAATGCTTCCCTGAAGAGTCACTATTCCCACCCACACTTACCTCTTTTGAAATCAGGGATTTTCCAAATTTGAAATCTCTTGAGTACAAAGGGTATCAGCACCTCAGTTGTCTTCAAAGTTTGTCTATTGGTTAATGTCTAGAGCTCCAATTGTTGCTAAAAGAGGGGCTCGCCTCCTCCCTCGCCTCCTTTCGTATAACAGACTTACAACAGTTAGAATCTATTGTCAAAACAAAGATTCAACAACTTACTAATCTAAAGGAATTGTTAATCAAAAATTGTCCTAAACTGAAATCTGTGCCGAAAGAGGGATTATCTTCCACTATTACCTCTCTCAAAATCTAGTATTTTGTTGATTTGGAATCTCTCTGTAACAGCCCAGATTATCCGCTTACAGATATTGTCCACTTTGGGCCTTGGCCTAGCCATGCCCTCACAGTTTTGCTTTTTTCGAGGCCTTCCTAGGAGGTCACCTATCTTAGTACTACTCTCACCCAAGCACATTTAACCTTAGAATTCTGATAGAATCCGGTCTGTTAGGCTATGAAAAATACGTCTGTAAGGGAGAGGTATCCGTATCCTTATAAGGCATACTTCATTCCCCTCTCCAACCGATATGGGATCTCACACTCTCTACCCCCTTATGGCCCAGCCCTTTTTGGGGTCCAGCTTAGCTGGCACAACAGTTCGAGTACCAGCTCTAATACCAATGTAACATCTCAGATCACCCGCTTACAAATATTGTTCGCTTTGGGCCTTGACCCAGCCAAGCCCTCATGATTTTGCTACTTCTAACAGCCAGATCACCCTCCCACAGATATTGTCCGCTTTTGGGTTGCCCTTAGGGCCAAGACCCTCACAGTTTTGCTCTTCCCACATTGATCTGGGATGTTACAAGGTGTGTTTATGATCCCCTAAAGCTGTTAGATCCCCCTCTTATTATGGTCACTCCTCTTGGAGAGTAAGTGGCTTGTGATGAAGTATATACAGCTTGTGAGATAAAGATAGGTGATGTCATATTAGAGGTAGATCTTATTCCCCTTGATCTTTGGGATTTTAAGGTGATATTGGGGATTGAATGGTTAGAGAGGTATCGCGTTAGGGTTGACTGTTTTAAGAAAAAGGTAGAGTTTGAACCTCAGGATGGAGTCCCAATTAAATTTATTAGTGATCGACAAGTATGAACGAGTTATTTGATATAGGTGATTAAGGCTAAGAGGTTGATTCATCAGGGATGCCAGGCATTCCTTGCACATATGATTGACATTTCGGCACAGAGGGTTGAACTGGGTGATGTCCCTATTGTGCACGAGTTCCCCGATTTTTTTTGGAGGAGTGACTTGGATTGCCACTTGATCGAGAATTTGATTTCACTATTGACTTAGTCCTGGGGACGACCCTAATATCGCACAACACCAACATACCACTATATCACACAACACCAACATAATTGAAGTAGTTGAAGATTCAATTACTAGAGTTGGTGGATAAAGGTTTCATCAGACCAAGTCGTTCACCATAGGGAGCACTAGTATTGTTTGTTTTAAAAAAAAGATAGGACCCTTCGCTTATATGTTGATTATTGGCAGTTAAATAGGGTTATCATCAAGAATAAATATCCAATTCCCAGGGTCAATGATTTATTTGATTAGTTAAGAGGAGCTACGGGATTCTCAAAAATAGATATGAGGTCTAGGTACCGTCAATTGAAGATTGATGTGAATGATGTGCAAAAGATTGCCTTCCAAATGAGGTATGGACACTATGAATTTTTGGTAATGCCATTCGAATTAATAAATGCACCTACAGTATTTATGAAATTCATGAACAGGGTGTCCCCTCCTTATTTAGATCAGTTTATCATAGTCTTCATTGATAATCTTTTGATTTACTTTAAGAATGAAGAGGAGCATGCTAGACATCTCCGGATTGTGCTACAAATACTTCGCGAAAGACAGTTGCATGTGAAGTTCTTAAAGTGTGAGTTTTGGTTGAGGGAGATAGGATTTCTTGGGCATGTTGTATCAAGGGAAGGTATTTTAGTAGATTCGAAGAAAGTGGAAGCTATATTTGAATAGGAACAACCTAAGAATGTGACAGAAGTCCACAACTTTTTTTAGATTTGCTAGTTATTATTGGAGGTTTGTTGAGGATTTTTCTGTGCTTGCAACTCCTTTGTCGAGGCTTACCCGTAAGGGAATAAAATTTTAGTGGGATGATAAATGCAAGGCGAGTTTCTAGGAGCTGAAGAAGCGATTGACTTCAGCACTAATGCTTGCCCTACCTACCTAGGGAGTAGGGTATGAGGTATACAGTGAAGCCAGTCACTAAAGATTTGGCCGTGTACTTATGTTGGTCGGGTAAGTAATCGCATATTCTTCTAGATAGCTGAAGAAGCATGAGCTAAATTATCCTATATATGATTTGGAGTTTACAGCGGTAGTATTTGCACTTAAGATTTGGAGACACTATTTTTATGGGGATACCACAAGAGTTTGAAGCACTTAATGACACAAAAAGACCTAAATCTTAGACAAAGGAGATCGTTGGAATCGATTAAGGATTACGACTTAATAATCGACTCTCATCTAGGAAAAGCAAATGTGGTAGCCGATGCATTGAGTTGTGAGTCCTATTCGGCAGTAATTGATAGGCAACATCCTTACATAACACATTTGATGAGTGTGTGAAGCATTGGGCTTGGACTCCCAATGGCAGAGGATGATGGAACATTGTTAGCAAGGTTTGAAGTTCGACCTACATTATTTGATGAGATTAGGAGATCGCAGGCTGACGATTCCGAGTTAAGAGTTATTCAGGAGAAATTGTTATTCTAAAAGAGTGAGGGGTTCAGACTGAGAGAAGACAGGTTATTAGTTTTTAGAGGCAGAGTCTGTTTATCGAATGACTAGAGACTCAAGTGAGCTATCTTGGAGGAAGCTCACAATTTGGCTTATGCTATGCATCATGGTAGTACTAAGATGTATCGAACTCTCAGAGAGAGTTATTGGTATTCAAGGATGAAGAGAGAGATAGTGGAATTTGTAGCCAGATGCCTTCCCTGTAGACAAATTAGGCAGAGCATCAGAAACTAGCAGGTATGTTACAGTCTTTGCCTATTTCGGAATGGAAGTGGGAGCATGTGACAATGGATTTTGTAGTTAGATTACCTCGTACACCAAAGGGTCACGATGCTATTTGGGTTATAGTAGATAGATTAACGAATATCTATAAATAGGAAAAGAAAATATATAAGAAAGGGATAAAAATAGGAAAAATATTACTTATGGATGCAAGGTGAAGCTACTCTTTATTTCCCTCCTCATATTCCTATCAACTTTTCTTCTCCCGAGATTCAAAGTTTCAATTTTTGTCAAAAACATTTGCAAACGTCTCTAACTTCCTTTCTTTTTCCTCTCCTGTAGCCAAGCACTAGTCTCCACTTCAACCCAGAACTCATCATCCCGTTAAGAAATATCTCTGCTTCTGCCAACTATAGCTCTCATTTCATTGAAGATAGCATGGATTTTGGATTCTTCTTCTTCTTCTTCTTCTTCTTCTTCTTTTTTTAATGTTATGAGATTTAGTTAAAATAAATCACCATTTTTTAAAGATGGAATGTTGTTGAAGATGGTGATGAACGCCAAGTTGTTGTGGTTTGTTGTTCTTACTCAATTCTCCCTCTTTCATGGTTTATTACAGTGAAGATTGCATTTAGTGCTCCAAGAAATCTCTCTGCCTATTGCGAGCTTTTGTTCTAGTTTCTGGTGCCAAACTCAGATACCTATTTGCTCAATCTAGGATCTATTGGTTTCACTACAATCTGTTGATTTTTCAAGTGCCAATCACACAAAGCTCTTATGTTTGCATACTGATATGGTGTTTAGGCATTAAAGAAGACGAAGACGCATTTGATTGACGGTTAAGAGGAAATCAATCAGTTTATTATTTAATCGGTCATTTTTTATTCCAAATGATTAAAAGTAAAAATCGAACCGGAAACTAGTCTAATTTGTTTTTAACCTAATCGAACCAGCAGGTTCAGTTTAGTTTTTACATCACTACTTTGTCTCTCTCTCTCTCTATATATATAAAACCTTTCATAAGTTAAGAAACTCAATGCAAACTGTTTTAATTGTCTTTCATTAAGAAAAGAATCTTTTCACCAAAATTATAAAAATAGCAAATAAATTAGTTATATAAGAATATGAATGGCAAATTTAGTCTAATTTGGCTTGGAATTAATATTTCAAGTCTAAATTGTCGGGTTTTGGTTTCAACTTGAATCTAAATTGTCAACACAAATCTTAACTCGAATAACTCAAACGCCCTTTTAAAATGACATTATTTTAGTTTAAAATTTTGAAATAATATCATTTTAAATCTTGAAATGTAAAGAGTCAAGACTAAAATGAATTAATGATATATGGTTTTGAATGATTTGAATGGAATTCAATCAGATTTGGGCTTTAAGGTTTGAACTTAACTAAATTTTAGATTAGATTCGGAACAAATCAGAGGCAAATCTAATTCGACTCGATCTATCGCCAAATTTACATAATAATTTATTTATAAGAAAGAAAGTATGTTGTTGTTCCGGCGAGTAGGGGTGAGCATTCGGGTAATTCGGGCCCAATTTTCACTGTTCGGGCCTGACCCAAATTATCCAAATTTTTTTTTCCCTTAGCCGGCTCGAACCCAAACTTTCAATTACCCGAACTTAGCCTGCCCGATTTACCCGATTTATCCCGGCCCGATTTACCCGAATTACCCTATTTCATAATTCTTTTAAATCTAATTCGGGTAATCGGGCCGGCCCCAATTTTTTCGGAATTACCCGTCCCGCCCCGAAAATAATTCTGGTAATACCCGGGCCGACCTGAATTATCTGAAATTTAGCATTTGCTTACCCGAATTAATTTGGGCTGAGCCGGATAATCGGGTTGGCCCGAATAATGCTCACCCCTACCAGCGAGGACTTATTCGGGCATGGGAATTGTAGTACAAGGCTGATATGGTTTTGCAGCAAGGTCGGCCTATTTTGCGTGTCAGAGAAACGTGGGCTTTGACCGAACCTGTAAATAGCCCGGAGGTTAATTAATGGAAGATGAAATCAACTGTAGAAAGAAGACAATTACAAGACCAGAACTCGCGAACAATTCAGGAGTGTATAAATTGGGCCAAGACAACTCCAGCCATCACCAAGCTTTTGTAACCCACAGTCGAAATATTTGTGACGGACTTTATATGATCTGCCAAATTTTTGGTTCCTTCTTTTTGACATAGTCCAGTTTAATAAAAGGGCTGCCATTTTTTATTTTTCTAATAAAAATTTTCACTTAGCATAAGAGGAAATCTTTAAAATTAAAGTCCAACCATCTAATTATAATACCGAAGATTAATAAAATGAGTTGTTATCAGTGCACAACCAGCTTGTTAAGGGTGCATTATAAACTCAAGGATCACAGAAACATAACTTCCGAAAAGGACTTGAAATTTCAAGTGTTTCAGATACAATTAAATTACTAAAAGAAACGCCCAAGTGAGCATCTTTTGCTGATACAAATGGGGAATTCCTGTACATGGCATAAGAATCTTTTGCTTATAAATTACACTTTTCCGAACATGAACGAATACATAGTTCCCTTCCGATGACGAATCTTACAGAAATCTTATGCCTTGTGATCTACACTTGCTTATAGTCAAGACATTGAACTTTGTTAACAAAAGGACGTTTTCAGCTAGAAACAAAAAATGTACGCAAAAAGAATTATAAAAGCAGAAAATAAGATTAAGGAATTGTAGATAATAGGAATCTCAATTTGTTGCCAAATAGATGACTCAAAATATAAGTTAGAATAAAAGCTATAAACATTTCTTATAATTTCAAATTTTTAAAAAATTCTCTGATTTTTATAATTCTTGAAACAATTCATTCTAGTTTTTAATTTTTCACAAAAGCATTTTTCCTAGGCTTCGATTAAAAAATAACAATGAAATACATACATTATGCATATTAGACGTAGACTAATTAAATGTTACTAATATGATAACTCAACTCAACTCTTAAACTCAATCTAAACTAACTAAATTTGATTTAAATTAATAATTTAATATAATTATAATAAATTATTAGTTTGAGTTGGATTTCATTAGTTTAGTTTGAGTTTAAGAGTTTAGTTGAATCATTATGCAAATAATATTTGATTAGTCTACATATGATGTTTATATTATGAGTATTTCGTTGTTATTTTTTAACCAAAGTCTAAGAAAAAAGATATTTTCTGAAAAACTAAAAAGTAGAATGAGTTTTTTGATAATTTAAAGATCAAAGAATTTTTTAAGGTTTCTTAAACTATAAGATAAGTATGTACCTTTACCCTATAAGTTATATTTTATTACTTTAAACAATTCAAAATAAATCCCAACATTTATAAAAAATGTACAAATTAAATCCTAAACAAATAGAAATTTGAACTATTTCAATTTATGCTATGAGCCACTTTAATATAAATGTGACATAAAATTATTATTATTTTAATTAGTAACTTGGCTCTCACTATCCCATATGTATGCTACATGGGACAATGAGACCTATTTTTAAAACAATTTAATTATATTCATTAAATCATAATTAGATCTAATAAACATAAATTAAATTAAATTAAATAATTTAATTATAATTTAATTTAATTAAAAACTCTAATTCCTAAATTACTAATTTCAAAGTAACTAATCATAATCCCAAATTCACTAAACGAAATTCTTCCTCTCTCTCATGCGACTTCTCTCACCTATTTCTTTAACAAACATATTTGAAGCTAGAAGAAGTAAACTCATCTTGAATGTTTGAAGGTGATATCTGATGATTAATTTAAGATAATTTTCATGAAGGTTGTAGCCAAGGATCCCTACACACATTTGCTACAGGTAATAAATTAGTTTACATATGCCCAAATGATGGCTCACCAAATTGTTGGTTAAAGTGATGCTTTGAAGGAACCTGAGAAGGCAATTGTTGTTACTACAATATATGTTGGTGCTCCTCTTGTTTTTATTATTCTTTCATTAGAATCAAATTATTTTGCATTGATAACTACTGCATTGGAGGACGAGCATAGGAATGCAACTGCAGCGATTATTGCAAAATATTCAACAATTGCGGATCATGTGGTAAACCAAAGGCAAATGACTTCCTGACTGTTAAAAGGTACACATTAATAACCAATTATCATCTCAATAATCATATGTATATTTACCATAATGGATACAATTAAACCTAAATTGCAATGTTGTAACTAAGCACTTAAGACCTTTAATTATCCATGAACCTTAAAAAAGATTATAAAAGAACAAAAGTTAAGAAGGCAACATACATCATACTTCTACTAACATTCCACTCAGATATTTATAACAGACTCAAAAATTCAAGTTTATACCAATTAGAGCCATGCAGACTCATTCTGTTGGTTGTTCCTTGTTATATCAAAAATGGAATGTGCTATTAACTATTTCCCTTACAATAGGTTTAAGTGCCGAGGGGTAGTTAGAGGGAGTCTTGGTGGTGGAATGAAGATATTCAAGAAAGAGTTAAGTTCAAGAAAGCTTCCTACAAAGCTCTGGTGGATAACACCACAGAGGCAGAGAGAGTTAGTAATGGAGAAAGTTATAAAGAGGCAAAGAAAGAGGCAAAGATGATAATCTCATAAGTTAAAAGTAGAGGTTACGAGAATCTATATCAACAATTAGATATTAAAGATGGAGAAAAGGATATTTTTAAGTTAGCGAAATCTAGGGAACGAAAAGAAAGAGATTTTGATCAAGTTCGTTGTATAAAAGATAAAGTAGGGTAGGTGCTTGTAGCTAAAAATGACATTAAGAGGGGATGGCAGAGGTACTTCTATAGCTTTTTTAATGAAGACATAAAGGATAACTAAACTTGAGGCTTGATCAACTTGGACCGTGCCAGTTGATCACAAGTTGCCTGGGAGACAATTGTCATCCTTAGATGAGATATTTATAGTGGTGTGGAAGAATCTAGGCGAAGAGGGTATTACTTAGTTAGCCAATTTTTTTTAATACAATCCTTATGTCTGCCAAAATGTAAGATGAGTGGAGATTTAATATGGTAATTCCTTTATTCAAGAATAAAAGGGACATCCAAAGCTGTAACAACTATAAAGACATCAAATTACTTAATCACTTTGAAGTTATAGGAGGAGGTGTGTGAGAAGAGAATAAGAAAAGATGCTTCTATCTCAGAAAACCAATTTGGCTTCATGCTAGGAAGGTCTACAATAGAAACTTTGCATCTCCTTAAAAGATTTATGGAATACTATAGGGAAACACAACATATCCTATACATTGTTTTTATTGATTTAGAGAAGACATATGATAGGGTACCTAGGAAAATCATGTAGAGGTGTTTAAATTTCAAAGGAGTTCCTATGACATATATATAAGTTATTAGGGATATGTATGAAGGTGTAAAACCTAGAGTAAGGATGACAGGAAGAGATACAAAGCATTTTTCTATAGATATTGGGCTAAACCAAAGATCCCCTTTAAGCCCCTTTCTGTTTATAATGCCTTGGTGTATATTATTTGCTGATAACATTGTTTTAGTGGATGAGACAAAAGATGTGGTTAATGAAAAACTTGAACTTTGGAGGGATATGTTAGAGTTAAAGGGCTCTAGATTGAGTAGGACTAAGACTGAGTATGTGGAGTGTAACTTTTTAGGACATAGGGTGGTTACTAATGTGGAGGTAAAGATTGGTTCAAAAGTTGTACCACAAAAGGAGTGTTTTAAATATCTAGGATCTATTATCCAGAGCAACGCAGAGATTGATGAAGACATAGTTCACCGGATCAAATCAAGGTGACTTAAATAGAGAAATGCATTTGGAGTTTTGTGTGATAAGAAGATACCACTTAAACTTAAAGGCAAATTCTGTTATTTAGCAATTAGGGCAGCTGTGCCTTATGGGATGGAGTGTTAACCCATTAAATAAGTGCATAGTCATAAGCTAATGGTGACAGAGATAAGGATGCTCCGTTGAATGTGCAAACTTACTAAAAGAGATAAGGTCACTAATGTAATGGTAAGAGACAAATTAAAGATAGCTAATATTATTGACAAATTAAGAGAGATAAAGCTTAGGTGGTTTGGACATGTTAAGAGGAGACACACAGACGTTCCAAAAAGAAGTTACAAGAAGATCGTACTTAGAGAATGTAAGAGAAAAAAAGGGGAGGCTTAAGAAGAATTAAGGGGAGTTAATCAATAATAATGTGGTAATGTTGGAACTTACCGAGGATATGACCTATAATAGAAAAATTTGGCATATTAGGATACAGATAAAGAATCCCTCATAAAGAGATCCTTGTAGTTTTTAGAAGTCATTCAACTTTTTCTTCTTATAGTTATCCTAAACTTGTAAATAGGTAGTACTTACCTCTTAGAGATTTAACCTAAGCCTTTTTCCTACATAGCTTGATTTAGTAGTTTTTATTCATTCATTCATTCATTCATCATCTTCATCTTCTTCATCATCATCTTCTTCTTCTTCTTCTTCTTTATTTTTATTACTTTTATTATTAATATTAATATTAATATTAATATTGTTATTGTTATTGTTGTTGTTGTTGTTGTTGTTGTTGTTGTTGTTGTTGTTGTTGTTATTATTATTATTATTATTATTTTCCTTCATGTAGGTCATTTAAAAACAACCTCTCTACTAGTTAGGGATAAGGTTGTGTACCATTGGACCTCCCTAAACCCTGTGTGTCAGAGGAATTTCTACTAGGTTGTTATTGCTGTTGTTTTATAGTCATCCCAATCCAAATCCAGGAATTGTAAAGCTAACTTAAAAACTTAGTTTCTAATGTCTAACACCTTGTAGCCATGCAGCAGGAATCCTTACATTTAGCGCAAGCTTACAAAGATCCCTCTTCAAAACTAAGAGCAAACATTAACTTTACACAAATGCACAAGGAACTATGCGCATCACCGAGACTGGACCTTGAATTTGTCCAATCTTGCAGATGCCATCAATTATTAAATTAATTAATATTGACTAGTATATTTTAATGATAATTCATGTATGATACTTGGACCATTTATAAGATAGTTATTATCTTGTTAATCATGTTTAAGGCCCTTGGGTCCATTCTTTAATCTCATCCAAGCCTATTCATTGGACTTGTGACCTAATAAAAATTGACAATTAACCTTATTGATATGCTTTTACTAATATAATGGTGTCTCTCCATTGTGTTTGTCCTTGTTTTGCAGAAATATATTGGGCTATGATAACTTTAAATTCTACCATCTCTAGGATGTAATTTTAAGTTCTACCATTTTCAAGATGTAACTTCCTATATCCCATTATATTGTGTTCTTCCACGCTATGCAAATTTATTTGGTTGATTATGATATTGAATCTTAAAGTATGATGATGTCGTATACTTAATACTCATTATTTGTTGTCCAATTTCTAATATTTGGTATAAGAGTCCCTTTTATAAGTTTTGAAACTATTCTTTTTATTTATTTTCCTATTTTTCTTTATGTTGATCATTAGGTATCATACTTCTTATTTTCGAATTCTTGTTGATAATGGGTTTATTATTTTCAGAAAGTATATATAATTCATATATCATTCATACAAGTGTTTATACATGTTTCGAGCAAATTTTTGAAACAATAGGTTAAAGAAATCTATGTTTCTCTTCAAAGCTTAAAAAATGATCTTTTGATTTTCCAATCTCTTTTTGGGTTGGTTTTCCTTCCATTAATGTCATAGATCTCTGATAAATTTGAAAAGTAATATGTTAGTCCTTAACAACACCGAAGGGAGGGGGATGAATTAGATGTTTACAAAATTCAATAATTTTTTTAACCAACATACTTAATTAACAACAATCCATATAAATGAGTATGAAAAATTTCTTAATATAAATTAATCAAACAATTGAACAATAATTTAAAGAGGATAAGGAGGAGAGAAAGAAAATTGGTTTATAGTGGTTCAGTAAACAACCCTTACCTACATCCACTACTCAAACTTGTCTTAGAATTCCACCATAATTCTTCTTTCAAGGTGAAGAATGACCTTTGTCAATCCTTTTCGGTAAAGAGAAACCTTCTTACAATAATCTTCCAAAGTGAAGAGGAATCTCAATACCACTTAGATTATCCCAAGTACAATATTCAAGGCCCCAAAAAAGTATTATAACTAAAAAATATCTCACTTATTCAATTGATGACTCCAAAATGACTCACTCACATACATATGACATAATGATATTCAAATCATTGAAAAACTCTTTGAAATGTGTGTATACAATGCCCAAAACCTTCTTAGTGCTAAAATCACTGAGAAAATACCTATTTATAATGTTTTGAGACCTAAAATATCTATTGGAACCAAAAAATGATTGTTACAATGACTATATTTGACGTACTAGTCAACTAATATAGCATACTACTTGATCAGTATGCATTTACAGCACCAAATTCACTAGCCACTAGACAATGGTCAACTAGTAACATATATTGGTGACCAATATGAGAGATTGGTTAACTAGTACATCAACTAGTAACCTACACTAGTCGAACAATACGATAAATTGATCAACCATTACGTCAACCAATGTTAAAGTAAACTCTTATTACTTTAAATTTAATAACTTTAACGTATATTAGTCCACCATTAACTCATATAGATCGACCAATCAACTTAAAAACATGATTTTAATAACTTCAAATGCTCAAAACTAATTTATTTAATCTAAATATGAATAAAACACTTCTCAAAATGTTCCCCAAAGATTATTTGAAAGATTAAAAGGTTTTATATTCAAATAAAAAGCTTTAATGTCTCTTAGTAAATGTAAAGACTCATGCAATGAAGTAAGATGAAATGAATATGTATGATGAGACTTTTAAATCATCGAATTAACAAAGTGAGCTTATAAATAATAATACAAAATGTTAAATGACCTTAATGACTCTAGATCTTCTTTTGTTCTTGTTTTGATTCTTCATTTCATTAGTTGCAAACTTGAACTCCTCTTTATCAACTTCGTACATTATCTTTTTGAGTTTATGACTTTATTTTGTTATAATATTATTTTTTATGAAAATGATGAACACGTTAGTAGTAATTATATTTTGTCGTTATCAAAACATTAACTAGAACCTCCTTTTTTTTTAACAATCTCCCCTTTTTGATGATAATAAAACACTTGTGATGTTAAAGAATACAATAATAAAGTGAAGCACACAGTTAAATATCAAGACAGTGACTAGGTCCCCCTCAATTCATGCAGAAAATATAATTCAATATAAAGAGCAAAATTCAATATCAAGAATAGAGGAGATATTCAAAATAAAAAATTATCATTTACTCAAGCATATCATATAAAGTGTAAGAAATGCAAAAATAACAAAACAATCACTTCCCTTAAATTTCATCACTCCCCCTGAGTCAATATCACCAAACTGTCTTCCCTTTTTTGGAATCATAAAAAAGAAATCTATTAAATAAAAATGCATAAACTAAAGTTTCATTTATCAATCTAAGTTGGTAAAAAAAATGTATATGATTAAGATTGATAAAATTTCTTCACTAAAAAGTGTTATTAAATATTTAAGGAGTCAAAGTCAATTTTGATAGTAACATCCCCATTTGTGTCTAATTTGAACAATCTCCAATTTCGGCATTTTGCCTAAGTTGAATATTCAATTAAAGCTCTAAGAGCAAGTTTTAACAAAATTAAAGGTTGAAATCATAAAAAATAAAAGCATAATTGCAATTTCCAACAATTAATTCCATAAAAGAATGTATAATTTTGAAAACCTTACAATTTCAAAAATAGAAACATGTAAAAGTGCCCAAAATACCAAAATTGAATAAATTTCAAGATAAATCTATATAACTGAAAGGGAAACAACCTTAACTCCTTATACAATTTAACAATGATGGCATTAATTTTTAAAAAATAATTCTTAAGAAAAATTTTAAAAGTCCTAAATATGAAAAACAAAAGAAAAATTTTGATTTGATATAATTTAATGAGATTTGTATGAGATGTGGGATGAATTGTTTGTGATTTTGGAGATATAAATATACAAGAAAAAATAGTATAAAAGATAAGGAGAAAACCTTTAGATCAGGAATATTAGTCAACCACAAAATTATATTGGTTGACTAGAGTTAGTTTTGAATAGTATATGTGGAGCAATTTTAAAATATAAAAAAGGCTAAAGGTTTTCCTTGAAATTACTATATTGGTCAACCATAAATTTATATTATTAGACTAGTGACTAGTGTGGTTAGTTGGTGTAATACCCAGTATCTAGTTTAATCGGTACATCGAAATAAATCAGTATTTAAGACTGATGTCATTAAAAATCACAGAATAGTGAATAATAATTTATGTGACATCAAATT
>JAOTAX010000198.1:17710720-17722029 GCA_025629825.1 Erythroxylum guanchezii | reverse complement strand
TCTTTCGATTCCTATGGGTTTCGTTCCGTTCTTTGAATTCGATTCGTTATTGCCGAGCCTTCGTTTCGTTTCGTTTCGGTTCACTTTGTTCCGCTCCGGATTTAAGTCGGATCGGAATTGATATGTTCCCGTTTGCTTTTATTCTTCGTTTCTGTTTTAGTTTACCATTTTCCGTTTCGTTTTTCAGTTGGGGTCCGGTCTCGAGATCGGGTCCCAACACATATACAATGGCTATAATGTTCTATAGTACAATACTATTTAAACAATGCAAGGAACTATATAAAGTTTAAAAGAATTTATTGATCCAAATAATCATTTTCGCTAAATAAAAATATATTATAGCTTGATTAGCAATTAATACTACATTGAAACCTTTCCAATCTCAAGTTAATATTGTTCTAAGTAAAAATATACCTTCACTAGGATTTACTTCTAAAGTTAATATCAACATAACCTTAAACTCAAATATTAACTTATACATAGGATAACGGATATCTTTAATACTTCACATTTGGTAAGTTATCTATATACTTGGACTAAAATAAATAAACACCTTCCATATCTATCTCTATAGGTTTAATTCCAAGAATTAAGTTGCTACTTTTTCATATCTAATAAGAGTTACTTTTGGATATCATATTTTTAACAACTGAAAATTTGAATTATCTCTCTATGAGCAGTATGTCTTTGACAACTATAATTCTACTAACCTTCTTATAGACATGATAAATTCTCAATCATCTTCAAAAGAAACAATTTGAATTCATTAAGAAAGTGATTTTTTTAATTTATCATAACCTTTTGATTATACATCAAATGTATCAACGAAGGCATTAGTTCCAATTAGATATGTTGTCATGAGTTTTGAACTTATTCAAATTTCATCTTACTCCCACTATATATATGTTGAGAACCATTATCCTTAAATTTTCGTTAAATCAAATATTTTATTTATAGGGTCTACAAGATTATATCCAATATCTTAGATATCTTACAACCTTCTTTTTTCGATTTAGTTCTAAATTTATTAGATAATATGTATTCCAGCTAAGCATCACGTCATAAATTCATTAACTTTGATTGTTTAAAATCTTACCATTTCATATCTATTATGAAATAACTTGAAAATTTTAAAGGTAAGTTATAATGGGCATAGCTATGGAAGAAATAAATATTGCACTGTACAATATCTCATATTATATTTTTCTCCCTAGATAAATCTATACTATTATGGAATTTAGTTATAGGGGTATTCTCTAGAGAATCTCACTCTCTATAGCTAACTAAAAAAAAATATATCTTATCACATCAATCTCATCGAAGTTCTTTGGTATCCTCAATGCTTAATTTCCATTTAGATTTCTACACTTTGAACCTTTCAAAATTTTAAACCAATATTTCATTTAATACATATGACCTTATTATATAAAGTCATTAGTAAATATAATAAAATATAAGTATTCATCTTATTATGAATTGTTATTACATCCAACACATTACATGTATAAATTTAAAAATTAAATATCATCATCATCATTTCACTAAAGGTTGATTTGTTCATTCTTATAAGTTTTATAAGATTCATAATCAGAAGGAAACATGTATCCTTATATATAACTTTATGATTTTTATTATGCTAATTTAACCAATATAGAATAAAAGGATAGTCTCAGTTATATAACTTTACCTCTTATTAAGCATAAATCTCTCTTGATCTAACACATACAAACTATTTCTATAAACTAAGATCAACTTCTTTTATTTAGCAATATATTTTAAATCATGCCTTGATCGTTTTAGTAATGTTAAATCCAAATTCAATATCAAATACTCAAAATCATGAAATAAAAATATATATGATCTCTATCATACCATGATTTAGCTAAAAATAGTCACGCAATCATTTTTCTTTAATGACAACTATTAACATACTAGAGCAAATGCCTTTCAATTATAGTTTATGTTTATACTTTGAGTAGGCTAAATTGATCGGAACAATTTCATCAAAGTACTATATGTTTCATCTTTACTTCATGAAACTATTTGCATTATACTATCTCAATGTTGACATTCATTTTTCATGTTGTCATTAAAGTTTATGATAAATTAATTAAATCAAAATGTCATCACATTTTTTCATTTATATGATATTGACATATCTCTAAAACTTTATCACCAAATCCTCAACAGCGATTATAGTATAATTACATAATAGACTTTCAATTTTTCTTTCTAACTTGGAGAACTCTTCTCAAACCTAATCCTTTGTCTAAGAAATTTCTAATACTTAGTAACAACTATGCTAAAAAAAATTATTTTTTAGTTAGAATAAAATAATTGTTAGAAAGCAAGTAATTGGTCATATATCATGGCAGGTTTCTACTTTAATCATTTATTTAGTTACCCCCATTATTTTATTAAGAAAACAACCATAACTACTATTCAAAAAGATTACTCTATTCTCTTTTGTGGGCTACGATCCCATTTAAATTTAGTTAATCTTGAGTTTACTAAAAAAACTAACTAAACTTAAATTAGGTAAATAACAACTTTATCAATCATGTCTCATGTGACTCCTAAATGTAGTAGGTGATAAATATTTGCCAAAATATATCTTATATATTATTCTTAACCCTACCTATCAATTCATATGATCATGAGCTTACACATCCAAATTATACAAATTTAGATAAGTAGAACTCATTAATTTAAGATAAAGAATATTAGAGTTAAATGGGCCCTGAGTTTGCCTAAGCCTCACAATAAACATAACTCTCATTTTATTCTTAAACAATAGGAGGAAACTTTCACATTCTTAACTTGTATTTAATACTTTAATGAGGAATTTAATCTTTGATGGTCCCACCAAACACATATTACATGTAAAATGTCCTACATTTTAAACATGCAATTCCTCATACAGATATAATCAAATCATAAGTATGAAATATTGTTTGATTCTAGTTATCAATATAATCTCGATAAGATAAAATAATATTTTCAACTCTTCTGATAATTAAATTAGATTAAACCACTGATTCTAAAATAAATCAAATGCCTATTCCAAATAGTAATTCAATTTGATTTTAAAACAATTTTCATATTTAATTGAAAACTATTTCTAATTTTCTTGGCTCTTTTAATGAAATTAATTGGAAAATAATTTTCATTACATTACTCTCCTTACTTATTATAATTTAGAACAATTTTTCAATTTTTGAGAAATTAAAACAAATCGATAAATGAATGAATTCCTAATGTAGATTTAAGCCAATAGACTTAGCAACCATCCAAAATGCATTGTTATAACACTTCTAAAGCTATCAAATCAAGCTAATGAATTATTTTTTAAAATTCTATAAGTAACATGTTCAAATTCAATTAAAAATATATTTATAATCTAATTAGATATAACATTTTGTTAATTAGAAAACCATTTTCTAATGTTAAAAGGAAACAAAATTTGAAAATTCAACATTTTAAATTTAATTAAGAAAGTTCATTACATTAATTTAGAGATTAATTTCTAATTTAATTAAAGTAATTCTTTAAAAGATTAGAAAACTATTTTCTAAAATATCAACAAAGGCTCATTTTCTTAAAAATATCTTTCTAAATTTAATCAATAAAAATATCTTTTCTAATTAATTAAGAAATATATTACTCAAATTAATAAAGAAATAATTTCCAAATAGAACAATACCCTCTAAAATAACAAACTTATCTTATTTCAATCAAATAGAAATAGTAATTTTAATTAATAAACACCAATTTTTAATTTTAAGGGAGTCTAATTAATTAATAATTTAAATCTAATTGAAATTCAATTAATTTAATTTATAGAAAATAATTTTATAAAATATAAATTAAAAATTAATTTAATTATTAATCTTAATCTAATTAATAAATAATTAATTTGGTTTCAAAATTAAGATCTCATCTTAATTAATATAACCTCATTATATTTATTTATTTAACATAATCTAATTATGAAAAATAATCCTTTTAAAATCTTTGTTTGATTCTAATTATTTATTTGATAAATGATTTAATTTAATTACACGACTCTTGAAAATTTAAACTAAATTTTATAAATATTCCTAATAAAGTTAGCCTTTTTAAAAAGAAAATTTAAACAATTATAAACAACATTTTTAGATTTATTAGGAACTTAAACTAATTCAATCCCAATTAAACTAATTCAATTGAAAGAAAGGCTTAAATTATTTAAAAAACAAAAAGGAGTGCTCGTGCCAGCTGTTTCTAAGTGAGACGCATGTTGTGTATCTCCATTAGATGCATTGACCCTTGTAGTCCCGCCATCTTCTTCCTAGATTAGTGTTTCTTCCCATGCTGCTACCTATGCTTTCTAGAGTCCACCTGTTTCTCCTCCAACTACCACTCTTTGGTTCATCTGGCTCCTTCTTGACAACATCTTTATTGTGTAAGAGGATCCTTGTTAGATTGTCTCTTCCTCTAAAAGTTATCGTTCTTACCAATGGCGTCAATTGCCACTAGAGGTGACAGAGAAGGTAGCTCATGTTGGTGTTGTTCCAAAACTTTGAACATCTCTCTTTCTTTCTTTTGTTTGTGTCCCACATTGAAAGAGTAAGAGACTTTCACCTAGTTTATATACTAGATTGTTTTGTAAGACTTTGAATTAAGTCTCTTGAGAAGGGTATAAAGATCACATGCAAGTGTACGCATGCATGTCATCTAGCTCGACTATGACGTGACGTGGTGTCATCGTGTGTGTGATGTAAACATTTTTGGGCCCACTTGGTTAATTTATATGTTTTAATATTTTTCAGTTACTAATAACATTCATAATGTTATTAACATTATTATCCTAATAACATTCATAATTTTATTACATTATAATGATCTATAATGTTCCCTTTTGCTTTAATATCTCTTAATTCCTATTGTGAACGTATGAAATTGTTTCTTCTATATATAAGACTCACACATATGCTCCTTCTCTTCACTCCCAATGTCACACATCTACTCATTTCCTCTATACGAGACACACGTCTCCTTTCACGTACAAATATCTTTACACACATATCTTCTTGTCTGTTCTGTTCTGCCTTTGTTTGTTTTTCTCGAAGACAAATCCTACTCTGTCCTTTGGAGTGCACCGAAGCTAATGGAGGAGGCGTTAACCCTGAGCTCGGATCCCACTGTCTTACTGCACCATAGAGGGGAAATTTCTGACTTAAGGTAGTGATTTTCAAGAACACCTTGCATTTTCAGATAAGTTGTTCCAATTTTTATTTTTGGTTCTACTTCATTATTTCATTTACAATCTAAGTCAGAAAATTTTGAGTTCTTTCTATTTTTTGTTAAAAATTGTTACGTTTTTGTTGGTACATGTTTATTTCGACATAAGTTGGAATATTGTTATGTGCTTACTACTGCATTAGTTGGAATATAGTTTTGTTCTCACTCTTGTTTCTAAATTCATTATGTCATCTGTGAATGAGACCAACGTAGGTTCTGCCCTTACTGTCCCCCATATAGGTTCTACCCCTGTCACCGTAGACCAAAGAATTATACCTGACCAAATGAGTTTAGACCCTCTAAATAAGAGAAACTTTAATAGATGGTTTGAGAAAATTCTATTTTACTTTTAGCAATATGCAATTGATTTTATGTTGTTTCAAAAAATTCCTAGTGACAATACCGAGCTTAAGACAATTAAGGATAACCATTCAGTTAGAGGATTGTTGCTCAACCATATGATAAACCCATTATTTGACATCTATTGCAAGTATAAAACTGCCAAAGAGATTTGGATTTTAGGTAAAGCTGACATCATTGAACACAAAAATGTAGGTAGCTCCAATAAGAATGGTGGACACAACATGTCTTTCAATAACAACTAGCATGGTCAGTTTAAGGGCAAAAGGATTAATGGTGACTGTTGGTGGTGCCACAAGCTAGGCCATCCTCCTGCTCTTTTCCAAGCTAGAATTAATCATGAGAATAAGGGCCAAGGACAGAAACCATGACAGTTCGGGAAAGGAAACCAGAAAGGGTACCAATGAGGTAAATGGAAGAATTTTGGTAAGCCTTAAGCTAATGTGGCCCAAGCTAATAGTGGTGATGACAAAGAGATCACTACTGTTGTTGTGTCCGAGGTCATCCTTGCTGGAAACTTGGTTAGGTGGATCATTGACACAAGAGCTACACGACATATATGTACCAATAAGGACCTGTTCAAGGAGTTGAATGATGCTACTAATGGTGAATTCGTATATATGGGCAACTCCAACAAAGTTCTTGTCCAAGGAGTTGGGAAGGTCACTCTCAAACTCACCGTTAGAAAAGTTTTGGTTTTAGAAAATTTTTTATTTGTGCCTGAAGTTCATAGAAATTTGATTTCTGGTGCATTACTTATCAAACTTAGTGTTAAACTTACCTTTGATTCTAATAAGCTAGTTTTAACAAAGAATGGGAACTTTGTTGGTAAAGGATTTTATAATGGGAGCTAATTTGTACTTGATGTTGAAATGAATACATCTACTTATGCTTATATTGTTGAGTCTCTAAATCTATGGCACTCTAGACTTGAGCATGTGAATGTGAGGTCAAATAAGAGGATGAAAAGCTTAAACTTGTTGCCTAGCCAGATCGCCAATAAAATGGAAAACTATCAAATTTTTGTTAAGGCTAAACACTCTAAGAAACCTTTTGAGTCAGTGACCAAGAGAGAGTCACAATTGTTGGATTTTGTGCACACAGATTTGAGTGATTTAAGAATAGTGTGAGTAAAGGAGGAATGAGATATCATATTACATTTGTGGACGATTGTTCTTGATTTAATATGGTTTACTTATTGAAATATAAACGTTATGTAGAGGAAATGCTTATAAAAAACAAAGTTGAGGTTAAAAACCAATTAGAAAGGAAAAATTAAGAGATTACGGTCTAATCGAGGTGGTACCTATAGTAATGATTTCCTTGTTGATTATTGTGGAAAAGTTAGGATTATTCATGAGCTTTCAGTACACCTGAACAAAATGGAATATCCTAGAGGAAAAGTCAAATGTTTAAGGATATGATGAATGCAATGTTAATTTCCTCAAGAAATAAAGAAAAGAAGAAAGGATAGAATAAGATATCCCCAGTTGTGGCTAAGTTGAGGATGATCTCCTTCCAAACTTACACCCAAGCCTTCTTAGATGTTAAGAACCTAAATAATAGCTAAGATAGAAGGTTTCTACCGCATACCTTCCAAAATTCTCCCTAAGTTAATCCTAGTAAGAGTATTTATAGCTAGGGTTACATAATAGAGTTATAAGGTCATTGAAATTATGTTTTTGTGTATCCTAAAATTACATGTCATGAGACTACCATTGGAACAACTTTCATATAGACACCAGGTAGGTTTTGAAACTTTTTATGTAAAAACTCTAATGAGTCTAATATTGATTACAAGTACCAATCTAACACTAGTTACATTGCACTTTTTAGCTTTTGAATCTTGCAAAAGACATGCCTCTGTTTATACCAAATTGTTGTCCATCATGTTAGATTCTAATTCACTCCAATATCCCCTTGATTAGACAACTATAAAGAAAGTTGCACTTAAATCTAAGAATTTTTCTCAAATTATCACTTACAAGAAAATGAACTAAATATAGGAAAAATCATATAATTTCATATAAAATATGTTATAAAGTGCTAAAATTAGTTTTTAATTTGGACCTTATAAACATGTAAAATATAGACTTATCACTGACTGTAAGACAAGAAAAGATAGCGGAGACCTCACTGCGGTAAGGAAATGTTATTTAACCTCACTTAAAGCTAAGAAAAGAGCATTCCCCCTCATGATTATTGATGTTATGGATAATCAAAATCTTGAGAAGGAATTAAAAGGAACCAACTACGTAGGTAGTTAGGATTTCACTTGAAAGCTACATAGGTAAATGGATGTTCTGTGCTTATAGACATATCAACCCTAACGACAGGCAGAAGACAAAAGTACTATGACTAAGTATGAAGATGTATTTACGTGGGAAATCTTCAAACATACCTAATATTGATCCTTTGATGATCATATATAAAATAAATATCAACTTTAAATGTAAGTCAGTAAAATAAAATAAAAGGATATTTTTCTTAAAATATAGTGGGCTACAAATGCTTAGGTGCAAAAGCTATAGAAAATTCATTTCATTGAGAAAGTATAATATCTAGATTGTCTAGAAAATATATTGTTATTAAAAAATTCAAGTGGATTTTGAATGATGTTCATTAACTTCGTATACTTGATAAGACGAGTATTAAGGCCAACTACTCTCCCCATAAGGTGATTAGTTTATAGACATTACTTCAAGTCATTGATGACTTAGGCACATATTTAGTGTATAAATAAATCTACATGTATAAAAATGATCAATACAACACTTCCTTTATGAGCCATAAGAGGACATACTGCTAGAAGTTAATATTATTTGGTTTAAAGGATGTAAAAGCTACTTATAAGTGGTTGATTAACAAAATATTGTAAGTGCATTTTCAATTATTAGTAAGGAAGTTTGTAAAGTTTATACTAACTAGTAAGCCATTAAAATCAACTAATAAAAAATATATATAATCATTAGCGCCATCGATCAAACTTGAGAACAAAGTATAAAGATTAATATAAATGGTTTCTAGCCTATACTATTTGCTATCTATGTTTATGGATGATCAAGAAACGCGCAAATTTTTTATGAGTAATGAGTGTAGGCAAGCTTTTGAGCAGTTAAAGGTACATCTACAAAATCTACCATTTCTATCCAAGTCTATAAATAGTTGAAAATTTTTACTTATTAAACGACGTGATATACTACAATCATGTACAGAACCCTTCGGCTCAGTAATATGGAATCTCTCAATAGCTCTCCTTCCTTTATGAGGTCATATCGGGATAAGTAAGCCTAATTCCTTCCCTTCCCCCCGATCGAGGCTGACCAATAATAGTTTAGGTCGTAAGAGAGAGGCATAGTGTCATCCAAAGCTATAAGTTTTGCCTTGGTATGGAGGCATGATGACATATAAATGGCAATATACTATGTAAATAAAATGTTACAAAGGTTAGAGACACACTACAAACAATCTTGAGACAAAGACCTTCTCCATAGTCATCTAGGCTCAAAAGCTTTAACATTATTTTCAAGCCCATATAATAAATGTAATGAAAAAATTACCATTATGAAAAACACTTTATAAGCCTAAATTGTCAAAAAGATTGGTTAGATGGTTGATAGAACTAAGTGACTTTGATTTATGGTACATCCACAGGGCTACATTTAAATCATTGGTCACTATTGATTATTGATTAACAACTCCTAATCTCCATAGGAAGAGAAAAGTAAGAAGTGGATGTGGGTAATATATGTGGTTGGATCATTAGGAGAAGAGGGAAAAGGTGCATATATGTTCATTTAAAGATTGTTTACTATAAAATTCAAGTTTGCTCAGGTATATGAATTCAAGGCATTTAACATTAAAATAGAGTATGAAGCACCACTATATAATGTAAGGTTATCATTACATCTCTAAATTTACGCCCTCTTATTATGATTTTATTTTTAATTGGTGGTAAACTAAATCAAAGGGATATACAAGATCAAAGAGGCAATTCTAAATAAACACCATCCTAAATACATGTAATAAATAGAAACAATTATTGCAGATATTGAAATCATACTTAGGGAGCATAATATAATCATATATTTGCTATCAAAAATGGGTGCTAAAAGGAGATCAATGTCCAATATATATTAGGAAAAGATATATGTACAAAATTATAAAGAAACATTGTAACGAAGTGTAGAAAAGCCTATGGAAGAATGGATGACAATGCTGCAACAATATATCCAAAAGGGGAAAGATCTAAGGGAAGTAAAGCACCTAGTTTACTAGTCAGTAAAGTACACAATAATTGATAAGTAATTGTATTTGCAAGTCTTATATTTTTGCTATGCATGTGTTATATAGGAAGATTGGAAATCCCTAAAATTTTAGAAAAATGCAACAATAACTCATAAAAATTGGATCATTAGGTGTCCACTTTGACCTATAAAATACTCAGGCAAAGCTACTATTAGTCAATGTTGAAGAAAGAATCACCAGACTATATAAAGGTATATGAAAAGTGTTAAAGGCATATAGATCTATAAACCAACCATATGTTGGCTACATGCCACATCCCTTTTTCCAATAAAAATTCTTAGGCCCTTTCCTCTAGTTATGAGATAGATCTTGCTTATCCTTGTAGTAAATTGCTTAACTAAGTGGGTTTAAGTTGAAATTTATGCCACAAGACTTGAAAGGAGAATTAGCATATTTAAAGCAAGGGGAAAGCTTACACCAAATTTGGCTAGACTGCCCAAAATATGAATATTTAAAGTTGACACTTATATTTTTTTTTAGAAAGTAAGTAATTTCGTTAAGAAAAATTACAACTGGTACACCAAGACAATATACATGTAATTACACTGAGTTTGACATCTCCACTAATAATTATAACCATACCTATAATTTAGCATACTTGAACAAAAGAAACATAACCGAACTTGGAAAGGGGTATATTTGCACCCATATTATAAATAAATTCTCCGCAATTTTATCATATTGCCTTCTTTATTTAATTTAACCTTATGATTGCATATTTATCTAACTATGATCACAAAAAATTACTCAAGACAACTCTTAGATTTTTTAAAGACATTGACATATAAATTATGGCTACATAATTAAAATTAAACTTAGGTTTGCAATACAATATGCAAGCCTGTTTATGGTAGTTAAACTATATATGAACTAAAAGTTTATAAAACTAAAAGATTCATGGGTATTTAATAGAGCAATCAGGCCAATGATATGAGATCCGTACCGTACCGGCCGGTACCGACCGGAAGGTACCGTACCGGCCAAAAAACAGTACCCGGATCTTGTCTTGGGTACCGGCCAAAAATACCGGCCGGTACCGGCCAATTTCGGCCATACCGGCTGATATTCAAAATACCGGTCAAATATTGGCCGGTACCGGAAATTTTTAAAAATTGGGGGACTTTTTTGCAAAATTTTCAAATTTTCCCTCCCTCCCTCCTACCTATCCTTCCCCCCATTTTTTTTAAGTTTTTAAAATAATAATAAATATTTTATTCTTAATAATAATTATAAATTAAATAAAAATAAATTATTTTTATTTTTATTTTTATTACTAATAAATTAAATTTATTTTAATATTTTATATAATATTTATTAATAAATACTAATAAAAATATTTTATTTCTTAAAATAATTTT
>JAOTAX010000198.1:17691068-17710620 GCA_025629825.1 Erythroxylum guanchezii | reverse complement strand
ACTATTTTGCAATTTTTAAAAATTTTAGGGACTATTTCATAAATTTCAAAAATTTTCCGAAACGGTACCCGGTACCGGTACAGTTCCGTTCCAGAACCCAATCCGGTACCGAGTCCGGTACGGTATTCATAACATTGAATCAGGCACATAAAGAGGCATACCAAATTCACATAATTCTCACTTAAAAGAGAAAATTTGTAAGTCTACCTTGAAAGATAATTGTAAATACAAGCATTTAAACTAAGCAAAGAATATAAAATGGAAGACATAGATTTTCATTAAAGATGTCCACATATAGCTACTATAAGTTAAAAACATATATAAAATCAACACACACATGCACACACACACACACACATATATATCAAAAAGGTGGTCACCTAAGATAAGTAATCAACTAAGTAACAATTACATGATAATGGAGTTGCCTAAATCAATTAAGAGAAATATTTAAAAAAATATGAAAAATATTTGAAATTTAAATTTGAAAATCACAAAATCAATTATATTAATATAATTATTTATGGCCTTTACAAGCTAGTTAAAAAGAGAATATATGTACACCTTTATAGATGAGGGGAAAAGGCGAGACCTTGTAAAAAGCTTTATGGTTAAGAATTGCGGAGCACAAAAATTCTATATATTAGTCTTAAAGTAGGCCTACAAACTTGTCACCTATCACTCAATTTTATTAGCAACCTTAGCATAATTGCCCTCAATTGGAACATCTTGAGGAAGCAAGTCATCAAATTTGATGTTTAGGAAATGGAGCTTCAATAACTTCTAAAAGCCATTGAAACCTTTAACGAAAGAGTTCTTTAACTTTTAATAGTTCAACAACTTGAAGGTTTTACTCTTTAAAAACTTACAGCATACCTACATGTTGTAGTTAGTAACTGCTTGCGCTCCCATTGGTTCCTTCATTAACATTTCTTTATATTATTGAGCTTATGATAATCATTTTAAATCACTTTTAAGATTTTGATTCAACACTGTAACCTCTCTATCTTTTTTATCCCATAAAACTTGCATACCTTTTATTAAATTTTCATTGTCTTTGGTCAGTTGACTCTACATCTATATAGACCTCTTTAGCTTCGTCATTGCGCTCTTCGTGCAAATAACCAACAAACTCAAGGATTGCATAATAGACCTAAAGATGTAGTACTTAAAATTAAGCCAAATAGCTTGAACTTATCCTTCTAATAGTATGCTCAAAGAGCATGTGAATAGTTTCTTAAGTCACCTTTATTGACGTATTTATAATCCTTTAGAAGAACCATATCTCTGCAGGTTTATAGACTATCCCTATTGGTTACAAAGATGGATTTGGTTATCCCGATGTTCTACTAAAGTTAGAATACATCATCATTCACCCTCGATCTTTCTACGTGTTTCTTAGCAAACTTAGGTCTAATGGCAATCAAAGTTGTTTTGTCAACTATTTTAATGGGGACCATGTTCTTAGCCAACTCTATAGGGATGACCTTTTGATCCACTCAGGCATTCCTCTTCCTCTTTTTTGGGTCCTAGGACTCCCTTTTTGTTCACCTTATTTAGCAACTTTAATTATTCATATCTACAATCACAAGAAGATAAGCAGCTCAAAAAAAGAAATATAAGCAAAAGAGAAAAAAAAGAATATGCATTTCTTTGTCCAAAAGGTTAGTTTTAGACAAAACTTCCTTATCCAACATCACGTCTTTGGAGAAACGAGGAATATTTTTGTAAAAAAGGGATCCTTGATTGGCTTTACAACACATACATGATTTTTTTTATAAAAAAAGGGATTTGCATCACTCTAGACAAATTTGAAACTTCACTTGTTTATGTTCTCTAAACCAAGGAAGGCAAACTTTTTCTTCCAGTTATGAGTTCCTCTAAGGGACGTTGAAAGCCACATCCTTGGAACAAAGTTAGAGCTAAACCAACAAAAATGTTTACAAACATGTTTGATATGATGCATGTAGTGAAAAAGGACCGTGAAGGGCTTTACATCCCTAATATTATAGCACACCACCATGAAGCAAGCTACGATTCCCTATGAGTGAGGCTGCAAATGACTATAGCACATGCTTGTATCTTCAATTATATTGTGTTCGTGAATTGTTTATCCCATTCTAGAAATTCTCAAAGTAAGCGGTGATTTCCCATAACGTGGTAAAACATACCCTTTTTAACTCTAATGGACGTCTAACCCAAATTTAACATGAGATATTGTACTTGATCAACAAATCTTAAAAATTGACATGCCTCAATGCTTATTAATACACCTCAACACTTAATGGTTAAAGGCCACTCCTTTATGTCCCTTTGCCCTCAAGTTTGAATGTGTCTATGGAGGATTCCTTAATTAGACATGATCCCAAAGAGGATCTTGAACTATTTGTGGGATTCTACTTGAGTCATTACCACTAAAACGAGACATGAGCGTATATCTCTTACAAGAAATGAACATCATCTTGTAAGTCAAGAAAGCTTCCACTTTATCGTTCATAAGTTGCAAATTGATTATCGCTTGTCGCTCACAAGTTCCTGATTGATTATCATAGGCTACGTGTTTGTCTCGACTGAGTTTCAGGTGCGAAATAAGTTGTCTCAGATGGTTTATATAGTGTTGACCATCAAAGCAAAATAGAGGGCTAAAATCGAGAGATCTTCCCACTTTCCAATACATATTACCAAAATTTAAGACAATTTGAGTTTCCTGTATTTAGTTTAGTGTGTGACAAATCGACAAGCAGGTCGTGTCACTTATACTTTGAAAAAAAAAAAGAATGAAGGCTAATATCCCATACCTATAATAGAACTTCTGGTCTCAAGGAAGTTCCTTGGTCATCATAAAAACGTACAATAGAAAATAATACTCCACTCCTGGCTACATGGCCCAAATCATTTCTTGTAGCGACTAAAGAGGCGTATGATTTACATCAACTATTCCAAACATCATCCCTATTCCAAACTTACCCATTTTGTATGCTGGCTATACCTTGCCTCGTCTATATCCTACCTTATTTTGAGACATAGGATTAGTCTACACATCAAGTCTTAATCACCCCCAGTCCATCAATACAAAGGAAGGCTCGCACTTGAAAAAAAGTTTTAAGGTAATATCATTACTTTACATTTCCCCTTTGCAACTAACTTTATCATCAAAGAGCTCTTATCGGGAGTACACACTAGTGTAGTTCTCAAGTCTAAACGACTTTACATCTTTGCTCATCTAGTCTTAAGAGAATTCCAGCATAAAAAAAATAATAACAATCTAAAATCTAGGAACCCCAACAATTATAGAAGCATCACCAATCATCATTATTTTCTAGTTAAAAATTATTTTTAATTTTTAATATTTGTAATTATATTTTAACACTCATACATCATAATGAAATGAACATGTATGCAACAAGTATCCAATATAAATACATATTAAATATCTGCATTGAGTTTATTAAACTCTTTTTATTTAATTTTTATCTGAAAAGATAATGTATTTGAGAAAGGAAACATAAAAACAAATCATTTCTTCTCGGAGATAAAAGGGTATTTTATAATTTAAAATAATTAAAGAAAACTATGTGTAGCAAATAAACTATAAATCATATCATACATTTGTTATTTTTAAATAGTCAAGTATGCATTAATTTTAAAAACTAAAATTTCGATAAACTTAGTTTGCCAGAACATAATCTGTAAATAATAGAAAAAACGCCGAGAAAGTTGTGGACCCCACTAAAGCCCCGTCCAATCATCTTCTTTTTTCACTGGTTATCCTTCTGATGCATCCAGTGGGAATGTTCTCTGGGGTTAAAAGCTTTTGTTCTAAACGAAAGAAATAAAAGGAGAGGAAAAAAAATGAAGAAATTGAGAAAAAAGAAAAAAATGTGCCCAAAATCCCCACAATTGATTTCAGGAGATCTTCAATGTGGTCCCCTGTTTAACCTGACCAAGATGTCCTTTTGACCTGCTTTGACCGTATATCATATTCCCTATTAACCAATCAGAAAGAAAGAGGGGGTGGTCGGATGGGGTCCACTGACTCTTCTTTCTTTGATGAGATTCCCTTGTAGCATATAATCATCATAATAACCCCTGCTTCTCCTGCAACACACCTTTTACTTTCCCCAGAATCCACAGCTTCTTTTTCTTCTCTTCAATCCCCGCCCAGACGTGTGTGTGTGTGTGTGACCTTCTGTCTTTGAGACCAAGTGACAGATAAACGTAAAAAAAATTTTTAAAATTTAAATTCTGGTGAATAAACCAGAGAGACTGTTATGATAGGCCTATAGTTTTTATTGCAGGTACCCTAAGCGTCTAACTACCGCCTACATGGAAGACGTCGAGAAAGATGATTCTACATATTCTAGGGTCTAGGAACAGCTTCTTCTTGATAAGATAAAACACTTGATATCTTTCATTCAATTATTAATAAGCTTTTTTGCTTTATATGTTCTAAAAGTAAGCACCTAAAGTGAAGTGGGGTTTCTGTGTTCCTCTTCTCAACTCAAACAACACATCTGAAGCAGGGCCAAGGCCAACAGAAGTAGGGCACTGCTCTTCTGATAGCTAGAACATTGCCAAACTGGTTAACTGGCGCTGTCCTTCTTGTGCAACTGAACCCCATTTTCACATTCAGAAAGCAGAGCGTGAAACACCTTTTTGGCCTCTCCAATTCAGCACCGCAGGGCTGGTTTCTTATGAACTATCTGAACTCGGAATAGCTATCTTACAAGGTTGTAGCTCAGAGATACACTTCCTTGGCCCTGCGTTAAAGCAAAAAAGTTACTTTCAGTTCTACTGTAGTCTTTGAAAATTATTAACGAGAAACGCTGGCATTGTAGAAGTAATAGTACTAATCAACTATGTGTTTTCTCAAAGCGGGTGTAAGTTTTAGCCACATAAATTTGCTGCAAGAAATGGCGATATATGAACGCCCCTTCAAATGAACTGGTTTCCACCGAAACCAATCAATAGTTTTTGTCACTTTGAACTAATTCATGCAACTTATAGCATTATATATAGACAGCGACCAAGCTACTGACACAAGACTTGTTTCTCATGATCACATATTGGATTGTGAGCTACTGAGCTTTGGTTGTGCCTCAGCTTCGGTTCTATTTTCCCCTTTTTCCGGGCAAACTGGTCTTATGAACTGGCCATTAGACAAGCATGCTACAAGATGGATAGGCAACGTGTAACTCCTAGGTTGTCAGATAAAGCTTCTGATATTACCACAATTGGGGCTGAAGATTTATGGATTAGTTTCTCAGACAACCACCGTTAGTACGTCTAATTAACTTGACATCGAAGTAAAATGAATCTTAGTGAAGTAATAGACTGAGAGACCATCAATGCTACTAGGAATTATACCCAACGACAACTATGATTATATTCTCTGCAAAATGTTGTGGATAAACGTCACATCATCGTAACCTTAACCAAGGATCATGACAAGCGGTAAGAAATCAAGTACTGATTAAGTACCTTGGTTTATACGCGACAAAACCTTAACTCTTTTTGAATTACGGTGCCGCCCTTGTGAACTTCAGGCTTTCGTTAGGCTATTAAGAAGCGCAAGTTAGAACCTGCAAATGTATTTATACCATGGGCTAATACACATGCGAATATGCTTGGCTCCTCATACGCCATCCACGGAGGCCGTCGATACTCCGATGGGCTCTGCAAATGGCATACAGGGAGCCAGGCACATAAGATATGTACGCATGATATCATATGACATTCTTACACATGAGCATTTTTACTTATGGATATGGCCATGTTCATATGTAAGACACACGTAAGCAAATGAATAAATGAGAGTTAGATAGATCTTATGCAAGCAAGCTGCCTGTATGCAATAGATGATTCTCTACTACTGCTGCTACTAGTCATCTCTTCTCCCTGGATGATCATTATCTGAGAAAGTTCAGATAGATTGCAAGTCATTTGACGGGGAAGAGTAAGCTCAGACGTAGGGTAAAGAGACGGAGAGAGAAATAGATAAAAACGGAATGAAGGAGACGAAGAAAAGGAGAAACTTGGTATTTATGGAGGAGAAGAGAGAGATCTACGGCAAACGGAAACCAGGTCATAATCAAATGGGAATTTCAAACCCCACAAAACCATTACGGTTTGGCAAAAAAACAGGAAAAGCAGTGGCTAAACTCATGGAGGTTTGGCAAAAATTTTGGATGGGTGTTTTTGAGAGGAAAAGTAGGAAAAAGATGTGGGGTTGTGGATGGTTGCACCCAAGCTTGCAACTAAATATAGACGCTCCCCATGAGAGATAGAGAGAGAGGAAATGAGTATGGGGTTGTGTTACGAACCACCCAATTTCCTAAGGCTAACCCTGTGGTGTTTTGAAATCTCTTTTTCTGGGTCGTAAAGCAAAGGTTGCTTTTCATCTCTGGAACTCTATTTGTCTGGGAGTGCTTGGAAACACATGGATTCTCTCTACCTCCCTACTTTCTTTCCCTTTATTTAAATAAAGTGAAAAAGGAAAGAAATACTCCATCATTTATATCATGTATCTTTTTTTCTTTATCTTCTCCATCATCACTTCCTTCTTTAATCTTTCTTTCGTCTTCCTACCGTGTCTTTACGTGTATCTACAAATAGATAACTTTACTACATAGTTTAGCAACTAAGATTCTTCCCACTCAACGCTTTCCTCTTTATGACTCGAAGCTTTGCGACCTATCTACCCTGCAATTTCTCCATTTTTTGTTTCCCTCTGATGGTTTACAATTCAGACAAATTCATGTCATTTATCGAGTGGCCGCCAAAATATATGGTAAAAACAGAATCAAGCTAAAGAGAAAGAAGTTAATTAGTTGGCTGTGGATTAGGACCAGAACATAAAATAAATGATCATGCCTGTCAATGAAGCTGAACCTATAGCAAATAAGGTTAATTTTCTCTTCAACATGTGCATTTGAGGAACCTGAAGCCCCGTCTCTGTCTCGATCAGTTTTGTTTTCTCTTTTGGTTGGATTATCCATCTGGTTCTTACTTCACAGTAACTTTTGGTCTCCATTATGAATGATCGTAGCCAGCACAGTCAATAGCCCCATTTGCACACGACCATGTAACCAAAAATTTTCATTGATGCCTGCAAACTTATTTGAATGTTCTATGAATAGTCAATGTCTTTGTAAGAATCTTATTTTTTTTTTCTGCCAAGAAGGGCCACCAATGGCATTTTAGGGTTGACATCAAAAACAAAAGTTGTCAGGTTCGTCTTGGATGTCTCCCTGTCTTTCGTTTGCCTGAAAATGTATACTCTTTTGATAGATTGTGCAAGAAATTCAAAAATCAAGTTGTTTAAGATTCTCATATGGTTTTTTGCTTTAAATTTGTTAATAATGTATTGTATTTGTTGCAGTAATGAGATCTTTCTAAATTACTAATTAATGTATTACCCGCCAGTTGATTTTATGGATCCATACCTTGATTACTCCTATTAATTATTCTAAAAATGTGTGGAAGGAAGTATTAACAAAATGAGTAAGTTCCAAAAAGAAATAGGTGACGTCTTCAAATTCGTTTGGGTCTATGCAAAACGCTAAAGTAATTAATAAAATTCTTTGTTACTCTTTCTACAACGTCGTTATCCTACGGGAAGCATACTACAATGGCTACTTTATACAAGAGCAATTCGTTTGGTCCACACGAACAACAATTACTAATTATATCTGGTCACAACAAATGATAGCATGTCATATGATACACTTAATTATAATTAATTTAGGAAATTCACTTTGATTAGAAAACTTAACGTTCGGTTAGCTAGGTGAAACTATATATGTGCAATTAGATTTGATCTCATTTAAAGAATTATATCTTTTCATTATATATAACATGACATAGTTGAATTCCATTAGTTTGTGACCACTGGCACAGTTGAATCATGAGCTGAATAATTATATCTTTATATCTTATCAGTTTGATGCTTGATTCATTAGATGTTAGATCTATGTTCTCCTTGTTAATTCTGTCGTTATACCTTAGATTATGTGCGCTTCCATACGGAACAAATTGATGAACTAAGCATAGCTTTTATCTTTATCTTTATCTTTTTGTTGTTTTCCATTCTTTTCATAGAGTCAATCTCGTCTTTTTATCAACAAGTTGACATTTCTTCGGTCTGGGGTTTGCGGATTCAAAGTTCTTTTAACAAACCCCAAATTAATGATGGAAGCCGAATGAGGAAGAGGAAGATTGCGTTACTTTATAAGAGCTGGGGCCCAGTTAAAGTAAATCTTTACTAAAGAAGCTTTTGATTTAGACTATTATATGATTACAAGAAAACGTACCAAAGACAGAACAGAAGATGCTTAGAACGTGACATAAGTTAAAATATATGGTACCAAGTTGCCGACCAAATACTAAAGAATGAAATAGGAAGCTGATATGCACTTAGCGTAAGTTTTGATCCCTAGCCATCAAACTCCAACGCCCTCAAGTGTAGGTCTATATTAGTATAAGAGACAAAGATATACGCACAAGTCAGATATTCAAGGCCATGAAAGGCATGTCTCCTCGTGTAATTAATTTTTTTGACTTTCTTTACGGTTCATATATATAAAAATAATTATGTACACTTATAGCTTGCTTTTCCTCGATTTCAGTTAATTAACAGCCCACCCAGCTAGTTATAATATTTTACTTCCTAAATCCTTTTAAAGCTAGGAGAGGTAGGTTTCCCCTCCGAGACTCCGAGTGGAGTTTGGATCAGAATTGTTGCTAACTTTAGTAGCCTTACACAAACTTATATAGACTTCTTGCTTCTTCTAGCATGAGTTTTTTTTTTTTTTTACTTATTGGAACTAAATTAAAATAAGTACGTAAAGCTAATTGATTAATTAGAAAATTTTAGTTGAGACTTGAGCCAACGACGAAGAGCACTAGAAGAGTTGTGTAAATCAAGGTATGCTATGGCGGCTTCGGAAACAAAAAAGGCCAAAGTCGGTTACATCCTCAACTCACTTGTTGATAAAACTGATTTAATAAACAAAATAACAGCTTTGTGCATAATAGAGCGTGAAATGCTGCAAAGTGCACAACATAGAATGCTTGTAATTAATGAAAGTCTATTTATATGACTGGAAACTGCGAGAAATAGTGGTTGATTAAAACAAATTATTAGGTTGGAAGTCAATGGTAAAACTGTAAATTATCAGGTTGAGAAATACTATCGACTTCCAACACTTTTAGGACCTAAAAATCTCAAAGTTTAACCACAAAAAAATAATAATTCTGAAATTTTTTTTTTTAGTTTTAACAGTTTATTTGATATTATTTTCCAATTATAATAATTCTGAAATATTTTGTATTAGAGCTTGTGATCGTCTTAATCATTTTTTACGATAAATAATATCAGGGCTGTACTCTACATTGAAGAGACATAATTTTGAGTCAAAATTTCCAGGCAAGTAGGATCTGTGTTTTATATTCATGATCAAGTAGTCAAATCTGATACTCTTTCTGCAAGAGATAAATACTGTTGTGCATTAATAATGCCATTTATAAATAACTTGGCGATCTTTGTCAATGGTCTTGAGTTTCTTTTCTTTTTTCTTTTGTTTTTAACCAATCCTTCATCGTCTCATGAAGACAATATTGGATATATTTCCATCCGTTGCGAGATATAGGTGAACGGTATTAAATAAATATGAGCCAGAACTGAGCTGCATATATTGGATGTAATGTGGCTTCTTAAATTCATATTTGTCTCATCCAAGCACGCACCTTATCGTAACTAGGATAAATATTATAAAATTTTCGCTTTGGATAGCCATAATTATTTTTCCATCACACTGTTGGAAACAATAATACAATTTCCTAAAAGATCAACTAAATATCAATAACAAAACTACTCTATCTTCAACTGGTAAATCAGTACAAGAATAAGAAAATTAACAATCAAATGGACACTAATGGCTTGTTTGGTTCACGGAATAGAATAAGCAGTGAATAGAATAATTATTTCTAGGCAACGATGGAGTCAGAAATTTAAGATAAGAGGGCCAAATATTTAATTTTTTTAAACTTTGGGGGACCCAATATATCACTGGCCCCTAAATAATTTCATTCTTATAGATATATATATTAAAAATAAACAATATTTATTTTTTAAAATTTTGGGAGGCCTAGTGATGTATCTTCGTCACTTATTCTAGGAATATAAAAGATGAGAAATATAAAAGAATAAGTATTACTTTGTTTGATTCAATAAATGGAATAAATAAAGAATTTCTATTCCAGTGTTTGGTTTGAAAATATAAACTTGGAATAAGAAATGAATAAGTAACAAAAAGACCAAAATGTCCTTATTATTATTATTATTATTATTATTATTATTATTATTATTATTAATGTTAATTTATTGTTATTATTAACTTTATTATTACTATTATTATTATTTCCTTTATTATTATTATTATTATTATTATTGTTATTATTGTTATTTTTATTATTAATTTTATTATACGAAAATAATAATCTTATTATTATTGTTGTTATTATTATTATTATTATTAACTTTATTATTATTATTATTAACTTTATTATTATTATTATTATTATTATTATTATTATTATTATTATTATTATACATTTTTACTTATTATTATTCTTATTATTGTGCTAGTTTTTGCTGCTCTTCATTATAATTTACATTGTTCCACAAGCAACACCAACTCAGAAGCAAAAAACAGCAACGAAAAGCAGGAAGCAGTAAACAAATACATGACTTAAAAAACGTTGAAAATAAAGAAGATATAATAAACAAGAAGATAAAGAGCAAATCTTTAGATCTGAAAGCATACTGTGAACAAGTTTTGGTGATATACGTATATGTTTTGTCTTTACTGTGTATACGTGAGAATTTTTAGGTGTTTTTAAAGATATTTTAAAATGAGTTTGAAGTTAAGGAAAACATTTTATAAGGTGATGTCGTGGTTTAAAAAGGATTAAGGTGATAGAAAGTCGTGGAATGAAGGTGGAAAGAAGATGAAAAAATGCAGGAAAAAAAAAGTAGGAACTGCAGAAAACTTAAAGAACATGCGTGAATGTGTTCTATTTTTTATGGTTGTGTTTAATAATGGATTTTGATTTGTTGTGAATCTATTGAGCTAAAATGAGAGTCAAAATGTAGAGAAAATAAGGGTAGATATAAGTTAGAAATGTTGTTTAAGTATAAGAAAGGAAGGAGAAAAGAAAACTGCAGCTTCGGTTGTGATTTGAAAACAAAGTTACATTAGTAAGAGAAAGTTGTAGATGTTGAAATACGGGTAAGAGTAGTTAGAATGGGAGTGGATATGTAGTGAAAATAAGTTAGAAATTGTGAGAAAATTTGGAAAAAAAAATGAATGAATGAAGGAAAGAAGAAGAGCTGCAACTCGGTGAAGAAGAGAGAAGAAGCTTGGGAGGGAGGCTCGAAGTGGAAGACGTCGAAGAGGGATAAAGAATTTTGGGAGGGTTAACATAAAAGACTAAAGTTGTCTTCAATTAGAATGGATATTCTTAGAATAGATAAAGATAGGTCGTAGAGAGTTTTAGCTATTATGCAAATTTAAAGAATACGTAATCTACGTATTACTTATTCTATGTTTGATTAGAAACCAAACACAGGGTTAATATTTTGTTAGGAATAGGAAGGGAATAGAATAGTTGTTCCCTCAAACCAAACATCTCGTAAGGCTTATATAGAAAATCGAGGGAAAAACTACAGACTAAACCAACGAATAACTCCAATAGACTCAAATAAAGATTTACAAAGTTTGATCTTTCACCTCACAACTACAAATTGTTTTACAAGGTTTTAGGATTGAAAATATAATTGATATAACAATCAATAAATTCTCAAACCAATCCCAAAAACAATAAAAAAGCATAGAATATAACACTATTTGTCCTCTTTCTATTTTTCCTATTTTTGGACGTTATGGCCGCATTCTTATGAAAACCTACATATTTTCGCTTTTATATCATGAAATAGGTTTTTCTGCATCGTATACAGTCACATACACAGCCTTGTAGGAGACCATGTCTCTTTAACACTGTCTCTCTTGCAGATGTACATGGTCATTGAGAGATACATGGTCGTCACACACAACCTTGTATGTCATGAACACGGGTGTGTACACAACTGTGTATGTCTTTAATCTTTATGCCCTTCTTTATAAGGTTCTAGAGATTTACACAATTAATCCACAAGGTCATGTAAGTAAAGATACATGTGTGTGTCACTCTACACGGGCTTGTATGCTTAAACGGTTGATGTACACATTTGTGTAAGTTAAGGACATCGACGTATAGCACCCTACTTGGGCCTCTCTTCCTAAAAGAACTTCATCCATCTTGTTTCACTTTTTCGTTATCCCCAGGAACCATAAAGGAGTCTATAATCATTGAAAGTCTCAAAATAAGGCTAGATACTCAACAATCTTCCCCTTTAGCCAAATTATAGGGAAGACACGTTATTCTCCAAAAGCTACTTAAGAGATATCTCAAGAAGTTTACTAGATAGCTCATATTTGCTTGTGGGAATATCTTTAGTCAATATATCTATTATGATGGCTACAATCTAAAGGAATTATATTGACAAAGAAAGCAGATAGAAAACAACACCCAAATAATGCCCAATGGAAATGAGAATTTAAATGCAAGCACAAGTGAAAAGGACGCAGGAACTTAAGAGGAAAATCCCAACACGGGGAAAAACCTCGAGTGGTAAGCCAGAAAGATCTTCAGTATGAAGGAGGAGTACAAAAGCTCTCTTACAAATAAGGAGGTTAAACACTTATATTACTAGCCTTCACCAAGTAGTAACTTATATCTAAAAGCCACCATTCGACTCCTTATATAGGAGTTAAAGACAAAAGCTTATATTGTATAGCTAATATGGGATAAGGACCATATATATAAGAGACCAAAGACTTAAGGCATATTTCCACAAACTATGTAGGATGAAGGCTAACTTACAAAATTAGGACAAATATAACAATATCAACACCATTAATGTTTGTATAAATCTTCTTCAACATAAATTGTTGCTCCCTAATAACAAACCTTAAACCAACGATATTTTACATCAATATGTTTTACACGAGAATGATACGTAATATTCTTGCTCAAGTTAATAACACTTTGACTATCACAAAACACTACATAGTATTTTTGTTTCACATCCAATTCTCAAAGTAACCTTTTCAACCAGAGCATCTCCTTACAAGCTTCCACTATAGCTACGTACTCTACGTCAGTCATAGATAAAGCCAGACACTTTTGTAGCTTGGATTGCCATGAGATGACTCCCATACTAAACTTGAACAAAAAACCTAAAGTGAATTTTCTTCCATCAAGATCTCCAATCATATCTGCATCCGTAAAACCTTCTAGAGTTGGCTCACTATCACCAAAACACGAACTCCACTTTGACGTGTCTCTCAAGCATCTCATAATCTATTTCACCACTTCTTGGTGAACCTTCCCTAAATTTGACAAGAATCTACTCACCATTTTAACAATTTGTGTAATATTTAGCCTTGTGCACATCATTACATACATCAAAGGCTCTATTATAGATGAGCATGGAACAGAGAACATATCATCTTTCTCTTTTTTTGTTGAGGGAAATGCACACTTACTCAACTTAAAGTGAGGTGCCAATGGCTTGTTAACTGGCTTGGCATGCTTCATATTGAACCTTTTTAGCACCCTTTAATATATCTCTCCTAAGATAACCACAATCTCCTACTCTTCTATCCAAGTTATCTTCATGCCTAAAATCTGCTTTGCAGGTCCCAAATCTTTCATACCAAAAGATTTAGACAAATCTTACTTTATGTTTTAGATTCTTCGAATATCTTGACCCATAATTAGCATATCATTAACATATAGATGAAGAATCATCCTTTTTTGTTGAGGGAAATACACACTTACTCAACTTAAAGTGAGGTGTCAATGGTTTGTTAACTGGCTTGGCATGCTTCATATTAAACCTTTCTAGCACCCTTCAATATATCTCTCCTAAGATAACCACAATCTCCTACTCTTCTATCCCAAGTTATCTTCATGCCTAAAATCTGCTTTGCAGGTCCCAAATCTTTCATACCAAAAGATTTAGACAAATCTTACTTTATGTTTTAAATTCTTCCAATATCTTGACCCATAATTAGCATATCATTAACATATAGACGAAAAATGATGAAGTTCTCACTTGTGAACTTCTTGAAATAGACACAAGCGTCAACATAAGTTTATTTGTAATTATGATTCTTCATAAAAGAATCAAACTTTTGATACCACTGTCTTGGAGCTTGATTTAACTCATATAAACTTTTCTTTTAACTTATAGACTATATTTTCATTATCTTTAGCTTTGAAAGCTTTTGGTTACTCCATGTATATCTCCTCTCTTCCATATCTTCATACAAGAAGTTTGGTTTAACATCCAATTGTTTAAGTTCAAGATCCAAAGAGGTAGCTAGAGCCAAAACTGCTTGAATTGAGGTCATCTTAAATACTGGTGAGAAGATTTCATTAAAATCTATACCCTTTTTCTGAGTGAACCCTCCCACTACTAGCCTTGCTTTGCCTTGTGCTTTATTAGCTGTCACCATCTTTCTTTATCTTGAACACCCACTTATTCTTCAGTGCATTTTTGCCTTTTGAAAGCTTCACAAGCTCATATATATCATTTTTCTTCAGAGAATCCATCTTTTTGTTCATATCTATGAGCCAGAGATCTTTGTCGTCACAAGATACAACCTCTTACAAATTATTAGGCTCCCCCTCAGCTGTAATCAATAGGTATTCTGAACTTGGATACTTTTTAGAAGGATTTTTCTCCCTTGTCGACCTTCAAAGCTGTATGTCACTAATTATTGAATCCAATTGCTCCCCTTACTTATTATCCTCAACAACTTCATCTTTAGCATTATCCTTATGAAGTTGTATTTGATCATCATCAACATGTTTTTGGTCACAAACTTCATCTTCTTCACCTGTAGATTGTTGAATAGTAGAAGAAATTGGTGAAGAATTAACAATGCTATATAATGAGCTATTTTATGATGACTTATCTCTGCTCTCTCGTGCTCCTAGAATACCACATTCCTGCTCCTGACCACCTTTTACTTAGAGTCTGATTCCAAATTGACGACCATCATATCTAACATAAAAGCAAGGTATCACCTTTAAGTCAAACTTCTTTCTTTGATCCTTAGGTACGTGTCTAAATACCTTGCCATTGAAAACTCTCAAATGATGATATATGAGATCTTTACTAGTTCACATTATCTCGAGAATCTCAAAATCTAATGGAACTAAAGAAGATCGATTAGTTGGGTAGACTGTAGTTTGGACTACTTCACCCCAAAACCCTCCAATGTAGAAAAAAAATCACAAGCCAAACTGACAAGCAAATTTACTAAACTTAAAAAAGGATTTACAAAGTTTGATCTCTCATCCCATAAGAACAAGTTATTTCACAAAGTTTTAGGATTAAAATCAAAGTTGAAGTAACAATCAACAAACTCTTAAACCAATCCCAAAATCAATAAAAAGGATGAAAATATAACACTACTTGCCCTCTCTTCTTTTTTTTGTCACTTTTGGATGTTATGACATCACTTTTATGCAAAACCTACATATTTTTCCCTTTTATATCATGAAATAGGTTTACTGTATATAGTAATATACACAACCATGTAAGGGACCGTGCCTATTTAGCATCGGCTTACTCACAAATGTATACAGTCACAGAGAGATACACTGTCGTCACACACGACTATGTATGTCATAAACACAGACGTGTACACAAACGTGTATTTTTTTTCTCTTCATGTCCTTCTTCACACGGTTTTAGAAACTTACACGGTTGATCCATAGGGCTTACAAGTGAAGACATGGGTGTGTGTCACTCTACACAAGTGTGGGTGCTTATATGATTGATATACACGAACATGTGAATTAAGGACACGATTGTGTAACACCCTACACAATCATGTCTCTCCCCAAAAAAGTTTCATCTATCTTGTCTTCACTTGTTTGTCATCCTCACGAACTATAAAGGCGTCTACTATCAATGAAATTCTCAAAATAGGACTAGGCACTCAACACATACCACCAAATGACAATCTGACATGCTTGATAGGGCAATACTTTTGAAAAGAACCTAAGGCCCTTTTTTCTTTTATAGCATAAAACTAATATTACGAGAATATTTTTAATAAAATAATTACAAAATATCAACTGTCAAGTATTTAACCAGTATCATAAAAGCTGTTAAGGTAAGCCTTGAAGTAACTTGTAAGGTTACTCATTTGTAACCAAAAGCTCACGAGTTCGAGTAACAGAAACATCTCTTTTGTAAAATATTAAAGAAAGACTGCATACAATTGATATCCTTCCTTGATCCTTGTAAAGTGAAGAGCCTTTTGCACTGAGATTGTTGTTGTTGTTGTGTATAAAAATTAAACTGTCAGCTATTTAACTGATCTCATATCAAAATTATATATTCCTTATATGGACCATAATCTCTATATTAAGCTACAAGTTTGCAACAGTGGGTTACCTGGAACAATCAGCATTTCCTATATACTTTTGGAACACGAAAGCGTCAAAAAAATTAAAGCTTACGGACAAGAGCTAATGGTAAGAAATGTCAATTGCGAAACTTGGAAAGAAATGAATCTAGAGGGGGCTAGGAATCCTATCTGATGATGATATATAAGAATAAAATAGACAGCTTGGATATCGAAAGAAAGCATTAAAGGGTAGGAGTGTGAGAATTCATTATCTTCGTCCAGGTCATACTTTCAGAAATCAGGCGTATAGATGGTACATCACCTCTGCGGACAAAGCGTGAGGCATGTAATAAATGTAAACAAAAATATATAGTAGTCAAGAAAGGAGAGTCGAAGCAACAGGTTACGGGAGGTGACGAAAGGAAGAGAACGATTCATCTTCCATGTCTAAGAAAGGTTGCAAAATTATTGGAGAAATTTTTTTCTCCAACTTCGCTTGTATGTAGAAAATGGTAAAAGAACCAAAAAGAGGAGGGTTGGAAGGTGCTATTAAAATTGGAAAAAGTACGTAGAGTTGAATCATCTTTATCGTGTATAGTGTTGGAAGCAACAAGTGTGGGAATCCTGGTGTCACTAACTTATGGGTCTTCGCTCACATCCCTGTTTGTAGCTAATTGTCTCTCACGGTTAGATATTCCAGCGATCATCATCATCCAACCCCGAACACACACTCTGATTATGTCTAATATAATAATCTTGGAAAATAAATACAAATAGAACTCAGTTGGTGTACTCAGTTTTTGACAGGCCAATGTTGTTACCTTCTCTCCTTCTATGCGCCTCGAACCGCACACTGAAACAACACATTCACGCACACACTCACACGCACCACCCACGTATTATGATGAGGAAGTTTGTCTTAGACCTCGCATGTGCTAGCTTCTGCACCACCTCTCCCTCTCACAGTCTTTCTTTTTATGTTCTCGTCTAATTTCTTTAGCAGGGAAAAAAGAAGAAGAAGGTAGGACTCGATAAGATTCTGTAATTAACTAGAATTATTAGAATTTTTCATAATTCATAATATGAATAAAGTATAGAGCCCATTAATAAAAATTAGACTTAGAATAATTATTACTAAAATAATTAAAACTAATCATTTAGATTGTTGACTTTTACTATTTATAAACCCTTTAACAATTTCATACATAATCAATGAGAGATTCTCTAACACTCTCCTTTAAGTACAACTGAGACTTGACATCCAGTTATCACTTGAAATAAACATAGCGAAAATTAGATCGGGTCGTTGAGATTGAACATCTAGACGTATAATCGAGAAATTAATAATTCCGACCACCTGCTCTGATACCATATTAGAATTTTTAATATGAGTAGAATGTAGAATCCATTAACAAAAATTAAACTTGAGTCAACCATTGTCAAAATGACTAGAACTAGTCATTTAGATAGTTAGTTTTTTTACCACTTATAATAGTTTTTTTACCATTTATAAATTCTTTAATAATTTCATATTTAATCAATATAGGATACTTTAACAAGAATCTCCCTTAACGTAAACAAGGCAACACGATGCAGCTTAATTTATTAGGGCTTAGGATGATAGTCAAGTGAGTTTATTGCATACTTCCGAGAGATAAGGAAATGTAAGTATTTTTTTAAACAACATCTTTAGTTAGAGGGAAGACTGTGTATTACAGAATCTCCTCGTATTCTAGATGTTAGCAAGATTTTTACTGTCTTATTGTTGCTGTTGTTAAAGGTATTTCTTGAATTCAATTGTTAAGTTATTAGATATCATATATGAATTTGAAGAAATATATTAATCAGCAGCAGTCTCTTCACAAGCAGCTGACTTAAGTATTATCTAATGATTCTAATCTTGAAAAAGAAGTGGGATTTATTAAGTTACCATCGACTACATCAGTATATAATTAGTGAAAATATGGAAGCAAATGAAAATGCTGTGGTATATATGTGTCCAGAGTATTTATATCGTGTCTCCTTGAGAGGTGCTCATTACTCCTCGAATCTAACCAAAGACAAAAGTGCTTGTCAGTAATATTTGTACCCTTCCCCGTATATATATATATATATATATATATATGTGACCGGTTGCTCTCTTTTTGGGAAAGACGCATGTATTGTTAATATAATCACAGCCGTTTCTCTGATCTCTTTTTTAGTGTATGTTTAAAAGCCTTCTTGGTTCTTTGCTACCTCCTGTCTGGACTAGAAGCATTGGGGGTTGGTATTTGGTCATATCAATGCCCAAACCCTTGCTAGCTAGCTAGCTTAGTTTTTTGGATTATTATGGTTTTAAGACAAAATTGTTTGCAACTGAGAGATGATAACCATATTGTACCCTTGATTGAACTGCTCTACAGATAACTGTCATCGAACTTGATGTTGTCATATTTTCGGTTCTTACGAAGAAAGGGTAGTTTTTTTTTTGAGAAGTATGAAGAAAGGGTAGTTGAGAAACAGTCCTAATTCGTAGATTGCTTGTGAATAATTACCTAAAACAATTTTCGTATTCGAGTTTTCGACCGTGTATAGCTTGGTTAAAATGACCAATGTTGCTTCACACATGCTTTAATTTATTAGTCAGATGTTCCCATCGACGTTACCTCCGGTGAAAACTTAATTCATATGAGGAAGAAATTTATCGCATGAAATTCTTTATGGACCCTGCTATATCTAATTACAAGTGTCCTAGATTAATAAACTTTAGTTTGGTCTTGCTTTTCCTTGAAAACCGTTGAGGACAACTAATTTTAGTTCTCTAATTTTAGGTTCTACTTCTATTTTTTTTAATGTAAGTTTTAGTTTTCGTTTTCAATTCTTTGTTTATGTGTTTCTTACAAATAAAAATAAAAATCTTTTTGGTTGTTAATATTAATGTAGTTATATTTTTATCGTTGCTAATAATTACATATTAGATAAAACTTAAAGATAAATTATTTTTAATTAAATAAATTTATTTAATCTCTTATATAATA
>JAOTAX010000198.1:17676809-17689293 GCA_025629825.1 Erythroxylum guanchezii | reverse complement strand
TAAAGTGTATAATGTTTCTTAAATGAATCACTATACAATTAATATAATATAATACTATTCTACCATGTTTATTAGGCTTAAATACTTCAACTTGACATTTTCCTTAAAATTTATCCCCCACTCATATAAGTGTTTGAAATTTTAGTTGAGGTGCACTAATAAGTGCTTAATTGTTATATTTTTGGGTTGCATTCTCTTATTTATGTAAGTGTTTTTTATTATTTTTATTTGTTTTTAGGCAATAATTTACTTATTTGAAGCAAAAAAATGAATTTGGATAAGTTTAGAGCAATTTGGAGTTGTTTTGATAAAGTTAAGAAGTTGTAGGACAAGTATAAGGGAATTAACACACTAATGTACTTGCTTGTGTACTTTAACATGGCCACATTTCAAGCAAGACAGGTTTTTTTAAAAAATATTAGAGAGTTACACGATCATGAACATGCACATATACTTGCCTATGTACTTTAATATAGCCATGTTTCACACAAGAAAAATTATTTTAGAAGTTCCAGAGAGTTATATAGCCATGAACAGAGCTATATTGGAGATGAATAAGCATGCGTACTTGCTCAAATTCATATTTTAAGCTCACATTTTCTTTGGATTCAAGGATCTTGTGATCTTTTAAACTATACGGTCATCAACATGCCCCGTACTTGCTTGTGTACTACCAAAAATCTAATTTTCAAACTATAAAATGTAAAGTTAAAGGGAAAAGTAAGGGAAAAGCTTGAGACACAATTAGAAACCTAAAAAAGGAAAAAAAAAAAAAGAGAAGAACAAGCAAGGAGACCCTTTGGAGTGAATTTTCATTGATCTAAAGTGATTTTCTTGAAGATTAAAAGGAATTTCATCATATATCCTTTGCTTTTTTGTTTTCCATTTAGTTTTGATGTTATGTTTGATATGATTTGGAACTAAAACCCTTTATGGTATCTAGATAAGATGAACCCTAGGTTGGAACTTGTAATGATTTTATTTTATTCTTTAGTTTTATTGAGATTCAATTATGTTTTCTATATTATTATTAAATTAGCATTACCTATATGTTAATTTATGTTTGAATTCATGCACTTGAAATTAAGAAATTCTTTATATAAATGGATCTAGTATAATTAAAAGGAGTTATATGTAAACCTAGAGATAAGTCAATATAAATGTTCTAGTTCATAGTTAAAGCCAATAAAGGAACCTATAAATCTTCATTTGATCAACCTATGATTAGTTGTTAATAATCTTGAGAAAATTATTAGCATAATGGAGGAATTTCCATGTATAATGAAATTTAGATTAAAGTGATGTGTGAAATCTTAATTGCATGAAAAGTCTTATGGGGATTCAAAATCTAGATATTGCTTTCTTCAATGATTGTTTCTTAGTTTAATCTTTATTCTAGTTAATTAATTATATTGATTTATTTTAGTTTATTATTTTAATTTTTAATTTGATCAATATCTATCACATTAATTTGTTAGACTAGATCATAAAAAGACAGTTAGTACTAGTATCTAATCCTCAAGGAATTAACACATGCTCATTAATGTTAAATACAACTACATCATATATATGCGGCAAAATAAATCAGTCAAGTTTTTAACATCATTGTTAGAGACTATAATATTAGGAAAACCTTATTTTTATTAATATAGGCAACTTTCTTTATTTTAGGTAGTTTTTTGTTTATTTTCTTTTTATGCTTATTTCTTTATCCTTAGAGCTCTCTTTCATGATCTTATATTGATGGATTATTTTTAGGATTTGGGTATTCATTACTATAGCTACTATAAAATGGAGAGGATGATATTCTTTAGGTGATTATAATATATCAATACTTATGCCAACATTGGAATAAGAGGTATGGTAATAAGTATTTGGAAGCTCATCTGGTATTCGTCATGTATTATGACATTTGTGGTTGTGGCCACCCTAATCATGAATGCCAAGTATAAGAATACATGTGGGAGAATCCAATTCATATGGGACACTGGCCTTAAAACATCCCCTATAGTGATACTTACAATCTGGGGTGAAGCACCTATCTTAACCTTTAATGGAATAATCAAAATTTACCTAGATTTCTATATAAACAGTACCAAGAGGAGGATTAACATCTCAAGGAGCTCCTTTTGAAAGCCATTGCTACAACCGAGGTTACCATCCATGAAACTAAAGAGTTATTTGCCTCTTTCCCAATATTGGACTTTTGACTAGATAACTCATTGGGCTAGTTTCGAAAGAACAACTAACTCATTGAGCTAATTTCTAAAGAACAAATAAGTTTTTTATCTGGATACGCCAGGATAAATTTGATGGGATAAGTGAATATGATAACTTTAAGGATTAGGAAGTTGTTATTCAACAAGAGAAGGAAGAGGAGTAAGAGAAAGATGAAAAGGGGGAGTCAAATAAGGGGGTTATCAAGGAATTATCAATAGCATTTTAGGTATAAAGGGCTTCTACTTCTTATAAAACAAACTATCATAATCAATTGATGATCCAGGTAGTTTTATTATTTTTTATATTGATTGTTTGTTACTAAAAAGGGCATTAACTGATTTACTTTCTCTTACTAATTTGATACCATATATTCTTATTATATTGCAGCATATGATCTATATTATGGTTAAAGAAGGGCTTGTTGAGAAGTCTAGTTAAAAGACTCGTAAAGAAATGTTAGTTAGGAGACAAACTAATAATTAGGTGTTTTTGTTTTTATTGAGTAGTTTGTAGGAATTTCATTAGTAGTTTAGTTTGTTTTCATAGTTTTAGTCTCATGGTTCTAATTTTGTTACTTGAGATTCGATATAGTTCCACAGGTTGTGAAGGCTATGTCACCCTTTTGTGTTAGATTAGAGAAGACTTCACTGGCAATAGATGAATGACATTGGACAAGGCTATAAATCTTTTACTATTAGGGGAGTACTAGTTATCCCCATGTCAATTTTATTATAATTAGCTTCATAATGGAAATTTTGAAATGTTCTTTTAAAGGATATTGATTAAGATGATTCATTATGAGTTTGGATGTGATTGTAAGTTTATTTGGTTAGGCAAATAGTTATGAGTTTTGATGATTAAGTTGAGTTCAATTTAGTTCATTAATTTTAAGAATGGATACTTAATTTGCATTATGATACTTTGTGTTTAAATAGTACATGCATTAAGTTAAATGTGAATTCTTTTTGAGAATTTTATTTATCCCACATATAAAATATAGAAAAGTAAAATAGAAAGAAAAATAATTGAATGTGTATAAACAAGCATAAATAGTTTCATTATGCTAGCTTTGCACTAATAAAAAGGATAAAGTTAAAGAGTAGTATTAGTAGCCACTTAAGATAGTAACCTAGCTGAGTAACTGAGAGTATTTATTACTACGTATTTACTCTCACGTAAAAAGAATAGGAAACTTTTTAAACAAGCTTTTAAACGCTGCTATGTTGTTTAAATTTTTTGTTTTTCAAAGGGGTATGAAAATGTTTCGAGGTGTTAGCATTTTTACTTGTGTATATTCATTTATGCATTAAGTAGAATGGTAGGGATTGATTTGAAATTTAAAGAAATGTGAAGTGAATTTGATTGATTTTTAATACAATACAATTAACTAAATGTTTGACAATTTTATGAACTTTGTAATTAAATAAATGATGGAGAATTGTGAGTGTTATCATTGAAGTATTTAATGCTGTCCAATAGTTGTTTCTTTTTAATTTAAGAGTAATGAAATTGATTTGCTTGAGGACAAGCAAATGCTTAAGTGTGGGGGAGTTTGATAAGTGCTTAATTGTTCATATGATTAAGTTTATATTTATTATATTTCACTTATTTATTTGAGTATTCTAATTATTTCTGGAACTTAATTCATTCATACTTTATTTTTAGGTCTTAATTCTCTTATTTGGAGTAAAAGGAACAAATTTGGATAAGTTTAAGGTGATTTAGAGATATTTTGATGAAGTTATAACGATGCAGGAAAAGTACATAGGCGGCAATATGCCTGCGTACTTCACTATGACTACGTTTCATATTAAAGTTTCAAAGAGTTACAAATCCATGAACATATCTGTGTTGAAGAAGTACATGACTTTATACTTCAACATGGCCATATTTCATGCAAGAGTTATTTTTTTTAAGTTTCAAAGAGTTATAAGGCCACGAACGTGCTTGAGCATGCTCATTTACTTGCTTGTATTCACATTTTAAGCTTGTGTTTGCTTAGAATTTATATATCACGTGATTTTTTAAAGTACACCGCTATCAAAACTTTATGTAAAAGCCCATGTATCACCCAAAAACCCAATTTTTAGACTATAAAAGGTAAAATTGAAGGGCAAAGTAAGAGAAAAGCTTAGGAGATAGAATTGGAAGCCCTAAGATGGTAAAAAGAACAGAGACCCTTTTTGATTGAATTTTTTAAAGATTAAAAGTGATTTCATCATGTTTCCTTTAATTTTCTATTTTTCCTTTAGTTTTGATGTTACATTTAATATGATTAGGAACTAAATCCTTTATGGTACTTAGATAAGATGAATCCCAAGATAGATTTGTAGTGAATTTATTTTATTTTAATTTATTATTTAGTTTAATTGAGATTTAATTAAGTGTTCTTTATTATTCTTGAATTAATATTGTTAGTATATTAATTAATTTTAATTTCATACAATTGACACTGAGGAGTTTTTGTATGAATTGATCAGGCATAATTGAAAGCAGTTGCATAGCCTAAAGATAGGCTAATATAAATCTTCTAGATAGTGTCAAGCCTAATAGTGAAATTTGTAAATCGATTGATGCAATTTTAATTAGAAAGAGATTGTGATTAATTAACCTTGATTCGGTTGTTCTAAGAGAAGGGGTCTTACTTTGTTAGCCAAGCTTTTTAACGTGATTCTTAAGTCTACCAAAATGTCAGATGTATGGAGACTTAGCACACTAATCCCTCTCTACAAGGAAAAAAGGGGACATCCAAAGCTATAATAACTATAGAGGAATTAAATTATTTAGTCACACCATGAAGTTATAGGAGAGGATGTTTTAGAAAAGAGTAAGAAAGGGTGAACCTATCTTAGAGAACCAATTCAGTTTCTTACTAGAAAGGTCTATGACATAACCTATACACCTCTTTAGACAATTAATGGAACACTATAGGGAAAGACAATAGGATCTACATATATTTTTCACTGACTTAGAGAAGGCTTATGATAGGGTACCTAGGGCAGTCATATAGAGGTGTTTATAAGTTAAGGTTATAATCTATATATAGGTTGTTAGTGATATGTATGAAGGTGTTAAGACTAAAGTAAGGATGACAAGAGGAGATACAGAGTATTTCTATATCGATATTAAGCTACACCAAGGATCCTCATTGAGTCCCTTCCTATTTTCAGTAATAGTGGATGAGCTCACCAAGAATACCTAAGGGGATGTGCCTTGTTATTTTAGTGGATGGGATAAAAGAGGGTGTCAATGTCAAGCGAGAATGTTGGAGGGATACACTAGAGTCGAAGGGCTTTAAATTGAGTAGGAATAAGAATGAGTATATAGAGTAACTTTTTAGGCCATAGGGTGGAACTTGATATGGAGATAAAGGTTAGTTCAAAAGCTATACCACAAAAGTATTGTTTTAAGGATCTTGTATTTATCATCTAAAGCAATAATGAGATAGATGAAGACATAATTCACTATATTAAATCAGGGTGGCTTAAAATAGAAGTGTGCATTAGGAGTTTTACATGACAAGAAAATATCACTCAATCTAAAAGGTAAATTTTATTATTTAGTAATTAAATCGACCATGCTTTATGGGACAAAGTGTTGATCAATTAGATAGGTGCATAGTCATAAGTTAATGGTATAGGAGATAAGGATGCTCAGTTAGATGTATAACCTTACCAGAAGAGATAAGGTCAGGAAGGTAATAGTAAGAGACAAATTGAGGTGGATAACATTGATGGTAAATTAAAGGAGACAAGGCTTAGGTGGTTCGTATATGTTAAGAGGAGACATCCTAATTCCCTAGTGAGAAGATGTAAGAAGATTGTACTTAGAAATTGTAAGGGAAAACAAGGGAAGATCCAAGAAGAACTATGGGAAGGTGATTAGGAATGATATAACTTTGCTAGAGCTTCTCAAAGAATTGGCTGTCAATAGAAAACTTTGGCAAACTAAGATATGAGTAAAGGATTAATTCCTTTTCCCACGGGTCTATTGAAAATAACCTCTCTATTAATCAGGGGTAAGGCGTTGGAAATCTAAACCAGATCAGAGAATCACTGGTGCTTTTGACGTCCTTCATTTTGCCAATAAATCAATCATCCTAGATGATCTCCCATTCCTTCCCTACATATATCTGGACCTCCCTAAACCCTGCATCTTAATAGGATTTCTACTGAGATGTTGTTATTATTTTTGTAACATAAGATTAGTTTTTAATAATCTTGAGAAAGATATTAGCGTAATTGATGAATTTACATGGTTTAATAAATTTTATTTTAAATTAATGTGTGAAATCTTAATAATATGAGGAGTCCTAGTAAAGATTCAAATTACAAGCACTATTGTCTTTATTGATTGTTTCTTAGTTCGATCTTCATTATAGTTAATCAATTATGTTGATTTATTTTAGTTTATTTTTTAAAATTTTGAGTTAAATCAATTTCGATCATTATAATTTGTTATACTAAATAATAGAAAGATAACTATCACTAATAATTCTAGTCTTCATGGGATTGACCCATATTTGTCAGTGTTAGCTGTAGCTACATCTTATGCTTGTAGTAAAATAAATCAATCATACACTTAAAATCTTCTTATGAAATTGAACTTACCATATGCTTTAAAATTATCTAATCTCTAATACTCCAATAGATATATACAAGAAAAAAAATCAAAATGTCTTTCAATTTGGTTATAATGAGGCTAAATGATAAGTAGATTAACCAAGAAAAGGGATATGAAAAAGAAAAATATATTCACAATTAATAGAGCAAGTAAATCAAGAATATGATTAAAAATCACCACTAACTCTTCATATCTAGCCAAAATCTACTTTTCTTTCTTTTTTTTTCAAGTATAGAAAATCATGCCAGTTAATTTTCAAATATTTTCTTTTTTCATTTGATTTGGCATGAATATTCTCTTTTTAATAATTTTTTTCTCACTATACATAATATTAAATCATAGTAAAAGCTCTACTAATCATGAATTAGGGTGTAATTCATTTACGCTCAAGGTTCATTGGGAAAGGTTATAAAGAAAAGGCTAAAATTTTGTATAAGGTGCAAAGGATTACAAAAGGTAGGGAATTTAGATCAAATAAAAATTCTAATTGTCAAAAAAAAAAAATCTAATTGTCTTCATCATTTTAATTTTTATATATATCTTACAAATAATCTCAAAAGATAAAATACAAGTTCTAAAAATCAAAAATCAACGAAGATATCTATATTTGAAAGAAAAAAAATTGGCATGTTGGCTCAATTTCTTACATGGTAGCTTAAGTCAATTCAAAACAACATCACCTAACGAATTTGGTTTCCTAGTATTTATAGGATCAAGTTACCATAGTAACCATATCATCATATTATACACTTTAATTTTTAATAACCAATCTTAACTAAGAATTATGTATAAACTTACATTATCAACCTCAAGTAACTAATGAGTTCTTAAACTAAAAAAAACTAAATAAAAGAGAAAATTAGAAATTTTGAAAAAATCTATATAAAATTAAATAAATTCAATTTCAACGCCAAAAATCTAGAACAATATTACCCCCAATATTATGCATACACAACAAAGCAAAAAGATCCCTATAAACTAGATGTTTAAATGGGAACTTCAAACATGATTTTCCCTACTTTACTTTTGCACACAAACCTGTGATATGTGGAGAGGCATAAATATGAAAATAACATGCACAATGTATTGATTTGTCCAATTTTCTCAAATTCAAATAATAAGCAAATAAAATTTAGATAAAAATGTTATACAAGGTAAGTGGGGGAGGTAGTAGGTGTAATTTCTTTCAAAACCACCACCTTAGTGCCTCGAGCATAAGAGTGTTCAACCATTGGTCTTGGGTTGGGCTTGTAGACTATGTTGGCATAAAGCTCCTTCACTAACTCTGGGTAATAGTCCCCACATAAATTTAACTACATATCACACTATAAATTTTAGAAAATAGTTTAAATCTTAAAGACTCTTATCAATATCATAAATTATGGTTTTTAAACTTGAATGTTCCTCTTATTATTAACTCATTCTTTTTTTTACTTTTCGAAGGATTTTCTAGTGGATTCTTGAATAATATTTTCTTGCCTGATTACACTGTCAAGAACAAACTTTTGTAGCTTATCTTAGTTTGCCTCCTTTGACATCTCTAAAAATAAGCCCATATTTCTTTTTCCAAAAAACGGTGGTCAGATTTTGTTGCCTTATCCTATCACCTCCTTGTTGCGCTTGTGGAGATAATTAATGATCCATACGTATCAATCAGCAAGTGTAACAAGTAAGGCAACTAAAAGATAAAAGTGCATATAAGAATAGAAACAAGTAACCATGATTTGGATCATTATAAGTGGCACATCTAATGGTCCATATTTATTGATCCATGCCAAAAAAATGGACCAACCACTATTGTCCATAGAGAGATGCAAGAACATTACCTTCCTTTGAGTTTTGTAAGCAACATGTTTTATTTGTGAAATGGATCATTCCTTCAACTTCATTTCCAATATTATGTTGCTTTTAAGCTTACATTTTGCTTTATTTCCTACATTCCTTATCAAATTTCCTTTATTGCATCACTTTGTAGCCTTTGAAATAGATATAATGTCATTTCTCACTATGAATTCATAAGTTTTAATCTTGTTTTATGATAAATTACTTAATTCATTATTTATTTATTCCTTAATGCTTAGTGATTAATGTTTATTTTGCATTTAAGATACTTATTTTGATTGAAGCGTAAGTTGGAAGGAAAAGAGCCAAAATGTTAAATTCATAGTTTTAGGCAATTTTACTATTGTTTGGTCTCATTTGCCTTCATGGATCAAAAGGAGATGAATTAGGGAGAAGTAAGGACAAAATGGAAGAATTAGAGTTATTTTGGAGGAACATGCCTGTGTGAAAATGTACACACTAATTAAGTCACCTACATAGTTGTGTGAGGAATTGTGTAAGTCATTGTAAACATGTACGACTTCAAAGACATTGTTTTTCCCATGTGAAGATGGACATACCTATGTAAGTCACTTACACGATTGTGTCCATTGCCTGTGTAACTCTCTGGAGCTGCATCTCTGCATGATTTTTAAAGACTTAAAGAAAGATTGATGAACACGATCACTTACATAACCATGTGGCTAATCATGTGCACTCCAAAAACCTAGTTATAAAGTATAAAAGGCAATTATGAAGGCTAGTTAAAGGGGATATAGAGGAAGGAAACTCATACACGTCTTTTCTTCTCCTTAGACATGTGATTTGAAGGGCTATAAGTGGTTGATTCTCTTTCTTCTAGCTTAAGGAAAATTTAAAGCCTAATAACATGTTTGTGCATTAATCAATTCTAGTAATGTTGTTCTTATCTCTTGTTTGAAATTTATTGTGCTATTATATATTTAATATTTATGATTTATGTATGATAGATTTAGATAAGGCATGTTGGCTTATTCGTGTATATATTTACTACCATAATTATTATTACAATCCATAATTATTGTTAATCTGATTCATTTGTGGCAAAATAATGATTGTGCATCATTAGGAATAAGATATCATAAGTTAAATAAGCCGAGCTTGTTTGATTATTGCTTAGCCTACTTTCTTGATTCTTAATGTTGTAGTTACACTAAATCTAGATAGTCAATTCTAGTTTGTACAATAGTTAAATATAACTAAAAGAATTTATTATTTTAATTAGTCATGATATAAGGAAAATTAGGGCTTAATAGAACTTGTTATTAATCCATGGTTAATAATTTTAAAGAGAGGAACAAAAACAATGTTACACTTGATTATGCATGTTCATGTATAGGTTCAGATTGAACCAAAAATTAGGCTTAAATCTATAGATTACTCTTTGTGAATTATATTTATTAAATTTAATTTGTTTTCATACCTTAATTTTATTCAATTGTGTTAATTAAGTTTGTCCAAATCCTCCTCTCTTTTTATTACACTAATTAGTTCAACACAAAAATTAGTTACACACTCTTTGTTGATACGATCCTTTCTCACTGATCCTCCAAGTTTAATGGAAAAATGTTAGGTTTTAATTTTTGAAGTGTTCGAAACGTATTAAAATTTTTGGCACCTTTGTCGGGGAGTGGTGTTGATTTAGTTTTTGTATTTGGTATTAATTGATGTCTTTGTTTTTAATTAGTTTTATATTTGTTTCTTGATCTTATTACGCTTGACAGTTTTATGTATGATAATGATTAGATCTCCTTATTAAGGTCCTTTGCAATTTGATACAGAGATTGAAAGAACATTATGTAGATTGCAGAGGAAGAATAGAAAAACTCAAGGAACAAAACATATAACTGATTAAGAAGTGATTACTAATGATTTAAAAGAAAATATCGCTAATCTTAGAACTCTAAGGAGTTGGCTGCCGCTCTATATTACCTTCGCTAATTTTACTAAACACGTTACTTTTGAGCTTAAATCCAATTTGGTTCACCTTTTGCCTAGCTTTCATGATCTTATAGGTAAGGATGACTATAAACAACTTAAGGAGCTTAATATGTCTTGGCTAAGTGTTAAAATTCTAGGGGTAACAAAAGAGTGAATCATATTAAGAGTTTTTCTATGCTCATTAAAAAAAGTAGCAAAAGATTGGCTGTACGATTTACCCACAGGGAGTGTTACCACATGGATTGAAATGAAAAGGCTATTTTTGAAGAAGTATTTCTCATAATTGAAGATAGTGAGTCTAAGAAAGGAATTTTGTAGGATTAAGCAACATCATAGAGATTTCCTATACAAGTATTAGGATCACATCAAGAAGTTATGTAGCTGCTGCATCATAATATCACTGAACAACTTCTTATCCAATATTTTCATTAAAGATTATTGCTTATGGATAGGGGTTTAGTTGATGCAGTCAATAATGGAGTGTTGGGTGAAAAGTCTCCTAAAGAGGCAAAGAATTTGATTGAGTATATGAAAGCAAATTTCTAACATTTTAACATCCGTAATGATGTTCACAAAGTAAATAAGGTAAATAATTCATCCATTAAACATCATTTAGGTGAGCTAACCACTTTTATTAGACATGTTGTTGTAGGGCAACCATAGGAGAAAGCTTGTAGGATATATGTGAATATGAATCATTCAACAATTATGACTAAATTTGCAAGAGGGAAATATGGAACATATCAATACTACAGGAGGAAACTTTTCTTAATAGTACAGTCCATATTCTTATACCTATAACCTAGGTGGGAGATATCATTCTAACTTGAATTATAGAGGGAATATACTTTTCAAATAGGTTACAGGGTACGCAACAGTTTTAGCCTAAAACTCAAACTTCCTCCTCTTACTCAAGTATGTTATTAGAAGATATAATTAAGCCTCTTGCTACTAATACCTTGCAATTCCATTAGGATGTGAAACAGTTTCAACAGGATATAAGATCTCAAATATAACGTAGTGTTTGGTTCCTGTCCCCGTTAGTGGGGACAAGAGACAAGATAGAAAAATCCTGTCTTCGGAGACGTTTGGTTGCTGTCTCCGAATTTTTGTCTACCATCTCCGGTGGACAGGGACAAGGATTTTTGTCCCTCCAAAAAAGGGAGGAGAGCGACAGTTTGTCCCTGTCTCTGGTTCCTTGCTGTCTTCGTCCAATTTTTACACATCTGACCCCAACTCCTTCACCCGCATTTGACCCCGACTCCTTGCCGTCGAAAATGGCTTCTTTTACTCCTATTTCTTCCCAATCCAATTCTTTGTTTAACAACACCTGTCATCTCTCTGTAACACCTTCTTCGACGAGTTTCCATTCTGGGTTTGTCCCCAAAAGGGTGCCTTTTCGATCTCAAGTTCCCATTTTTGCCAAAATGCCACCGAGAACTGCTGCAGTTGTGACAGCCACGACGACGGAGACGCCCAAAAAGTGGTACCCTGGTAAGGCTAAAGGTTTTGTGGAGGAGATGAGGTTTGTGGCTATGAAGTTGCATACGAGAGAGTAGGCAAAGGAAGGGGAGAAGGAGGTTAAGCAACCAGAAGCGGAAGCTGTTCCAAAATGGGAACCTATTGTTGATGGGTACATGAGGATTTTAGTTGACAGCAAGTTTGTTTATGATACTCTTGAAGAGATTGTTCAAAAGGTGGCTTATCCTTTCTGTGAGTTTCTTTTTTAATAACTATGTAGTTACTGTTTAACTGTATTGTTTTGATGAGGAAGAATCATTATTTTTTCTGGTTTTGTTTTGGATTCTCCGATTTGGGTGTGTTTGATGTTTAGGATAAG
>JAOTAX010000198.1:17657987-17673257 GCA_025629825.1 Erythroxylum guanchezii | reverse complement strand
ACACTTTTATAATTGGTAATAAGCAAAACTATTGAAAACCTTCATGATCAAAGCAATTTCTCACAAAAATCCATAAATCATGTATTTCTCAACTTTGTCAAACCAATTCACAATTCACATAAGTCAAGCATTCTTCAAACTTGTAAACACATAAGCACATTCAATGGTTTGGGCAGGTCCATAAACATGACAAACTACACAATTCCACATAATGGTCTTGTATAGTCGTAAACTTGAGCGAGTCCATAAAGGAGCTCCATACTAAGCCTTGACTTGGTCAACATGCATGTGACAATTCTTAGATGGACTACACCAAACCCACATAGCATGTAATTCATGAAATGAAAATATTTTGCCCATATGGCACATTTTTGAAAACTTGTTTTTCATGAACATGACATATTTCACATGCATTTCCATCATCATTTCACAATTCAACAACCACATTCCTGTACCAAGCATAAAAGCCATTTTTCAAATCAATCAAAAGCAACAATTTCCATAATGGCAAAACAATTAGAATTCATTCCCAAAATTCACACAACAACATGTGGCAAATTCTCAATCATTTAAAGAACAATAAATGCTCATTTATGAGGTAGTTGGAAAAATCATTAATTCCGTTTATTTGAAGAACAATTGTAGCTTACTAACTCAAGTATAAAAATGTAACCCGCCTTAGTTTCCTTGCTTGAAAGCCTTACTCAAATTGCCTCTACTTTTGCTCCTTTTGCCTCCCTTGATTTTCTTTAACATTGACACAAAAATCCTAAATCAAAAGGGAATCCAAATTGGACAACTCAAAGAACCAAATGCATGAAATTGATCTTAGAATACTTATACGCATACATTTCCTAAGCCCTTTGAACCAACACCCTTCTAAAAGTCCAAGTATTTAAAACACAACTTACCTTGAATCTCCACCAACCAAAGGATTTCTTGGCTCTAATGGAAGCTTTAACCTTCCTCTCTCTTTTTCCCTTCTTGCTCAACCCCAAAATCCCTCTTGAAGGTTAAGAAAAGTTGAAACCTAGCTTAGCCCTCTTTTCTTTCTCTTCTTTTCTCCCACACGACACTCTCTCTCCCTCTTTTCTCTCTATTATCATTTTTTGCTTCATCTAATTGAAAGACAACTCATTTTCTTCCCTTTTATACCATAAATGAGTGCACAATGTCCCTTTTGCCCTTCCTTCAAAGCCTTAAGACTTTCCCACTTAAGTGGTCTTCCCTAAATACCCCTTATGTAACTTAACTCCTTAGCTCTAGTTCAATTCACCTATGTTACAAAATCCCATTAACAATAACCTGCTAATTTGCTCTAATATACACTAATCTATCAAGACCCCAAAATTAATCTAATCATGCTTAAGCAAATAAAAAAAATTCAGGGGCCAACATGGAAATTTAAGTTGGTTAGGCCTATGAAATGGTGACACGTGGCACTGAAAGTGAGTGACAAATGGCTTAGCTAGTTGATTGACAAATGGCTAGAATCAATGAGTGACAAGTGGTGGTGTAGTTGAGTGATAAATGGACGAAACATAAAGTGACAATTGGTAGTTAAAGGATGACACATATGCCTTGGATCTTAGCATAACAAGTGTCATGACATGTGTCTCACTTCGTCACCATACACCTACACCCACGATTTTTACACATGATAGACCACCTTTTCTCTTGTTCTTGTTACTTGCTACCTTCTTCTTCGTTCTCACCATTGGCACATCCGTGCAATCCCCATAGCCTTGAGTTTTGGCAAAATTCTGCACTTTGCCACTTCAAAATCTTGTTGCCTTCATCTTGTGATTGAAACCATTTTTATTCCACGTTATTCTTGGAGTATGCTTTATGCTTGCTTGTTTGAAGGGCTAAGTTAGCTTGATGATTGAGGAGGTTTAGAGTTAAACAAGTAAGTGATTTGTTTACCTATTGCAATATATGTTAGCATAACATTCATGATGATTAAATTAAGATGAATTGCATGTAGGGTTAAAGATGAAGTATGCTGGAAATTTAATGAATGGATAGGTTTTTATATAGATGAATTAGATTGAGAATTGAAGTATAATGAAGGTGAATTTATGCTAAACAAAGGTGCTAGTGAAATGTTCTTGAAATGAGAAAGAACTAAGATTATATATATAATCAAATGAATGATAGTTTCTGTTTTGATTTTGATGCATGAAAGATCATTAATTGTGAGCTACCAAATGAATGATTTTGAATTGGAATTTGAGATGAATTGATGAGGAATTGAAGTATCTTTAAGGTATAATTGATGGACTATCATGAAGGTGTTAAAATTTGGAAGAAAAGCTGAAGGAAAATGAAGGTGAACTTTTAGTTCACCTATCCCACAATCATGGGAATTGTATTAGTTCCTTCCCACGATCGTCGCAATGCTTTGAAGTAAAAAAATGTGTTTTGTGTGATGGTATACCATATAAGGGTAAGTTGGTTTTACTTTAGTGCATTAGGACATGATTGGGGCTTAAAATGAACCTAGAAAGTTGCTTGATTAAGTGTTTGATAAGATTAATTAGTTAATTGAGGTTATAAATTAAGGAATGACTTGTTTGATATCAATGTATATGAATTTGGGAAGTATGAATTGTTAATGGTATAAAGTGTTCTTACGAATGCAAATGTGTTTCAAAGGATATGAACAACCTGAATTGGGTATAAATGAATGAGAATTGAGAAATTGTGTGAATTTATAATGCTAGAAAAGGATTGGTGAATGTAAGATTGATGAATTGAGAATAATCAAGTTTAATTAAAGAATAAAATTAATTGCAAACTAGATGTGTACAAGCTATAATGTATGAATGATCAAGACTTGTGATTAAGGATATATACCCGAGAAAGTCAATTGAGCATGACATGTATATATATATGTGCAAATGATTAAATAATCATATGATTGATCAACTTATTAATGTGTCAAATATGTGTGTATTGCATGAAGATGGATACATAAGTTGATCGCCAACATCCAGACATTGCCGGATCATCAAGACGATAGCTTATCGGGAGCGTATTGTGAGTGAACTAAATGTTTTCTCACTATGTTTAAGTTGTTTTTGATTAACTGTCAGATATTGAACTGTTATTGATATAAATGTGATAATTTTGGACTTTGTTGGTCTGAGGAGTTTGATATTCAGGAATGTATTGGACGTGCTTTATAATTGTAAGTGAATATAGAATATGTGACCAATTGAATGATGAATGCTGGACTTGGATCCGAAGAATGTGATATGTGATTTTAGCACACTGAATGAGAAATACTAAATGCATACTATGTAATTTGTTGTATCTCATTACATTGAAATGCATGAATAAATAAAGGAGTTGCGATCGAAGTAGCCACCGTGTGAAAAAGAGCTTTAAGCTCAGAAATGTGATGAAGAGCCTCAGGCTCAGATATAATAAGCCTAGTATCTCAATGGGTACAGGACATAAATGAGCTTGGTATCCATGATGGGTACAAGACAGTATAGGTGCTCAGTCACAACAAAGCAAAAATGAATTAGAGTCACTTGTCCATTTGCATATGCATCCTTACATATTAAATGATCAAATTGACATGCCTTATTGAACTGAGGTGAATTATTGAATTGTCTAAATGTATGAAGAGTGTGTAATATGAAATTTAATACTGAATAATGTGAAATACTTGTTGAAATGAGATATGTTTTGCCTATGTGTTTCTGACCTGAGTGCAAACATCAATGATGGTTCACTTACTGAGTTCACAAAACTCATCAAAATTGCAACGTTGATTTTTAGGTTCAGAGGAGATCTAGTTAGACTAATTGGAGTATAGCTACTGTAATTGGATATGAATTAGTGGTCGAGATCAGTTGTACTTACAGATGTCTCTAATCATTATGCACCAAGAACAACATTTCTTAACTGTTGTACAATGTACATGTGAATTTTAGAAGTGTAATGAAATTTGAGACTTTACATGTTTATGAATAAAGATGGAAAAAATGATTATTAGAATGTTTTATGATATGTGTGATGGTTTAAAATGTGTAATGAATTGATTTAGACGTCTTAACGTGCCATTCTCGTAGGGTATGTTGTTGAATATCCTTCGGTATGTCGGGCATATGCTCTATGGGAATGGTATGTTACACTTGATCAAGAAGGTAAGTTAGTTCGTGTGTTAAGGAAGCACAAGAAGGCAATTGGGTGGATAATTGCTACTACTAGAGGAATAAGCACTTTTATCAAAGTATGATTAAGGAATATGACAAACTAACTAGGTAGGCATAATGTAAGCTAAATCCTCTAATGTTCGAAGTTGTGAAAAAGGAAGTTCTTAAACTTTTTAATGTTTATCCTATTTCAAACAGTAAGTGGATAAGTATAGTGCAAATGGTTCTAAAGAAATATGAAATTATAGTAGTAACAAATCAAGATGGTGAGTTGATTCTCACTTATGTGAAAACTAGGTGATGAGTTTGATTAAAAGAAATTGAATTCCACAACTCATAAAAACCACTTGCCCTTCCACTTATTGATTAGATGCTTGAGAGACTTGTTGAACATGATTATTACTACTTTTAGATGGTTTTTCAATTTATTTCCATATTCCGATTCAACTAGAGGATTAACAAAAGATGACCTTCATATGCCCATTTGGAACATTTGCTTACCGAAGGATGCCTTTCAATTTATGTAATACTTCTACCACTTTCTAAATATATATGTTGAGCATATTTTTTCTGTATCTTGAGAAGATAATAGAAATGTTTATAGAATATTTTAGTATCTATGGTTCTTCTTTTGGTAATTGCACAGAGAATCTTGCATTTTTTTTAGAAAGATGCATTGAAAATAATCTAATGATTAATTGAGAAATTGTCATTTTATAGTTGATCAAGGTATAGTTTTAGGGTGTACTGTCTCTTCTAGGAGTATAAAGGTTAATAAGTCTAAGATTGATCTTATTTCTACTTTACCTTACCCTATAAATGTGTGGGAATTTCATCCCTTTCTTATCCATAAGAGTTTTTATTGCAAATTTATCAAGGATTTCTCAAGTATAACTTCCTTTTTATGCAAGTTGTTGTAATAAGATGTTCCTCCGAGTTTGATGACAAGTGCAAGGACCAATTTGACAAGTTAAAGGAGCTTTTAACATCTCCATTAGTGATTCCACCTACGAATTGGAGCCTCCCCTTTGGATTATGTATGATGTAAGCAATTATGCAATACACCGGTTCCAAGACAAACAGTGGGAAAAGCTGCAAATGTAATTTATTATGCCTTAAAAACTTTAAATTCAAACTAGCTGAATTATTCCACAACTAAAAAGTGCTTCTATCTATGATGTTTTCTTTAGAATTTTTTTTTTCATATTTGTTAGGTGTAAAGTTATTGTTTATTAAGATTATGCAACTTTAAAGTACTTGCTCACTAAGAAAGAAGCAAAGTTGAGACTAATTAGGTAGATTCTCCTCCTTCAAGAGTTTAATTTAGAAATAAGAGACAAAAACAGGTAGAGAATGTTGTTGCTAATCACCTTAGTCGTTTGGTCTAAAAGGAAGATGAAGTCCCTTTGAAAGAAACATGAACAATTACTTTATGCTTGCTTGACACTTCTATGGTATACAAATATTGTGAATTTTGTAGTTTTTAATAAGTTGTTTGTAGGTTTGTCAAAGGCTTAAAGGGACAAACTTAAGAGTGAAGCTAGGTACAATGTGTTTGATAATCCCTATCTTTGGAGGCATTGTGTGAAGATGCATTGTGGGCATATATGACAGCCTATAAAACCCTAATTGGTATGCCCCTATATAGGTCGTTGTTTGTAAAGTATCATATTCCTGTGGAGCTCCAATATAAGGCATATTATGCTATCAAGTGGTTAAATATAAATCTTAATAAAGCAAAAGTAGATAGAAATTTACAATTGTAAGAGCTTAAAGAGATAAGGAATGATTCTTATGAGAATGCAATGGTTTATAAAAAGAAGTCTATAGCTTTCCATAATAAGATGATCTCGAAAAAAAGCTTTATTATTGATCAAGAAGTTTTTCTTTATTATTCTAGAATTAAAATATTTCTAAGTAAGCTACTTTCTTGTTGGATCGATTTTTTTATGTTTTATAATTTTTTCCCTATAGTGTAGTAAAGATTCAAAGTCTGAAAATAAGAAAGACATTAAAGTGAATGTTCATCACCTCAAGCCTTATTGTGAAGGATTTCTAGTAGAGAATATGGAAGTTGTGGTACTTGAAGACCTAGTTTATACCACTTGATGAAGAAAGCATAGGATTGAGCCAATGACAGTAAACAAAGGTGCTATTTAGGAGGCAACCCAAAGGTAGTTTTTTGCATTTTTGCATTTGATTTTTGTTTAATCCTCTCTCTCTTACATCTAATTTTACATTGGGGATAATATATGTTTTAAATAAGAGGGAGGGGAATTTGATTCTTATATTTATATTTTAGTGTCCTTTACATGTTTTAAAAAATCATTTCCCCTTTTTCTATTGCTTCTAGGACTGTAAATTTATAATTAAAGAGTCTAATTAACTGTAGAAATTAATAACAAGTTATGTATGTATTCTTACTCTAGTAATTGGTTAATGTATCTTCTCTTTAGAAGTGTAGTGAGTAATGGGTAGTATATACTAGTGAGATTTTGAGTCTCATAAACTGACACATCTATATTAGTCTCAATGTCTTTCTTTCATGTGTGACTTTCATGACATGTTCCTTTTGACTTTGTGTTGATTTTCTATTCGGGGCCATACTTCCATCACTTGCGTTAATATAAAAATGATATAGACATTCTTTGTTTTGTAAGCTACATTAGCTAAATATCCTACCTAATGACATAATATTTTGTTGTTAAGCCCCTTTGAGCTTTATTAGCCTTTTTCTTGGGTTAATCACATTACACGCCTTTAACTTATTAAAAAAAATTCATACTCAAGCTTTAGAGCTAGTAAAGCATTGTTGATTATTGATTGTCGTTGATCATGGATACATAAGAGAATAAGGGGGTTGATTATTGCTGATGGAACATGATTTTCATTTCCTATAAATGAGTCTCGTTGCTAATGTGGTTTCTTCGTATTTTGTTTTTAAATTTAATAAAAATAAAAAGAAAAAATCAGAATAAGAATAAGAATAAAAGAAAAGAAGGTGTAAGGGAGGAAGATCTTTTGTTTTGCAAGTAATTCATGTTAATCTTTCTTGCCAAAGTTTCAAGGAATGGTTGACTTAATTATGATATAAGTAAGGAGGAAGTTATTATAAAGGGTCACTCCTTATAGTAATAATGGATTGTTTATCGCTATTCTTTTAGGTGATTTCTTCTATTTCTTTATGCTTCATATGGTTTATGGTTTACAGGCTCGAATCTAAGTTGCGAAATATTATTTTTCATTCATCATAGTTGATGTACCCAAATTTGATTATATGTTAATTTTTATGCTCGATGCTCTATTGAGTATTCTTCCTACTCGACTAGTTTCGATGGCTTTTGAATATTATAACCCAAATATTTCTCACCTTAGCCTTTGGCTCCATTACAACCTTAAAGAGTCCTTTGATTTATGTCATGTATGTGAATCTTTATTGGTGAAGGACTATGAAGATAGACAAAATCGTGGAGTGTCTTGATCATGGAAGTTTATAAGTGTACTTACAGATTGTTTTCTTTTTAAACATACTGATGAGATTCTACGCCCATATTGTTTAATTTTTGAAAGGAATGGTTGTTGATTGATCATAAGTAAAACCTTGAATGTTCAATTCTTACTGTGGGTTTTAGAAGTTACTCCTTTCTTATGATTGTCTATTTTTAAGAAATATAGTTAAAGAGGAAAGTTTTTGATTTTGATCTTCAATTTTGCCTAAGGACGGCTAAAATCTTAGTGTAGAAGAACTTGATAAGTGATTAATTGATTATTTCTAATGCTTAGTGATTAATGTTTACTTTGCATTTAAGATACTTATTTTGGTTAAATTTTAGTTTAGGTGAAAGTTGGAGCAAAAAGAAAGCAAACAAGCTAAATTCGTAGTTTTGGGTAGTTTTACTACTATTTGGTCTCATTTTTCTTCATAGATCAAATGGACATCAATTAATGAGCAATTGAGATAGAAAACAGAAGAATTAAAGTTATTTAAGAGGAACACGCCAGTGTAAAAGTGTATACACTCGTGTAAGTCACCTACGCAATCGTGCGGGTGATAGTATAAGTCATTGTAAGCGTGTATGACTTTGAAGACATTGTTTCACCAATGTGAAGTTCACTTACATGACCGCGTCCATTACCCATAAAACTCTTTAGAATCGTGTTTTTATGTGATTTTTGAAGACTTGAAGCAAGATTGAGGGTCATGGTCACTTACATGGTCGCATGGCTGACCATGTCCACTCCAAAAACTTTAATTAGGAAATATAAAAGGCAATTATGAAGGCTAATTAAAATGGATAGATGAAGGATACTCATACACGTCCTTTATTCTCCTTAACATGTTCTTTAAACAGTTATGAGTGGTTGATTATCTTCCTTCCAATTTAAGGAAATTTCAAAGCCTAATAACATATTTGTGCATTAATCAATTCTAGTAATGTTATTCTTATCTCTAGTTTGAAATTGATTGTGTTATTATGCATTTAATGTTTATGATTTATGTATGATAGATTTAGATAAGGCTTGCTAGATCATTTGTGCATAGGTTTACTATTAGAATTATAATTATAATTCTGGTAGTAAATATATACACGATTATTAATAATTTGATCCAAACTAATGATCGTGCATTATTAATGATAACATATTATAAGTTAAATAATCCGATCTTGTGTGATTATTGCTTAGATTAACCTATTTTCCTCATTCTTAATAATGTTGTTGCACTAAATCTAGAGAGTCTGTTTTCGGTTAATGACAATAAATCTAATTAAAAAGTAACTTCTTTTAATTAGTTATGGCCTAAGGAAAATTTGGGGTTAACAGAGTTTGTTCTTAATCCATGGTTAATAATTTCAAGGAGAGGAGCAAAATCAAAGCTATACTTAATTTTGCATGTTAAACCAACTGGGCTTAATTAAATCCATCCAATCCTCACCCCTTAGGAACAATCTTATTACATTAATAAGTTCAACATAAAAATTAGTCATATACTTGCTATTGACACGATTATTTCTCATCCCTATTATAAGTTTAGTGGCATAAATTTAGGTTTAATTGTAGGTGTGTTTAGCATGTATCATTTCGTACCTCATTTTCCAGCATTTTGATGTCTTTAATTTATCAAAACAGTCCCTTTATCCTTGTTTATCCATTCTAACCGTTGCTTCTCACTTCCAAAACATTTTTTTTCCTTCTAATCCAAAATTTCTTACATTCTAAATCTGAACCTAAATATTAGGTATGTCTTCAAATTAATCTAAATTTTCTAAAATACAAACAATGTTTGGGAAATTATATTAATTTATAAAAGTTAAACATGACAAAAATTGAATAAAACTTTTTAATATATAAAAATAAATTTAAACATAATTTAAAAAAGTAAAAACAATTTAAATGCACATTTTTATTAATAATATTTTTTATTTTATCAAATTTTCAAATAATGATTGAAAATATAATAAAATAAAATAGAGCAAAATTGAAGTGAGAAATAAAGTAACAAGAGAGAACGTCCAAAGGAATACATAAGAAGTTAAGCTCAAATAGTTGACCAACTCTATGGCCCATTGAAGAATCTTCATTGCCCATAATTCATGCACACGATAACCTTTACGAGAAAAATGAGTCCAAGACCATGTTCCTTGTTCTTTTTCTCTTTGTTGGGATTGTACACCACCTACTTGAATCTAATCCTAGAGCCTTTATTACTGAAAAGAACTTCAAGCTACTAAAAAGAAGGCATTTAAGTGAACACCTTTTTATATTCAAGAGATTTAAAAAGTTGTTAGAATATGAAAATGCCACTTGAAATTATAATTAGCACTCAACATATAGATTAATAATACTAAAATAGTAAGAAGATAGTTTTGTATATGTCATTTATATTGGAGATAAGACAGGAGAAAGTTTAGGGATTTAATAAGATTTGATAGGATGTAATTTATCATTTATTTTTTGAAGGTGTTTGATTCTTTAAATTATAAAACTTATATGGATGTAACATTGCAAAGATGAGGAAGAGAAATTTCTTTTCTCTAAACCAATGTCTTATTTTAGTTTTTTTTTTAAATTTCATGGTATCATAATAATTTGAGACCATATTATTATGAAAAATGGCCAAGGGTAATACTTGGAAAAAAAATAGTCTCTCCATTTTCCTTACATCTATTAGATAGTCCGAGGGCTATCCTTATTTCATGCTTGTTGATAAAAACTATGACATATGGGAGGAGGCAATAAGGATCCCTCTTCATACAAAATACAGGTTATGCTTTGTAGATGGAAGCCTGATGAAGGATTGTAGGAGGTGATTTTATTGGAATGCATTAGTTTTATACATGCCCCTTGGATTTTTAACTTAACTGACAAATTTTTACAACACAACATCTCATATTTAGAGGTAAAAAAAGGATATTTAAGATGATTTGAAAGATCGGTATAGTGGGGTTAATACTCTGGATGTCTATTAGCTAGAGAACAAGAAAACTTTATTAAGGCAACAAGGCACATCCATCATCATTTACTAAACCAAGTTAAAGGAAATGTGGAATGAGCTTTAAAGTTATTCCAAAATTTTGATGTGTATGTGTGGAACAAAAAAGGAGTTTGTCAAAGAAAGGGAAGAGGAGAAAGTATTTTAATGGGTTGGATGATTCAACCTTCAGAATAGTTTGATCATAGATTTTGAGTATGGACCCACTACCCTTCATAAATGAGGCGTACACTATGGTAGTGGCATCGAGAACTTATTTTGATTTATGCCAAACGATTATAACAAAAGGCATTTACAATCTAGTCTAAAGGAGGCAAGGTTCATATCAAGAAAATGCAAAATATGTGAAGAGATGCGCTAATTGTTGGAAGATAGGTCACAATGTCACCACTTGTTTTAAGATAATAGGCTTCCCATAGAGAAGGTCAACAAAGATATCCACGTAAAGGAGAGGTCATGGAAGAGCACGAGTGAGATTGGTCAAAGATCACAACATCACTTTCGCCAGAGCAATATTAAAGACTTTCAACACTATTAGAAGAGCCAAAATTTGATAGTGAAAAATAGAGTGGCAGGATGTTATATGTTTAATCCTTATTAGCTTAGATATTGTATAACAAAGTTTCCAATCACATGACAAAAAGGCTTGAGTTGATAGAATATGAGGTGGATGTGAATCCAACTTCCATTGGGCATCCTAATGGAACGAAGCAGACGGCCACAAATTTTAGAACAGTGAAGTTATCTCTAGAGATAATTCTTCATAATGTTTTATATGTTCATGGCCTTTCTATGTTCATTAATTAATTTGCGATTTCATACTTACTAATTAGTTATGCTTGATGTAGGACTGTATCTTGAAGATTCCAACTGGAATGGATAAGTTACTCAATAAAGTGTATTACTTTAAATTGCTGATCTCGCACATAGACATAAATGAATTCATGCATGTTATGGTATCAACAGATGGTCATCATTTATTTAAACATGTAAGTTTTCTTTTTAATTCTTCTGGATATAAGTTAAAAGACATTGACATTTGTGGTGCATGTCGTAGAGCTAAACAGACTCATTCTATGTTTTTGTTAGTAATAAGTCCCTTAAATGTGCAAGGGACAACAATCTTCTTGAATTTTGTAAATAAATAGGGATCGTTCGTCAGACTTCATACATTAGTACCCCACAATAAAACAACTGGGTAGAAAGCAAGCATATGCACATACTTGAGGTGGCAAAAGCTCTCTGATTTAAAGTAAACTTCAAGATTAAATTTTGGGGGGAATGTGTATTAATGGGTAGGAAATACTGGTGAGATTTTGAGTCTCATAAGCTGACACATCCATATTAGTCTCAATGTCTTTCTTTCATGTGTGACTTTCATGACATATACCTTTTAAAATAGTAAGAAGATAATTTTTTATATGTCATTTATATTAGAGATAAGACAAGAGAAAGTTTAGGGATTTAATAAGATTTGATAGGATTCATTTATTTTTTGAAAGTGTTTGATTCTTTAAATTATAAAACTTATATGGATGTAACATCGCAAAGATGAGGAAGAGAAATTTCTTTCCTCTAAACCAATATTTTCTCTCTCTTATTTTATTTTTTAATTTCTTCATAGTATTAAAGCAATTTAAAACCATATTATTATGAAAAATAATAATAAATTCAAACAGACTCATTCTATGTTTTTGTTAGCAATAAGTCCGTTAAATGTGCAAGGGCAACAATGGGAGAGAATTCTTTTTGAATGGTGTAAATAAATAGGGATCGTTCAACAAACTTCATACATTAGTACCCCACAATAAAGCAACTGGGTAGAAAGCAAGCATAGGCACATACTAGAGGTGGCAAAAGCTCTCTGATTTATACTAAACTTGTTGATTATATTTTGGGGGCGATGTGTATTAGTGGCAATCTGTCCAATAAATTGAACACCTACTAATACAAGAAGCCATGGCAATGGAGATCAAGGTGCCACATGCCAAGACAAGCTTACTTTGCTAAGCATTAAGGCTTAAATAAGCAATGCAAGCTTTTGTTCAAGCCCAAAATCACAAGTCAAGTACATGAGGAGGCCGAAACATCCATAGAGGAACACCAAGGCATGCCCAAGCTTGTAACTTTATTAGAGGAGGCGTTGGAAGAGGCTAGCACTTAGCCATTTATGTGCATTTTTGATAATTTGGGCTTGTTATTTGTTATCTCTTATTTTAGGCCCAATGACTGGTTTATGGGCTGTTATTTTAGTTGGTGGCATATGCTTTATTTGTTTGAGTTATTTTGAGATTTATTTGTTCTAATGTGTTTAGCCCATTCTTAAAAGGACTTAGATCAGATTATGTTCAATGGGCTAGATACTCCTAGATTTGTTAGGATTAGCCTAGTTTTCATTCAAAGGGCTTGCAAATCCATTCCTATTAGGGTTAGGACTTGGTCAAGGGTATTTATACTTTATTATATCCTTGTAACCTTAGATTTGGATGATGAATTAAATTTTAGAATTGAGTTCTTCAAGTGAGGCGTGAACGTCTTCATGGTTACTTCAAGAAATTTATCTGTATAAATAAGTAAGTACTTGCAACGTAAATTGATTTTTGATTTCTTTGGGATTAGGTCTCAAACTTATGATTTGGGGTTTGGTCTAGCATGTTCTTAAAATAGAAAGATTAGGATTTTGATTCAATAGGATTAGGGGGTTTCAAGAACCTTGTTTTATTGGGGTTTCCATATCACCTACCGTCAAGCCATGTAACAAGTCACCTTATAAAAAGCTTTTCATAAATAAAGTGTCATACGAGCACATTAGAGTCTTCAGGTTCCTTTTCTACGCTCATAGTTGTCGCAAGAATAAAGAAAGGTTTGGTTTGAGAAGTAAACAATACATGTTCGTCAGATATCCAAAGCAAGAAAGGCTGGGGAGTGTATGACATTGAAAGACAAGAGTTCCTAACTTCCCAAGTTGATGTTTTCTATCAACATATGGCCTTGTTTGGTTATCAACCAATCAGCTATTTTTTTAGCTGATTGGTTGATTTTAGCTATTTGACTCTTCAAACAGCTAATACCATTGTTTGGAGAATAGCTTTTTTATGAGTTGAATAGCCGAAAATAAAAACGCTGCTACATACCAGTGTTTTCTTCCAACAGCTAAAATTATATGTATCAAAACCCAACTGTACCCTTTTTCATGGCTAAATTTTTTTAATCTAACACTCTCTCATCTCCAGCGAACAAGAATGGCCCGTACAAAGCATACTGCAAGAAAATCCACAAGAGGCAAGGCCCCAAGGAAGCAGTTGGCCACAAAGGCTGCTCGCAAATCGGCTTCGGTCATCGGCGGTGTGAAGAAGCCCCATCGCTTCGGGCCAGGAACTGTCACCTTGAGAGAGAGATTACTCTTTCTACATCCTACTTCAAGGAAGATTACTCTTTCTTGAATTTTTCCACTTCAATGTGATGAATCTTAGATAGATACAGAGTTTTTTTTTCTGTATTATAGACCCAATTAGAGACACATGATAATGAACGAAATTTACAACATCTTTATATCTTTCTCACGTCTTTCCGCATCACTTTCTTGCCTTAATAAGAAGTTGCTTCCTTTTTATATTTTCCTTATTACTGAAAATTTCCCAGTAACTGTTTATTAATGTTCTGATTCCTATTTTCTATTCTCCCTTCCATACAAATCCTCATTTTGGTCTGGAACTTCTTACGTGGATATCGGCATATTGTAAATGGGGATTGGAACGTGGCAGGTATTGCTTACAGAGCTTATGACCTTGAAGGGAAGACAGTCGGAACTGTTGGTGATGGACGTATTAGCAAACTTTTACTTCAAAGGTTGAAACCCTTTAATTGTAATCTTGTCTATCATGATCACATTAAGATTGATCCAAAATTATAAGCTGAGCTTGGTGCAAAGTTTGATGAGGACCTCAATACTATGCATCCCAAATGTGATGTAATTGTCATCAACATGCCTCTTATAGAGAAGACAAAGTATGATTCCACATCTTTTGATTTTCAATGCATGTAGCTAGCTAACTGCCTGTTGGGCAAATTTTTTCCCCAAGGGCTATTAGATAACCATAATCTTTGAAGTAACCAAATGCTATAGTTTGAGTACATAGGGAAATTGCTAGAATTTATTTTTGATGTTATCCAAGTCATTCCTTGCATCTACCTTTGAAAAAGTCCGATATTGTATTAGTATTATATTCTCTCTTACTTATGGCATTAGTAGTATGTTCTGTCTCACTTAGTATCCATCTATTTATTTAACTTTGTGCTTGTGCTTGTTTCTCAGAGGGCTGTTTGACAAAGGCAGGATTGCTAAGTTGAAGAAAGGAGTTCTCATAGTCAATAATGCTCGTGGAGCAATCATGGATACCCAAGCAGTTATTAATGCATGTAACAGTGGACATATTGGGGGTATGCAGAATCTTATGCATGATCAAATAATTGAATAATGCAGCAAATCATCTCATAATTACTAAATATTGATCCTTCTTTGTATTCTTCTTGTTGGACCCCGATCTTTAAGTGGAATTTAGAAATATTAAATGAACTTGAATGAGTGTTTTAGTATATGTTTTGTGT